>JBAIAA010000628.1:0-567230 GCA_037893245.1 Crossaster papposus
CTTCGGACAGGTGAGTTAACCAGTTCGCGCCGGATGACGTATATAAACGCAAACATTTTCCCAAATTCAAAACGGATGACGCATAAACACGCCAAGTTCAAGTTCGGAAATGTATGTCAGCAGCGAGCAAGGCCGGAAATGCGTGGGTGTGCTTCCCGGCACTATCAGCCTGAACCCGCTTCGGATCGAGTTTCGTTAAAAATAATCCCGCCCCTCGGCTCGGCGATGTAAAAATAATCCCGGCGCGAACTGGTTAAACGATATTTACTATAAAATACAATCCCCCAAATCTACCCATTCATGATAATTCAAGCAATTACCAATGATGTATACTACCTTTAATGCATATTTTAACGACAAATTGAATGAATCATATGTTACTCATCATGAAGCTTTCATCCAAAACCACTCCCTAAAGTTTTGTGATAATTTTACCATTGGTCATACAACTGTGACATTGCAGTCCAGTGATTTTTGTCGCCACATACTGCATCCATTATAATGGCATACTAGTCATCAAAATATACTGATAATAACCACCAGCTTGTGATAATGGAGCCTGTGTTCTTGAGCATGACAATTACTGCAATTTGGAACCCTCTATGCAGGAATTGGGGGTAATGTTGGGGGGGGGGGGGGGGGGGGGGGGGGGTTTATGATGACAACATTTAAATTCTGTCCTTTTGTGCGAATAAAGAACACCTCACATTTGACTTAGGATGGAATTAGTGTACAACGATGTTTGGTTGAGAATAACCAAAACACACTCACCGAGTGTGACAAAAACTTCCTTTACAACCGTCGGACTGATCTTTGCTACAGGGTTTTTAGATCAAGTTCATAAGAAAAACATTCAAATTCGTTTTTGAATGCAAAGTATTCAAGCGATTTTGGACTTGTTAACCAGTTCGCGCCGGGATTATTTTAACATCGCCGAGCCCACGGGCGGGATTATTTTTAACGAAACTCGATCCGAAGCGGGTTCAGGCTGATAGTGCCGGGAAGCACACCCATGCATTTCCGGCCTTGCTCGCTGCTGACATACATTTCCGAACTTGAACTTGGCGTGTTTATGCGTCATCCGTTTTGAATTTTGGAATTTTTTTGCGTTTATATACGTCATCCGGCGCGAACTGGTTAAAGAACTTGTGAAAGGACTTGCAGAGACTTGAATACAACTCTGATTTTTGCGTGCTCAGAAAACGAACTTGAATAATTGAATGATGATTTGGGAGCAGCATTCAAATTCACGCGAAACCGAATGACCCGATAATTAAATCAGATGCTTATTTGTCGAAATTGACCTAGGAAACCTATATTCAAAACAAATTCCAGTTTCACGCTTTTCGTCTCTCAACAGCTTTGGAACCTGATGATGCCTGACACGCCTTTGGAGGGGCGTGTCAGCAAACAATGGGGTGCCATCGGTTTCCAAGGGGACGACCCGGCCACAGACTTTCGAGGAATGGGTAAAACAAATTATTAGTTAGTTTCCAACTACTTGCCCAATCACCTTATTGTTATGATCACTGATATTTGTTGTTGATTTTTGCGTCAGTTACAGAAAATTGTGTGGCACAACAATTTAGAGTGTTAGCTGCTCATATTTTTGTGCATTTGTATTTTATTTTTGTATTTTTCTTTTTTTCTTTGTACTTTTCTTGTAAAGGTATGTTGGGCCTACTTAATTTAATGTAAGTATTAAATCAGAAATTAAACTTTTTTGGAGTGTTTTACTCAAATAATTAAATTGAAGTCGCTTTAGGACAGGATACAAATCTACAGTTTGATTTGTTACAATTGTTTGTTTTATTTTTGTTTGTTTGTTTGTTTTCGGTTTTTGTAATAGATAAAGCAGTGGTGTTCTTGCCACGTAAAAGATAACAGTTTCAAAATTACCTTAAAGTTAAAATGTACCATTTGTGACCGGCTCTACAAAAAGGTGTCTTAAGTTGCGCTATGCACTATCATGTACTTAATGGCCCGCTCAACGTTGAGAGGGTAAACATTTCATCAAAATATGATTTTTATTTGTTGTCATGAATACAATATTTACCTACAGTTTAAGGTTTCATTAAAAGAAATTTGATTTTGATTAATAAAGTGGAAAAAACGACCATTTTGTGTGCATCGTTCTGTTGTAGTACAACAGATCCGGCTATTTCAAAGCCTGTTTTCTCAGTTGTGTAATTTGAACTCTGAAAAAGTAATCAATATGTAAACACGTCGTGTCTCCAAAATGGAAAGGGCTACGGATCTCTATTATATACTAAATGAAAGCTTACGTTGTGGGCTTTCTAATCATGTATATAACTCAATTTAATTATTTTGCAATATAAGACACCTTTTTGTAGAGCCGGTCACATTTGTCACTTGTACATTTTTATTGTTTAAAGTAGCAAAAGTTCACATCAAAAATTCTAAAGAATGGTGCTTGACAACTAACCTGACAAAGTTTTAGCTCTGTGAATGTTGTATCTTTATACGAAAAATAATATTCCAGAATATCGATTTTAAACCAATAACTAATGGAAATTTCCAAAAGAATTGTCTCTGAGATATGCATCTTTGGGCTTCTTTTATTATTTTCTTCAAAATGACAGCACAACAGAAGGAATAATTTCCCAGGGAGTGTTAATAGTATACACATATGGCAATGAGCAATGGCAATGAGGTCACTAGAGCACGTCTATTCCCCCGAGGGACTGTGAGTGACCCGAAGGGGGACCTATTTCCCGAGGCCAAAGGCCGAAGGAAATAGGTCCTCCTTCTGGTCACTCACAGGCCTGAGAGGGGGGATAGACGTGCTTTAGTGACTGAATCATGCCAGTCCATATGTGTTTTATAACACACCTCGGTCCAAAATATGAAATAATCGTGATCCGATCCAGACGCCGCCATTTTTCATATTAAGATGAGCCTGGCAAACCTCTTGAGGGCGCTGTAACCAGTCAAAAATGTTAAGTCTATTGCCCGCTTCGGGAACTATTTCCCGCAAATTCACGGTGGCGCAAATCTCATGCACTAGCCTATATTATTTAATAACCCCACGTGACCGTGTTTCAGCCAACCAGAATACAGAACTAGCAAGAAGTGTGTTATAATCAATAATATCTTCACATCAATATCTGACTAGATATTTGGCAGAGACTTACAACAAAGCTGCCAGGCACGTCCTCTCTCACTCGCATCATCCGCAATTTGGGTGAGTCAATTTTACAATTCCCCCCCCCCACCCTCCCTCCTCTTTCCTTCTCGACATATTTTCAAGGATAGAATGTGTGAAGACCTACCAACAAGTACGATTTTGCCATATTTCGTATGGGAATTTGTTTAAAATAAGACTACGTTTTTTTTTCCCATAAAATATAGGTTTGGACCTTTTTGACATGCCAGAACAAATCCTAGTTCAAAGCGTCGGCGAGTGTAGATTATGTTAGATAAAAACGGCTAAGAGTGAAGACTATGCTAGAAATGACGTGGGTCGTTTTCCAAACCCCAGCTTCATCTCCGTGTGGCTTCGTTTATGCAGTTTGGCAATGGTGATGGAGCCGGAAACAAAACGTAAGCTAGGGTTTGGAAAAGGGCCAACGAGACTCGACATCACAATCTGGTAAGCTAGGGCATTCTTGATTGGTACATGAAATGCAAACAAATGCATTTGGGATTGTATTAACCAATCGGAACGTTGCTTACAAAAGCGTTTGGCTTTTCGATAAGGCAAGTTTAGTCTATGGAAAGTACATTTATATGTATGTACACGTATGTATAAATGACCGTGCAGTTATCAAAATGGCACTCCGGTCTTCATATTCGTTGGGGAGGAGAGATTATAAACATTAGATTGAACATCTAAATTGTTTTTAAAATCTGATTTTTGTAAATAAGGTCAGCATGTTTTAACCAGTTTGGATTATTTTAACATCACCGAGCCGTGGCGGGCTCAGGCCGATGGTACCAGAAAGCACACCCATGCATTTCCAGCCTTGCTCGCTGCTGACAGACATTTCCCGCCTTGCTCGTAACGTGTTTATGCATCATTCGTTTTAAATCTTGGGAAAACTTTGCGTGTATATACATCCTCCGGCGCGAACTGGGTAAGACAAAGTAGCAACATGTTTGCCAGCTAGTTCTATAAATAATTAAATTTCAGCAAATAAACATCTCAACTCCCCCCCCCCCTCACCTTTCAATTAAACAAAATATAAATTAAATTGTCCCTCTTGCAGGTACTCTTATGCAGTCGTGGGCATCAATATGACTAGCGCTGCCTACCACTTACTTCAAGATGGTGCCCTCAAAACGCACCTATATAACCACGTACAGGGAAAACCATCTCTGGAAGATTTTCATCAGGTTTACTGTAAGTATAGTAATAGACACCTCCAGTCCCCATTTTGAGCCACGCAGCGCATGTGAACCAACGCGCATTTCTATTGGTCCATTTGCTTGGACCTTGGATGCCATCCTGAGCCATGCAGCGTTTAACGGGCTCTTGAATTGTCGCAGCAATCATTAAACAAGTTGACCAATACATGATATGAATGACCACCCCTGGTAAAAGGACAATTTCTACCTTTATTCTTAATTTTGTTGGCGTTTACGTAGCTTTTCAGTCTTTTTCGTTTCTTATTCTGTATAATATATAATAGCAAAGTTTTATTTCACGTTATGTACGTCAATTTTTACAATTTTTCCGATTAAAAAAAAGATTTACATGGGAGGATGAACATTTTTGAGAACACCTCAGATGTCCAAGCGAATGGACCAATAGAAATGCGCGTTGGTTCGCATGCCTTTGGCTGTTTTTCGAACCCCAGCTTTGTCTCAGGCTTCATTCATACAGTTTAGCAATAGACTGTAGCCGGAGACGAATCCAAAGCCAGGGTTTGGGAAATTGCCTTGGCCTCATAGCATGACCTTAGTTGACCTTAGTTTCATATGACATTCCTTGGAGTAATTTGCAGTGTTTTGTTTTTTATAGACAACTTTGGAAACGCATTGGACTGTAAACAAGAGGAAGGGTTAAAAAGAAAAGACATTCTACTTCTCATTGTTTTATCTTTTGCCCCCAGGCCACGTTTTCTTCAACTTTGACAAGTTCTGGCTGGCGGAGAAGCCTCGCGACATCATGGAGTTCAGTCGCGTCCGCGACAAATACGAAGAGACGCTGCGAAAGGATCTCCGGAAAGCGACGACCGTCTTAAAATGCGACTTTGTAACCGATGATTGACCTCACAACTTGGGACCACATACGTCTGCGTTATTGACTACGGCTGGCGAGTAACACACGTGTCTATGGGAAGCGGCTTCTCTTGGTTCCCATAGACGCGTGTGTGATTGTAAGTCATAGCCAGGTACAATCGGGTGCAGCCTTGTTCCATATCTTGCAACTTGCGGTCAGGGTTTTATGCCAGTTTTTATTCTACAGTGCGTCTCAAAATAATGGCAAATAAAATGTAATGGGCTGCTACACATAGAATGTGCAACTAATATAGGTATAGTTTGAAAGATATACCTTTCAACTTTAAAATGAGATATCAAACATTCACATTTTTGTAGTTTCCCAATAGTGGTCAAATTGACCATTAGACCAAGTTTTTAGATTTTAGGCATTGGGACAAAGGTAACGTATTTGCCTTTATATGTGACCTGTCATCACAAAATGAGCGAAAAGTCGGCAAAATAAAAAATTTAGCTATGGGTATTTCTAAATTCTGTGGAAACGGAGCTTTCCAATGGTATATAACACTTGGAGGTTTGATACTCAATATATTTTTTTATTTTTATTTTTTAGTCTGGAGTCTTAATACAGAGATTATGAGAAAACGGGCATTTCTTGCGAAAAATTGTATGAACGCGCAAAGAAAGGCATAGTCAAAATTGTCTCAAAAATGTTTTTTTATCTGATTATCCTGAAAAATTGGGAATTGATTGTTGAGGATTCAGTCTTAAAAAAACATATAATCTTAAAATCGACCACCCCTTCAAATTTTGACTTTGACTGGCCGTACTGGGAAATCACTCCGTGCGACTTTACGCTCATTTTGTGATAACAGGTCCCATGTGGATGACTGCCTGGTTACACTGAAAAAACTGTCTTTACCCAGTCAACAAAAGTCATGTTTGTAAACATACTAAACATGTTTAGCATCAGGATAGATAATGTTTAGCCATTGAACATTGATGTTTAGGAATTGGACACGTGAGTTTAGCTGCTAATCCACATTGCAACACTAGCACATCCAAACAAAATTGAAAAACTTGGTCCCATGGCCAATTTTACCTCCCTTGGGAAATGACTCATAACTCTGTCAAACATTATCAGATTCGGTTTTTTGATGTGTCATTTTAAAGTGAAAAGGTATATATATCTTTCAAACCACACATTCTATGTGGTATTCCATTTTATATTTTTTTGGGAGACACACTTTATAAGAAATTGTACTCGAATCGAATTCATAAAAGTTGTACTGACCATTATATTTATATATATTTTTCAACAAACGGGTTGAAGAAGTTATTTATATCGGTGTTTTACAGTATTGGTAGCGTTTAAAATTTTAAGTATTCTGAGAATAGTTTTTGGTTTAAGTGTGCATTTAGTCCTGTTTTTTTTTTTTTTATTTATTTCTTCACGAGTATGAATATCTATGTTGATGTACGTAAAGTGTACTTTATTACACGTTTGTCTTAAGTGCAAATTTTTACTGAAATATTTGTTTATTGATGAAACAATACACAGCACAATGAATACATCAAAGACATTGCCCTCTAAATGTCAAAATGTGACCTGGCACCACGAAATGGGTTGAAAGTCGCGAAATTAGAAAGTTGACATTATTACATTTCTAGAAAGAAGAAGTCCTTAGCTTTTAAATGATGTATTGTGTGTTGCTGTAGCTTATTCCTAGCCGCCGCTATACTCTTTTGAAATAACTTAAAGGTAGTATACACCATTTGCAGATATCGAAAATATTTACTACCGATTTATTAAGAAATATCTTACTCATCTGAAAGTAAATGTTGATTTTAGGCATCCAGCAAAACGATTGCGCTAGATATTCTCTAATTATTCCGAAAAAATAGAATTTTATAATGAAAAATTTGCGATCGCTCGACGCCGGTTAAAAAAAACCACGCTGTTTTTCGTGCTTTTCTCGGCATCCATGATTCTAAAACTTCGGACAGCTCAGTTAAACGATATTCATGATAATTCAAGCAATGACCAATGGTGTATACTACCTTTAAGTCATGCTTCCTTGTTTTGAGAAATGGAGTTCAAAGTCCTAAACCGTGCCAACTATACTACCAATCCGTGCAATTCTGCCACAAAAAAAAACCACACTTTTTAATTTAATTGAGCTATACAATTTTAGGATATGATAAAGAAGTTTTTTTTGTATGTAAAAACGTTAACAACTCCAAAACGACCTCCCATTTGAAAAATTGACGTTTCGGCCAATAACTCGTTTTGGCAATGTGCAACTTTCCTCTCATTTCGTGATGCCAGGTCACAAATAACCTTGCGTGAACTGGATGTTATGATAGTAGTCGATCTATTTACAGATGAATAAATCAGACAATATTAATGTTGGTTTTTTTGTTTCATTTTTCAAGTGCAAAGAAGTCCGAGTTCATTTGCATTACCATTTTTCACGGAATAGCAAGTAAAACAAAAAATTACTTTGATCCAAAACTGATTTTGTTTTAATACAAGAAAATGGTGGCTATTAACCCTGCAACGTGCCGCCATCTTTTTTATACAGGCAACCCCCTAACTACGATTTTCGGTAGTCTTTCGTGTATACCCCCAAGCTGTTTTGGTTTTACAGCTTTATATGTTTACACACCCCTTTGTCTTAGGTCAGAGACCCAGAAACCAGCTGGTGTTGTTGAATAAGGCAAGACAACAATAGCAGGATTGATTGCTTGGGAAGGTCTCGCGGTGAAATCCAGACCTCAAAAAGCTGCGACGACGTGCCGTCATATTGTTTATACACCAAATACTACGTACTATTTTCGATAGTCGCTTGTATTTCGTGTAAACCCCCAAGCTGCTTTGGTTTTACGGCTTTATATGTTATTCGGCATGCTTTGAACCAGAAATACATGTACTTTTTTTGTAACATGAGATTTTGTTGACCTTTGATGAAAAATTATTGCTTTATTTACGGCGAAGCGACTACCAGAAATAGTACGGTGGCACGTCGGAGGGTTAAATGCACTTTTTAATTTTCATTTAAAAAAAAATGAAAATGTTGCAGCATTTTATTTATTAATACCAAAATGCAACTTTCTGTTGAACAAAACATTTCTCACACATGGAAAGAAACGGGTAAACAAAATTATTTTATAGTACAAGAAACTGGTATTTATTAAAACTGAACAAAAAAATAACAATTTAAAACATTTCGAGTCTAGCTGCAGATATTCACAAAATTACTTCTAGATTAAGACCGAATGGGACTTTTCCCCCCACAGTTGCAAAATGATGTTTGCGCGAGACATTTGATCAATTGCTAAAAAATAATCTTAGGTTTGACAATTGTGACCTACACCCACGAAATCAGAGTAAAATTGACATTTTGAGATATTAGTATTTCCAGATTCCTTGAATTCTTAGCTTTAAAATGATATATAATTTATTGGGTAGGGTATTTAAAAAATATCTAATATTGAGCAAAACCAGCGGTCATTACACACATCAAATTAAGAATAGTTGAGAATTAATTTCGCTACATTTTACTTATTGGGTACGCTCAGTAAAATCAAATTTAGAATTTGCTCTGCTAATCTTTTGCAAAAAAATACTTAGTAGAAAACATATGTGGAAATTGTATCATGCCAAAAACCCCTAAAACGATTCCCACTGTCAAATCGGCTATTTTCAATCCTAACTCAATATGTGACCCGCTCCATCGTAATCAGGAATAAGTCGCTGAGGCCGTTTTACGCAACTGGCCGTTAAAGTGAACGCATGGATGAAAATCGTGACCAAGTCGATTTTCTGAACATTGTATTTTTAGAAAGTATAGTTATCACAGATAATTGTCATTAATGTATTGTATGTAAATACGATCAATAAAGATGAAAATGAAGAGGATTTGTGTGCGCTGTCCGTATGATTTTGGTCAATTTTGTTTATTTCAAAGTTGTTTTTCTCAGAATGTGGATTCGGCAAATAAATAAACAATTGTCATCTTCATCAGACCATAACTCGTTAACCTAAACAGATACACACTTGTGATGGGTATCATTAGAAAGCTTATAAAATTCCCTTTCTCACCATGTGCATATCTCAAAAAGTCTTTTTGCGACTTATTCCTGATTTCGATGGAGCGTAGCATATAGCATAGCGCGACTTTACACCGTTTTGGTGGGAGGAGGTCACATTTATGCACTCCTAAAAAAAATCAATGTGGACAGAATGTATCCTGTTGCAACTCTTATCATCACGTTCATCGCAATGAAAGTCGGTCATTGTGAATAATGTGGGGGAAAAAGACATGAATCTAGGACTGAGAAACAATTCCAAGTTTGTTTGAAAATATTTTGAAAATGCACTCGACTCCATAGACTTTGTACACGAATAACAAAAAGTGGCGGCAGGATACTAGACTCTTTCCAAAGTGACCATAAAAAAAAAGATTTTGACGAGAAATCCCTGCTTTCTAAATACATGTATGTGTTTACATTTGTTGAATATTTAAAAAATAAATTCTCAAAAAACAAATAGTTTAACACTGCCAACTTCATTGTTTCCCAGATGCATAATAAAGTGGCTGTTAACAACTATTGCCGAGTATCGAATACATTGACATTTTTAGTTTTACTTCACAACTGCCCGCAAATCTCTTGCTAAGCCTGGCAAACCAGATGTGTCGAACCGCATTAACTCGCATTTTGTGCGCGTCAGTTAATTCTGTTTATAATTTGGGGAGGCTAATCATCCTTACTCGCAGCTGGTGTGCTGAATTGCGAAGGACGCGGCTACAACGTGGTCGAGTCGCTGGCACGTAACGGCGCCTACGGCAGCCGGCCACATCGACTCATTTATGACTACGGGAGCTCAGCCTGAAATCGAAAGTGTTGGATTTTTCTAGAGAGAGGAAAACCAGAGGACCCGGAGAAAAAACCCTCGTGGCACAGGAGAGAACCATTGCCACCCATGCCACCAATTGCGTACTAAATTGACTTGCATTATCAATGAATATGAATTATGAATGAATATGAATTATGAAGGAAGACACAATAGCTAATGTCAAGGATTCTGCACAATATTTCTAGTTCAAAAAGTGACCCAACTTGAAAAAAAAAAAATGAATTTTAACTCTTTTCAGCCTCGTGGACCCTCGTGTCTTAAGTTGCTTTTTGCAGTAACTGGGATTTTTACAAGTTAAAAGGGACAGTCAACATTTCATCCGCACATCATTAATTCAAATGTCAAACTGAGTGCGACACAACAAAATGGAGAACAGATGACTGCACACTTCTTCTTACTGCCTGTGAAAAACTAACCACCCCTAAGACTCGTTTTGTGGGATTCAGTCAAAATATATCAACTACATAAATACATGCCACATGGACCACGGAGAACAGAGAGGTGCTAACGACCATACCTGTAAAACAGAAGAAGGAAAAAATACTATTTTTAATTTTTTTATTAGTGGCCTTATCCAGAATTCCATGTTAATTTATGTAAGGAATTATAAAATATTGAACACTATTAAAGGTAGGATACACCATTGGTAATTGCTTGAATTATCATTAATAATTGGATTTGGGGGTTGTATTTTGTAGTAAATATTGTTTAACTGGATGCCGAGGAAAGCAAGAAAAACGGCGTTCGTTTTCAACCGACGTCAGGCAGTAGTTCTTATGTTGTTCTTGTTTTTTTTCTACGATCGCCGTCTAGCGCAATCATTTTGTTGGATGCCTACAATCATTATTTACTTTTAAATAAGTAAGATATTTCCTAAAAATTTGTAGTAATTTTTTTCTTCGATATCTGCAAATGGTGTACCCTATCTTTAACCCTAACTCTCTAGTTACTAAGGAGAGGTCCATGTCATACATGGAATAATGGAACTGTCACTGAAGTGCTGGTTGAGTTAAACAGCTTAAATGACAATAGCCGTACTGCACGGCGGACCAAATCAATTAGATTACCACAGCAGTGGTTGAGGCCTCATAATCCATCAAATGTATCAAAATTTAGTTACCCAATTCGCGCCGGAGGACGTACATACACGCAAAGTTTTCCCCAGATTAAAAACGGATGACGCATAAACTCGCCACAAGCAAGGCCGGAAATGTCTGTCAGCAGCAAGCAAGGCCAAAAATGCATGGGTGTGCTTCCCGGTACTATCGGCCTGAACCTGCTTCGGATCGAGTTTCGTTAAAAATAATCCTGTGCGTCGGCTCGGGGATGTTAAAATAATCCCGGCGCGAACTGGTTAAACCAAGTCCTCTAAAATCCGCCCAAATAGGGGGGTTTCAAAGTGAACAATGCATTAGAGGCTGTATCTAAAAACACGGCCTGGTAACTTCCGACTAGTTTTGTGCCAGGAGGTCACAAATAACAGAGAAGATGGTCTGGGGGGGGGGGGGGGGGGGGAGGGGGTGTACTTACTTTTGAAATTCCCATTCACGATTATCAAGAGGGCAGACTTGTCTCGTCTTCAACCACCGAGAGATACAATGGAAATGAAAAGCGTGCTGAAAATGAAAAGACAAATCTTGATTGATTGATGAATAGGGAACAAAAAGCTTGTAGAAAAAAATACTCAAGTGATTTGGAGTGTAATCAAGAGCAAGGGTTAATCTTAATCAAAAGCATAATTGATCTGAAAAAAACATTAGGTGTTGTTATGCCGATTCTAAATTTTGTACCCTGTGGAGACCGGAACACAATGGGGGCAATGAGAGTCAAAAGGTCTCCACTGGGTATATATATATATACAAAATAAATTCAAGGATTTTACTCATAAACCTAGGGTTAGTGTTTGGGTTGGGGTTAGGTTTTGGGTTAGGGTATAATATAGGGTAAATTTGGTCCAAATTTTTACCCAGAAACTTAACCGTGGTTGAAATAGGACTAGGAACATTTTGAAGAGAGTTTGGGACAGTCCACAAATTTTGTACACAGGGATACAAATTTGCAGAATACTGAGGATGTCCCAGCTTTACCACAAAAGATGCAATACATTTCGGAAGTTCGTGAACACTGGTTAAGAATGAGAAAACTTTACGTTTTCCCTTGACAATACTTTTTTCTGTCGTGGCCCAGAACAAAAACTACAGCTAGAGTTCATCAATTGTGAGCGGGTGACTTATTAAGAAAAACATTATAAACAATATTTTTAAAAGATTGGCTAGATTTAGCAGCAACAGCAGAAGAAAGCATCTTATTGTCTTTTCGCCATGCAAACCTGAAGGTCAATCAGTGCAAAATCAGTGCAAAATGTTGAGAAAACATGAATCTGTAACGGGACAAACATTTCCAATTTTGTTACGAAATACTTCTACAATTTTTCTTGACTCTCCACAGACTTTTGTACACAACCGCTGAAGTAGAGTCAGGATACTACATTCTTTGACTCTCCGTAGACTTTATACACAACTGCTGAAGTAGAGTCAGGATACTACATTCTTTGACTCTCCATAGACTTTTGTACACAACTGCTGAAGTAGAGTCAGGATACTACATTCTTTCCGACATTTCACTTTCAACCAATACTCACATTACACACTCCCCAGGCTACTGTGCATTCTTCTGATGTGGCTGATGCTTGATTAGCTTGACATTCTATACCTGTTTCAAAAGTAAAACAAATAATGTACCCTTGCTCTATGATACATGTAGCTGTTTACTGCATGTCAGTCGCATGTGCCAATGCACTCCAGCTGGGTGCATTGGAGGACTATACACAGGCATTTTGGGGGTGAATATTGAAGTGCCTTGAAGTGTAAACAAGAGAAAGAGTTAATCTTTAATCAAAAGCATAATTGATCTGAAAAAAACATTAGGTGTTGTTATGCCGATTCTAAATTTGGTACCCTGTGGAGACCTGATCACAAGGGGGACAATGGGAGTCAAAAGGTCTCCACAGGGTATATTGCTGCGTTCCAATCGCGTCGTGTTTATCGTGTTCACCGTGATTTTCTCCATGTTTACGAGTAGGTTGCATTCAAAACGCTACTCACCAAGACGCATACACACAGTCGTGTGGTAAGGACATTCTTTATCGCGCAAGAACTCGTATGTGAACCAACACGCATGCGCGAGTATTTCATTAGTTTATGAAGTCGTGAACATGGAGAAAAAAATTCCACCTCGAGTTCACCACTGGAGAACGCCATTATACGACTCGTGAACTCGTGAACACGATAAACACGACGCGATTGGAACGCAGCATATTTCTATAGATTAACCCTAACTCCCTCACTATTGTTATTGAACAATACAATTCCTTCAAAATCCTCCAACTTCCTTTGTTGTGTAGGGAGTTAGGGTTAATACCTGTAGGTCTCCACAAGGTTTTCATGATATAGATTCATGGATTTTACTCAGAAACTAAGGTTAGTGTTTGAGTTACATGTAGGTTTGGGGTTTGGGTATAATATAGAGTAAATTTGGTCAAAATTTTAACCCAGGAATTTAATTGTGGTTAAAATAGGAGTTTTTTTAAAGAGAATTCTGGACAGTCCACAAATTTTGTACGTGCACATTTTGTCTCCACAGGAATACAAATTTTCTGGATGCTGAGGATGTCCCAGGTTTAAGATGCAATACATTTCGGAAGTTCATGAACACTGGTTAAGAATGAGAAAACTTTAAGTTTTCCCTTGACAATACTTTTTTTCTGTCGTGGCCCATAGGTTTTGTATGGAGGATATGGAATCCTTCCCGTTTCAATGTAGTAAATGGGTCCTTTTCGGGGGGAAAAAGGGGCAGTAACGGACGAGAGCTTACACAAGTCCATGATGTGATTTCTACAAATGGCGCAGTTATCAACTACGATGTCCCATGCCCACAGTGCCACAGCATTCCACTACAATTGAAAAAAAGAAGACATTTAATAGTTGGATTTCAATGCAATAAATTACAACTTTCTAAATTGACAAGAGCATTTGACAATAATAAAAAATGAATAAGATTAAAACTGCTGCAAACTGCTTACTGGCTGGAATGATCTGATAAAAAAATTAAAAACAATTTTAAAAGTTAAAGGTAGGATACACCATTGGTATTTGCTTGAGTTATCATGAATAGGTGGATTTGGGGGTTGTATTTTATAGTAAATATCGTTTGACTGACCTGTCCGAAGTTTTACAATCATGTTACAAGATGATGGATAACAACGTTCAATAAACTGTTCGTACCGTAACCCCGGCCGAGGTCAGAGCGGACCAATTACATGGCTTTTTTCAACGATGACAGGGCTGTTTTCCAAACCCTGGCTTCGGTTCACTTCTGTGTGGCTCTGGCACATTGCTAAACTGTATGAATAAGGCCTCACAATCTGAAGCTTGTGTTTGGGAAATGGCCAATGCGGTTGCGGCTTGAAATTACACACGAGTCTATGCTGTCACCATCTTGTAACAGTTGCGTTTGCGGAACGGAATTTTTTTAAACTTTTTTACAGAAATTAGACGAGATTCAACCGGTTTTATTGAGGCAGCGGCTGGGTGATAAAATACTCATAAAACAATTGTTTGGAGTAGACCGTGCAGCAAGATGGGAGTAATTGCCTGTTATTTGTGCACGGTTTCTATTGTTTAACGGCGGTTAACCTGTAAAAACCTCTCTATCTATGGGGCTCCGCCCTGCAGGCGTCGGGAGCCATTGTTCTAGGGCTAAGGGTATTTTAGACCATATCGCAAATAGCAAAATATCACAAGAGGGCGCTGCTGCCCAAAGCATTTAAATAGGTAAAATCATGGAGCAACGTGTGTTGTCGGTCGGCTGACCAGGCGCAGCGCTATGCCCCATTTTCTACCCATGATGCAGTGCGGTTCGGATTAGCGATAAACCTTATGCTTCGCCTTCGATCTGGTAAAATATAAATACTTAAAAATCAATATCTCAAGTTTCGGTTGACCATTTTGATGATTGTTTTACTCCTAAATTTGGTCTGCTTCAAATGGGCCTAGAACTACATCATGTACATGTAACTTAATGTGAGCAACTTTCAATTTTTGGATTCGGTCCCTATTATAATAATGGAATGGCCCAACATGAACGTGAAAACACAATCAATGACGGATCAGTCGCCATTTCCACACAACATTTGGACCGTTAATTTGCTAATCTCTACTTTAGTTATAGATCCATTATAATCTACGATGTATTAAGTCCTAATGAAACCCAACCTTTTTCACTTCAAACCGTTTCTTCTCCCCTTTCACGCTGTTTCCAGAACTAGATGACGGCAGATCGACGTCCATCGCAGTTGCCATTTTGTCGGAAAATGCTTGCTTTATTTAGAAATGATGTTACGCCAATGAGGGCGCTATTATACTTTTGCGGTCATGAGAATTTTCCAAAACTTTTACTTTGTCTCCAAATGGGCTTCTGAATATTTTCGTTCCCTGATTTAGGACGCAATTATTTATTAGAACCATCTTTCTCCTTAGAATTTTAAAAATATAAAAATTCAAGGCAAAAAAATATGAGCGTTTTTGGTTAATTTAGAAATGAAAGACTTCTGAATGAATTTGAATCCAAAAATGTATTACAACTAAAATGAAGTCGGAGTTTCGAACACAACAAAAAATACACCTTACGGGACTTTTAAGTAGAGGGCGCTAAATCAAATCAATGGCCAATCTTGGCGCTTTTTGAAATTCTAGCTTCTCTTCGCGTTTGGCTTCGTTCATGCAGTTTGAAAATACTGATGGAACCTCATACGCACCCTAAGTTGGGGTTTAGAAAATGGCCCTAAATTAGGATACTGCAAAGGTTGGCTAATTTTGATGACGTAGACACACATTTTGACAAACACAAATATCGCCTTCATGATAAAATACGTTTCCCCGTTGTTCTGGGGTCCTTAACCACACCCCTCCCCGATTCTGACAGTTCTCTCAATAAAATCAATCCTCAATCATTTTTTAATATATCTGCTCCCACCCTCTTTAAAAAAACACCAAGCACACAGAGCACAATAAGATGAAACAAGTCAATATTACAAAAGATCTCTTCATTTGCTGCTCTCCATTTGAAAAATATTCAATATCTTTAATACCCTTTTAAAGTCCAAAAAAACAAAACAGGGGACATTTATTAATTATAATAATAATAATTATTAATAATAATAATTTGTTTAACTCAGTGATGGGAATATGTACTGGTCCAATTTGTCCAATTATTGAAAACCCTCATCAGTTTAAAACAAGTAGGATACACCATTAGTAATTACTTGCATTATCAGGAATGGGTGGATTTGTGGGGTTGTATTTTATAGTAAATATCGTTTAACTGACCTGTCCGAAGTTTTCCAATCATGGAGGCC
The DNA here is from genome assembly GCA_037893245.1 of Crossaster papposus. Taxonomy (NCBI): domain Eukaryota; kingdom Metazoa; phylum Echinodermata; class Asteroidea; order Velatida; family Solasteridae; genus Crossaster; species Crossaster papposus. The sequence continues at coordinate 16,521 of JBAIAA010000628.1, forward strand.
GAGAAAAGGCAAGAAAAACAGCGTTTGTTTTTAACCGACGTCGAGCAGTTGTTTTCTTGTTGTTCTTCTTTTAAACATTCATTTTTTCGTAACAATAACAGAATATCTGGCGCAATCATTTTTGACCCAGCACGAGTAAATGAGACACTTTGAGGCAAAAATAAAATTTGAGATTTTGATTTTATCATTTAAAGCTAAACAAGCTTTAAATGATGAAATCAAAATCTCAATTTTTATTTTTGCCACAAAGTGTCTCATTTACTCGTGCTGAGTCACATTTTGCTGGATGCCTAAAATCATTATATACTTTCAAATAAGTAAGATATTTCTAAAAAATTCGGTAGTAAATTTTGTCGATATCTGCAAATGGTGTATCCTACCTTTAAAGGCATATCATGCATGATCTTTTCATAATGACAGCGAACCAATCAATGGGAGACTTTTGAGACGATAGCGGGCGCCCCACCAACCAGGCCTTTTCTATTGTTCCCAGTGACGATAACAATAGAAAAGGACCGGTTGGTGTAGTGCTGGGTGAGTAACTCGAGTACTCGAGTCCTCGTGATCAGTTTTTGCTACTCGTAGCACTACTCGCATTTTTTTACCTAATTGATTACTCGTGCCAGCCCGAGTAGCAATAAATACTCGCGAGTAGTGATTGTTAGCAAGCGATGATTGTTGACAAGTACCGATTAAGTTGTGGTCCGACTCTACTACTACTAATGACAATTGCGATGGTTTTACGATATGATTTGTATTGATTTTCAATTCTTACTTAAGCGATAAAGAAAACCAAATTGCAGCAGAAGTCGCTGTTAAATTACTGTTATGTTTTGAATGAAAACACATGGTGATAAACACATGTGTGACCGTCATTTTACCTCTTGTGAAAATTGTGACAACTACTCGCGAGTACTTGATTACTCAAGGGGTATTTTTCTTTGCGAGTACTAGGTTGGTGGGGCACCCAATATCGTCTCAAAAGTCTCCCATTCAAGTGCAAATATCCACCACTATTGATAATCAAGGCGCTACATCATTATATTACCCTGCATTGGGCCAGGAAAATATTCCAAATACTATATGATCAGCTCCCTGGGGAGTATACAGCTCGATGCTGCCATTTTGGCGCAAAGCAGCTAAATCAACCACAATAACCATCTCTACCCTCACAGGAACCCATTTACTCCTGGGTGGAGAGAAGCAATGAGTGACAAAGTCAATCCAGATTTTGAATTGAGATGGGCCCTTACAATTTGTGCATATTTTTCATTTACTAAACAAAACTGCCCAAAATATACAAAAATGCTGACAATATTTGCAATGAGTCACTTCGCGAATACAGTACAGTACAACGATCACTCATGTACAAACACTGTGTCACGGACTCCCACCGAAGTCCCACCTTGTGGTTCTGTAGTGCACCACATACTAATCCAGAACCGGACTTTCAATGCATTTTCCAATTTGCAGTTCCATTGATTTCGGGCAATTTCTTATTAAAAATGCCCACAAATATTACTTTTCTTCTTGTGTTTATTTATTATATATGTTCAATTTTCAAACATTTGTGACTTGAATTGACTTTAACTAAATACTCGACTCGACTTGACTCGTTGACCGAATGACTCGACTCGACTCGTTGACCGAATGACTCGACTCGACGACCGAATGACTCGACTCGACGACCGAATGACTTGACTCGACTCGACGACCGAATGACTCGACTCGACGACCGAATGACTCGACTCGACTCGACTCGACTCGACTCGACTCGACTACTCGACTCGTTGACCGAATGACTCGCCTCGACTCGTTGACCGAATGACTCGACTCGACTCGTTGACCGAATGACTCGACTCGACTCGTTGACCGAATGACTCGACTCGACTCGTTGACCGAATGACTCGACTCGACTCGTTGACCGAATGACTCGACTCGACTCGACTCGACTCGACTCGTTGACCGAATGACTCGACTCGTTGACCGAATGACTCGACTCGACTCGACTCGTTGACCGAATGACTCGACTCGACTCGTTGACCGAATGACTCGACTCGACTCGTTGACCGAATGACTCGACTCAATTTGAGTCACAAAAAATCAGTGACTCGTTACAAATCTGGATTTTTCCTAAAAAAGTTTCTTTCATGCAATTTTTTCATCTTTTAGACACCGTCTTCTTGATGTTATATTTCTTTATCTTTTCAACTTTTCTTCTTGATGTTACATTTTGTCATTTTTTCAAGACGTCTTCTCTGCAGGAGACACAAGATCTGGTACGTCGTTGATTTGGAAATCTAGCAGCATCTGCCCGTAACCTTTGCCCTGTTAGGAGAAAGTAAAACAGAAAAATATGTCAGAGGTTCCGGCAAAATGAAACAAAACGGGGCAGAGTTGAAATGAGGGTTCCTAGGCATCACAAAATATGACAAAATTCTCCTTACATTGCTGTTTGTTGCACTTCAATCGGACATTCCGTTAACGTTATTGCTTTTATTTATATTGGCATTTATTAATATGTCGCCTTTAGGTAAAGTGGTGAGAAAAAAGGCCTTTGAAGTTTCGAGTTTTGTACATGTATATGAACAAATTCCATTGTTTTTCCTTAAGAACACTTTTATTCCATTAATTCCATACCATTTTTCAACAAAATAAATTTAGTACGCCTACCAAAGATTATAAATATTGATAAATCTGGAGAAAAAAAATCACCCATTATTTATTATTTTGCAGTTTTCTCCACTATGCCCTGTGCCCAGTTCCGTATAATTTTGCCAGAACGCCTCTCATATTTTCTCATAAATTGTTTTTTAAAAAGAATTCCCGAGTTCTTATACCTGGGGGTCACTCCTTAGTGAAGCCACGCCCCCTCCTCCTAGAGAATTCCTCAACAGAAAACTGAATCCATCGATGCCGGGAAGTTCGTATCTGTCACAGAAGGAGGGGAAAAAAAGATAAAAAGTATCTTTTAATTATGAACAATAATATTGAAATGTTTTGGTTTGTCTAACCTTAGAAAGTGAAAAAAGGGGAAATGTGCAATATATATAAGAGTGGAGATAATAATAGTTTATCAGAATTTTTCGACTTTATCTGAATCCGTCCATCAGAATCCATTCCTTGTTTCGGAGGAAATCGGCGGATTCAGGATACCTCAATATTAAACAAACTGGTGGAATCTGATGGATTCCGGATTTTAGGCCTATAGCAGTATTGCAGGATTGTGCAGTACTGCAAACTGGATTTTGAGGTGATGGATTTTGAATGCTCTATGGAGGAAACACTGCACAATATTTGTTATGCCAGCAGGGTATCCTAAATCTGTCGGAATCCATTATACTTTTACTAGTGGATTGTTGATGGATTCAGGATTTCTCCAGAATGTATACTGATGGATTCTGATGGACTCAGTACACCATCAGAATTTTTTCATGCCAAACTTGATGGATTTTGGTGGATTTAGGACACTTTCTAATAAGAGCACTCAAGGAGGAAGGGTTAAAGAAATTCTTAACTTTGATTTGTGAGGTGAAAATGAAGTGAAATGCATTCTTTTGTTGTCTCCTACCTCGACACAGGGTCAACAGTGTTAGGATCTATGAGATGCTGGAAATATTCTTGCACTGCGGCTGACGTAAGTGCCTTCCTAAGGTATGGTACGTAGGACGGATGTCTGGCTACAACACCTGTAAAGTGGAAGGGCGGGGGGGAAGAATCGTAAACAGGATAAAAATAATAAAAATTAATCAGGCATTTTGGCTGAGGAATTTTATAATGCAGAAGTAAGCAAAAGTAGTTTAATAGATAAATACCAAATCGAGAAGTTAACCCTAAAACTCCTGAGACATTTCTGCTATGATGCACCCTCGACATTACAAGTTTAGGCCTTACGTAAACAAAGGAATGAACAATGACAAAGGAATGTCCTCAACTGAGTTCAAATGAGAAGAGACTGGATGACTTGTGATGGACTTGTAATGGGCTTGTTATATGTGATGGACTTGGGACGGACTTGGGACGGACTTGGGACGGACTTGGGACGGACTTGGGACGGACTTGGGACGGACTTGGGACGGACTTGGGACGGACTTGGGACGGACTTGGGACGGACTTGGGACGGACTTGGGACGGACTTGGGACGGACTTGGGACGGACTTGGGACGGACTTGGGACGGACTTGTAATGGAATTGTGAAGGACGCGCCTACAACCAGGTCGAGTCGATGGCATGTAGACAGCCGCCATATGACCCTACATCTGACCACGGAGCACAGCCAGAGATCGATTGGATTTTGCTTACAATTATAATCCCTGTTCATCAGGAACGAGACATTTTCTGCAGCAGCTTAAGATCGCGCACTTTGGTTCCTACCACAGTTACTCCTGGGTGGAGAGAGGCAAATGCAGTAAAGTGTCTTGCCCAAAAACACAAGCACTATGTTCCCGTCAGGATTCGAACCCGTGTACCATCGCACACGAGTCGTAACCACTGGACTACAGCAAACCACATTGTCTGAGAAAGCTCTCAAGTATCATTGAAAGTACTGTAATCACTTTCAAGAACAGTTTCTAGTTACGATAATTCACTGGTATTAACTGTGTATTTTTCCTCAGAAAGTTAAACTAATGAAATGAAACAAATGCCGACAATTCTGGTTCACCTATCGTTGCATTGTTCCCCTTGTCGCCACTCCTCGTGTAGGCCAACTCTCCCAGGCTGTAGCTGCGATCTCCCTCTTCGAGTTTCTCTTCTGCTGGTACCCCTGCCTCATCTGACGAGGCTAGCTCTTGGTAGGCATCTGTGGTTGGCGTGGTGATTATCTCTTCCTTGCCATCAAGGTGAACCATTGCCTGTAAAATAAAATGGCTAAATCTATCAAAAATGTAGACAAGTTTTCTAAAAGTTAATCAGCGAACTACTTATGGTTGTGTATGGTAGCCTGAAGAAACCAGTGGAATGCAGTAGTATAGAAAAGTCAATCACATGCAAATCACATGTCAATAGCTTGCTCATAGCTTGCTTATCATATGGCAATTACATGAGAGTCATATGATATTCACACGCCAATCACAAGCCAATCACAAGCCAATCGCAGGCCAATCGCAGGCCAATCGCAGGCCAATCGCAGGCCAATCGCAGGCCAATCGCAGGCCAATCGCAGGCCAATCGCAGGCCAATCGCAGGCCAATCGCAAGTCCATCGCAAGTCCATCGCAAGTCCATCGCAAGTCAATCGCAAGTCAATCGCAAGTCAATCGCAAGTCAATCGCAAGTCAATAGCAAGTCAATCACAAGTCAATCACAAGTTTATCACATGCCAATCACATGTTCATAACATGTTCATCACATGCCAATCACATGTTCATCATATGTGACCTACTCCCACGAAATCAGAGTAAAGTTGACATTTTGATATTTTGAGATATTGGTATTTCCAGATTCCTTGAATTCTTAGCTTTAAAATTATATATATTTTATTGGGTAGGGTATTAATGTCACGTTTTTTTATGTGAAAATACGATCATTTTATCATGATATTTTCATATTTTCATTATATACAATCAAATTTAGAATTTTTCTGCTAATCTTTGACCAAAAATAATTGGCAGTTCGAGAAAAAAAACATATGTGGGAATTGTATCATGCAAAAACCTAAAAAACGTCAAATCGGCTATTTTCAATCGTAACTCAATATAGCATAGCGCGACTTTACGCTGTTTCTGTGGGAGAAGGTCACATATGCCAATCGCATGCTAATCAAATGTCAAACGGCAATTGTGCGTTTCTCACCTGTACTTGGTCTTTTGGGTACAGGAATGAGAACAGCTTAAGGACCGGCGAACTGAAAATGAAAACAATCTAAGAATTATTTTATTAATTGGTAATGCAAGTGAAAAAAAAAATGAAATTGATCTGAAATGAAAATACACATTTCTTCAACTTCCAGAAAAACAACGATGACAGGATTGTAAACCACTAAAAACTTGTTTTGTACTAGACAACAGAAGAATACTAATTATACTAATTAACCTCCAAATAGGCACTTGGGGAGACAATCCCATAGAGATGTACACAAACTTAAAACAGTCCTAACTTGTTTACACTAAACCTTTTCTCTATGATCTTCGAGATTTATGCTATTTAGACCAAAATCTGTCATTCTAGGACAAAAATAACTCCCAAATATCGTGTTTTAGGGTAGCTAGACACTTAGGGAGACACTTAGGGAGACACTGAAATGTCTCCCTATTAAAGTGCCACTGTCTCCTTATTACCTAACAACTTACGCTAATTTGTCTCCCCAAGTGCCTATTTGGAAGAATTAATGTGTGTAGTATGTATCAGAGTATGAGAAAGTAGCATTTATAAAACTGCCAATTGCAAAGTGTTCAGCCATAATGTTTGATAAAATATTCGCAATAATTCTTACTCACACTCTGGGCCTGCCTCCAACAATCCCTGTCAGACCTGGAGCTATAAATAGAAACAGTTCAGTACAGTTTTAGATTATATATTGAAAAGTTACATTTATTTGTAATGAAAAAAAGAAATTGCGGTTAGGGTTTCAAATTTAGCAGCTTGCCGTATGCTGTGTCCTTGGGCAAGCCACTTAACCTCAATTATTATTATTATTATTATTATTATTATTCTGGTTTATTCGTATTAAAACACGAGGTAGGCAGCCACAAAAGAGTAGCTGAAATAACCAAGTTTACACTTTACAAAAATTAAAAATTGTTACATACCAGTTAAAAAGAGTAAAAGTATAAAATTACCACAAAGTACTCACTTGCACCTATATTGTAAACAATTAAGAATTACAAAAGTTGAGCTATTTAAAACAGGAATTGTGGACTTCATGTATCTATCAGTTTTGCACTTGGGTACACATAGCGTAGACGTGGAACTGTTTCTGGGTATTCTGGTAGTTGTGTTATTCCATTTAGGAGGGGGGAGCGTATTTCGAAATCTGTTGGAATGTAATTGCCTCCCTCTACCCAGGTGTAAATACCAACATTAACCAGTTCGCGCTGGAATTATTTTGACATTGACCGGGCCCAGGCGCGGTATTGTTTTTCACGAACCTCGATCCGAGATGGGTTTTAGGCCGAGCGGGGGCACACAAGCTATACACAATGATGACACTTGCAGTTGACAAGGAACTATGCCGTGACCAGCCTGGGCTCAAACACGGATAAATTCCTGTGCATTCCTCCAAACTTCAATATTTTCCCCAAGTCTCATGCCTTTCTGCCCTAAACCTCACAGAATTCAACAGGGTCTCCCTGGGCCTTTTGTACTTGGTCAAACAAAGTCCAACAACAAATAATTGCTAATGTTTGGTACCAAACCTTCCAAAACCTAGCAAAACCTGTAGTTTGAGTTGGATGGGGTTGGGGTAGTTAGGGTTGAAGGAACAACCTACAGATGAAAATTGCAGCCTGAAAAAAGAAAAAAATTACCTACCCATTCCTGTACCAGCAGGAGCTACCTCTCTGGCGAATATTTCCAGCGCGTTACGTTGTGAGTGCTCCACGGCCATCCACAGCACGACCTCCCGGGGGTTGACGGCCCTAGCGTGGGGGCCGTACGTCTGCTCCGACCCCAGAATCTGTACGTTGGTCTGCGTGTAGTCTTTCAGTCCGAGGTGCTTGAACAGGGTTCTGGTTCTGGGGATTTGAAAAAACAGTATGTTGTTGCTAGGCTAACCGGACTCCCTCTGTCATTTTTAAACCAATGTTTAAGAAATACACAAATAAACCGCACGGGAAACTGACTAGGTTGATTTACATAAATTTCAAAGTGAACAGAGAAATCGGCAGTGCGGGACTTGAACCTGCGACATCCGGAATAACAGATCGGTGCACTTCCAACTGAGCTATCTTGCCGTACCGGTATGTTGGCGGTCTCCCAAATTGTCAGTATCTTTGTTCGAGGGCGCAAGTCAGAAGTCATCAACGCCAGAATCGGCCGTGTTGCCAGGGACCACGCCCAATTTTTCGATACAACCTTAGGAGCGACATTGTGGGGATCACCCAATGAGGATACGTCTTTTTATCTTATAATACACAAATAAACACCACAAGGGAAACTGACAACTCAAATTTGCATAAATTTCAAAGTGAACAAAGAAATCGGCAAGGCGGGACCCGGACCTGTGCTCTACCAACTGAGTAATCTTGCCCTATGTTGGCGGTCTTCCAAATTGTCAGGGTTATAGTGACTTGGGAGTTGACAACTTGAACATATGTCTCAAAAGAAATACACAGAGCAGGCAGAAACACTTCAAAGAAACAAACAAAGAGAGATTTGAAATATGGGACAATTTTTTTTCTCTACCTTTTAAGAATACTTTGTGCGGTCTTCCTTCCTTTCTCAGTGGCATTGGGCCCAGTAATGGGTGACACCGCAGTGGCTCTAAAACCATCGGCATAAGTACCACTCACCTAACAATAAGAAATAAATTTAAAAAGAATAAAACTGCTTACTGGCTGGAACGACCAGAAATATACAAATCAAATAAGTTAACCAGTTCGCGCCGGATGACGTATATAAACGCAAACAAATCCCCAAATTCAAAACGGATGACGCATAAACACGCCAAGTTCAAGTTCGGAAATGTATGTCAGCAGCGCGCAAGGCCGTAAATGCGTGGGTGTGCTTCCCGGCACTATCAGCCTGAAACCACTTCGGATCGAGTTTCGTTAAAAATAATCCCGCCCGTGGGCTCGGTGATGTTAAAATAATCCCGGCGCGAACTGGTTAAGAGGGCCTAATATTTCTATTTGAACCAGTTCGCGCCGGGATTATTTTAACATCACCGAGCCGAGGCGCGGAATTATTTTTAACGAAACTCGATCCGAAGCAGGTTCAAGCTGATTGTACCGGGAAGCACACCCACGCATTTCCGGCCTTGCTCGCTGCTGACAGACATTTCCGGCCTTTAGCGCCATTGTACCAATCGCGAAATTAAAACGTATCACTCATGTTTTAGTTATTAATGTCACGATGCAAACTTGGGAATCACTCGGAATTAGTGCTGGGCGAGTAGTGATTTTTCCCAATCGAGTGTTTGCGAATAAAATACTCGCGAGTAATCGAGTACTCGCGAGTAGTTGTCACAATGTTCACAAAAAGAGATAATAGCAGTCACACGTGTTATCACCATGTGTTTTCATTCAACAGCATAACGATTATTTCTCAGCGAGCTTGGCAGCAATTTGGTTTCCTTTATCGCTGAAGTTCCAATTCTGAATGTGATTTTATTCCCCCATGGTAGAATGGAAAATCAATAAAGATTGTTATCATATCGTAAAACCATCGTATTTGTCATTATAAGTTAATAATTCCACCATGTTACGTCGTCTGTACTCGTCAACAATTAATGCTCGCTAAACAATCGCTACTCGCCAGTAATTATTGCTACTCGGGCTGGCACGAGTACTCGAATAGTTGAAAAACCGTGAGTAGTTTAACGAGTAGTAAAAACTAATCACGAGTTATGACATAATCAAGTTACTCGCCCAGCACTACTCGGAATCAAACGGGAATCACCCGGAAGATACGGGAATCACTCGGAAGATAAGGGAACATAATGCTAAATAGTTCAGCTAGTAATCCAGAAATTGGCAGGTTGTACCAAGCTGCACTTTTTGTTGTTGTCCAAATTGGAATATACAGTTGAAAAAAGAAAAGGTGTTACAGTGATTAATTCAGGAGGCACAATTACTACCTTAAATTGAGAGGTTGGAGGTAAGCCTTTGGCCCCAGAAACAAGCACAGCTCCATTGGGATCACCTGTTCATGAAAAAAAAACATTCTTAGAATATCTCACACCCAAAAGTGACTTAAGGAGAGTTTTAGTTATTAAGTTAGTCAATGTGTGGGGTCTGGCATAGAAAACTTCATTTGAAATGTCAAACTTTAAAAACATCTGGAAGCAATATGATTAAAAAGCCAATAAGTATGGCAAGTAATTTTTGTTTTGCAAAATCTTCTACATTTTAAGGCTCTAAATAGAGAGCAAAATTCACATTGGGATAAAAAAATTGAGTTCGGCAACTGAAAACCTGCTATGAATGAATTATCTACACTAGAGAAATAATAACACACATTTGATTTCTTCCAGTGTGACGTTCCGGAAGTCGCATACCACATCGGGCAACATGTACCGCCCGGGGTCGCCCAACTCGTACACGATCTGCTCGGCAACTGTCGCCTTGGAAACCAGCCCGCCCGTGTTGGGAGGCTTGGTGACGACGAATCGGCCGTCCTCGCCGCACTCCGTGATGGGGAAACCGATATTGTCCCAGCCCTGAACCAGGTGCCAGTCTGTGAAGATGCCCCCGGTGGCCTGTGCACCGCACTCGGCGATGTGGCCGGCCAGAGAGGCCGAGGCCAGACGAGTGTAGTCGGTGGGCTCCCAACCAAACTGCGTACGGTGACAATTGGTTTTATATTAGTTTTAAGGTTAGAGCAGGGTTTTAAAGGTAGGATACACCATTTGCAGATATCGAAAATATTTACTTCCGAATTATTAAGAAAATATCTTACTCATTTGAAAGTAAATAAAGATTCTAGGTATCCAACTGTAAAGTAAAAAAGTAAAGGCTGTCACAGACCAATGTGGCTAATAAGGCCGGTGTTTAACTCTGGTTTCATTAGCATGAAACCACTAAGAATATTTATATTACCCCTGGATGGGATGGTAGTCTATCGCAGGTTACTCCCCAGCTAATGCTTGTAGGATAGGATACACCATTTGCAGATATCAAAAATATTTACTATCGAATTATTAAGAAATATCTTACTCATTAAAAAGTAAATGTTGATTCTAGGCATCCAGCAAAATGGTTGCGCTAGATATCCTGTAATTATTCTGAAAAATAAAATTTTATGAAGAAAAGTTAGAAGAATAACTGCTCGACGCCGGTTGACAACAAACGCTTTTTTTCTTGCTTTTCTCAGAATCAATGACTGTAAAACTTCGGACAGCTCAGTTAAACGGTATTTACTATAAAATACAACCCCCCCAAATCCACCCATTCATGATATTTCAAGCAATTACCAATGGTGTATCCCACCTTTAAAGTTATAATAAACCATTTGTCAGTTATACATTTTATATCGTTTGAAGCAGCAAAAGTTGTCAAAAAATCTAGAGAATTGCGCTTGACAACTAACCTGACAAAGTTTTAGCTCTATAAATGCTGTATATTCCGGGAAAATAAGAATAAATAATAAGATTTTAAAGATTTTAAAGCAACTACTAATTAATATTTCTGGAATATTGTTATTATTTTCTTCAAAATGACAGCATGCCAGAAGAAATAATTTCACTGAGAGTTTAGAGTCATGAATACATATATCTTGACATTAACCCTAACCCCCTAGGCCTTACTTTGGGCTAAAGAACTGCGTACTACAGAATACTACTTAGTATTTTGTAGCATTGGGTCTCTCCGTGACTGATGATTGGGTGTGTACTGACAGAGTACAGATACTGCCAACTATAGTGGCAATACAGGTCAGTAATACTTACCTGGCAAAAAAATGCAGTAGTCCAGCCTTGACCCAATGTGTCCCAAGTGACAATTTTTGCTGTAGAGTTTAGAACACCTTACACAGCATACATGGGCCATGCACACTCAGCAAGCGGAGGGACACAATGCTAAAAAGTACTATGAGTGCAATTAGGGGTGAAGTACCAAATACTAAAAATTACTACAGGCATTGCACACAAGTCAGTGAGAGTACTGCATACTACTTTTTACTACTAGTAGTAAAAAGTAGCATTAGGTAGGGTTAGGGTTAAGTAAGCTTTTGAACAATAATTTGGTTGGTTACTTTTTGGATAGTTGCAAAAGGTATACTGTCCCTTTAAGGTGCTCTACCAACTGAGCTATCCAGCCATATAATGGTAGTTCCCCAATTTGTCACTGTTCTTTGTTCAGAGAGAGCTACATGTAGTCATAAACCCGTATATGCCACAAAGCTAGCGACATTAACATTTTTAAGGTACAATATGTATACATGTTTTTGACAATTTGGGGTACAAAATTATAACGATACAATGAATTCCAAACAACATTAGGCCGTGTCCGAAACAGGCTTCCAGAGCTATGGCTACGTCTATTGTCAGCCTGTTTACGTGTATTTTGTATGGGTGAACACCTAGACAATAGCCATAGACAAGAGGTTTAGACGCGGCCTATATAAACACAATAAATACTTTAAAAAAATTATTAACAAACAATAATAAAAATGAACATGAAAAAAATGGCAAACAAGATAATTACAGACAATATTTCAATTGTAAAACATTTTCACCTTTAATAAATTGTCTGGTGTAAATGAAAAATTTATATTTGTACGAAAAAATACTAAAGCTTAGATCCTTGCTTTGTTTTGTGGCTTACTTTTAAAGGTAAGATACACCATTTGCAGATATCAAACAAATTTACTACCGGATTATTAAGAAACATCTTACTTATTTGAAGCCAAATAATGATTGTAGGCATTCAGTAAATTGATTGCGCTAGATATCCTGTAATTGTTCTGAAAAATAAAATTTATATACAAAAATCACGATTGCCGGATGGCGATCGCGAAACAAACCCCAGGAACAACATAAGAACCACTGCCCGACGCCGGTTGAAAACGAATGCTGTTTTTCTTGCTTCTCTCAGCATTCATGATTGTAAAACTTTGAACAGGCCAGTTAAACGATACTTACTATAAAATACAACCCCCAAATCCCCCTTTTCACGATCATATAAGCAATTACAAATGGTGTATCCTGTTCTAACTTTAGAGTACGGACTTCATAATGAACCATTTCAATTGGCCATTTGCGTGTGGAATTTGAATAATATCTGGTACACTGACTTGTTCACACAGCTTGGCACAGTTTACATTTAAATTTTCCAGACCAAAGACACTGTTGCTATATCACGTGATTCGGGGCAAGCCTTACGCTAGCAACCCCCGCTTCTGGAATGGTCTGGTGTCTTTTTACCATTCTCAACCATTGTGAACAATGTATTGGTGCTGAGCGTCTCTAACGTAACTATGCAAGAGCTTGCCCCGAATCACGCGATATAGCAACAGTGTATTTGGTCTGGATAATTTAAAGTCAAACTGTGTGAACAAGTCAGTGTACTAGATATTATTTAAATTGCACACGCAAATGGTCAATTGATTATACATACAGTGTGCATGAGGGGTCCTAGGACCACTGCAGTGTCTACACATCTCCCTGTGACTACGACATCAGCTCCCATGTCAAGGGCTTTGGTGATGGGACCAGCTCTGAAGAAGAAAAAAATACAAAAAGATGGCATAAAAGGCTAGTCTAAATATTGTACAATGTTTAAAATGGAGCCATCTCCGAGCCAACGTCTGTTTATATGAGGTATTCTGGCAAAATGATACGGAACTGGGCACAGAGAATAGTGGAGAAAACTGCAAAATAATGAATAATGGGTAATTTTTGTAATTTTCAATTGACCATTTGTGTGTGGAATTTAAATAATATTTGGTACACTGACTCGTTCACACAGCTTGGCACAGTGGGGTAGAAATGGGGTAGAAATGGGGTAGAAATGGGGTAGAAATGGGGTAGAAATGGGGTAGAAATGGGGTAAGGGTGTATGTAGGGGGTTGTGCTAGCAATGCAAATGCAGATGGTGCCTTTTGCTGTATGTAACTCGCAACAATCTTATTCCCAGAAAAGCAATAGTGTGAATCAAGACAGTCACAGAATCATTCGCTTTAAAGCTAGGATACAATATTGGTAATTTGCTTGAATTATCAGGAACGGGTGTATGTAAACATTGTCAAGTTAGAATACTTCGTTGGTAATAGCTTAAATTATCAGAAATGGGTGAATTTGGGGGGCTGAAGATGTATAGCAACTGAAGATGTACATGAATATGTAAGTGGGGAGGAGATAAAATAAGAACCGTTGTCGTACCCGAGGTAGGCGTTCATGCTGACTAGACTTTTTGGAGCTGTGATTTCTGAGTCGATATCTTTGGTTCCCGATGCAATGATCTCATCTCTCTTCAAATTGATTAGAATTAAAAACAAAAGCCCAAAATGTAAACATTTTTAAACACAATTTAACCCTTGCTCTTGCCCTTGCTTACACTCCGAAGCACTTTAACAGTGCCCCCCCCCCCCCCCAAAAAAAAGCCCTAAATTTTGTACATGGCACTCCAAATCACTCTGAGAAATGCTATAGGAAACCGCGGGTCCCTGCACACCCCTAGCAAGATTACTTTCGGGAATTTTAATAGTTTTCATTTGAGTACTTCATAAAGTTCTTGTATTTATGTTGGGCACGATCAGTCGATCTGCGCCATCGTGTTGTGCTATCGGTCGATCTTGACAGATATCTCGGACTTTACTTACAACTTTGAGTTACTAGAAAGACAATGTGTTCGACTGGATGCAGCACGATCATGAAATCAACCGATAGCGCAACGATCGCAACGATTGTGCAATAGTGCAGATCGACCGATCGCGCCTAACATTTGTGACCTGTCACCACAAAATGAGAGTAAAGTCGCACGATGTGATTCAGAGATATAGCCATCTCAAGTCAAAATATGAATGGGTGGTCAATTTTGAGATTTTGTGTAATTTGGAAAGCCCGAGTCCTCCTCTACATATTCTACATTTTTTTGGCGAGATCAGATAATCGAAAACCTCTTAAATTACGCGATTTTGCGTAGTGTTTGCGTAGAACGTGTTTGGAATAAAGTTCATTAGTAGTCTAATTAACACGGTAATTAAATATGCGAATCAGGTCCTCGTAAGTATCCCACGTTATCGAAATTTTGATATTTTGTTGTTTATACAATAGTTTGTATGTGTGGAATATTTCAAGAAGAAATAATGATTAGAACATAGCCTTCGCTATGCTCAACCGAACCTTACTTGTCCTGTTTTGTAATCTTTTGCGTGTTTTGTTTAAGATGTTTAAAGTAAGTTTTCTCACAAACACGTTTTGTGAAACCCATGACTTTCTAGAGCGATGGAAATGATATTTATCGCAAAACCCCCAAGTGTTATGTACCATTGGAAAGCTCTCTTCCTCAAGAATTTGAAAATACCAATATCTCAATTTTCAATATTTCCGACTTTACTCTTATTTTGTGGCGACAGGTCACATTTATACTCGAAGGGCCACATACTCAAACTCAGATGCAAGTAGTATTAGCTTGGTACTTGGCAGTACTTCTGTTTTAGGATAAAGGTACCGGACTACACCACTGCCATAACCACAGAAAAAAGGGTTTGTATTTGTGACCTCACCTTGGGCATGAGGTCATCGCCGGTCACCACGGCGACCTTCAGTTCAATCCCAGCTTTCTTTGCGGCTTCCTGTACGGCCGCGGCGCAGGCGTGGGGGTTGACCCCACCGGCGTTGCTCACCACACGAATGCCTTTGCGCTTGATGTCGCTGATCAGGGGGCCGATTGCGGCTTGAACAAAATCGGGAGCATACCCTAGATCCTGTTGACAAACAAGACAACTTGAGAAATCAAGGAGTACTACCGGTAGTTAACCAATTTCGAACCGGGATTATTTTCAAATCACCGAGCCGTTGTGCTGGGCGAGTAGTGATTTTTTCCACTCGAGTACTCGCAAGGAAATTACTCGCGATTAATAAAGTACTCGCGAGTAATTGTCAAAATTTGAGCAAATTTAAAAAAAAAAAATATGTATATATATATATTTTGTTTAAACTTACTCCATGTATATTTAACTTCTGCAGCAATTTGGTTTCCTTCATCGCTCAAGTTCTAATTCAAAAACATCCAAGATTAAAATCCCTTCCGTATAACCCTAACTCCCTCACGGCTTTTACTAGAAAGTATCCTGAATCCGCCACAGTCCACCAATTTTGGTTTGCAAAAACTGCTGGTGTCCTGAGTCCATCAGACTCCACCAGTATGCATTCTAGAGAGATCCTGAGTCCATCATACTCCACCAGCAAAAGTTTGATGGACTGTGACGGATTCAGGATACCTAGGTGGCATACAAAAAATTGCAGTGCGTTTCTCCATAGAGTCCATCACAGTCCATCACCTGAATTTCTGTATCCTGAATCCATCACACTCCTGCAGTAACGCTAGGCTTAAAATCCTCAATCCATCACACTCCTCCAGTTGGTTCAATATGGAGGTATCCTGAATCCGCTAAAATCCTCCAAAACAGGAAATGGATTTTGATGGACTCAGGGTGGTTAGGGTTAAGTCAACTCTATGTTGTCTGATTACGTTGTCTGGAAAGTAACTATATCACTGACTGAACTCAATACTGAATTATTTTACAATCCCACGGACCGAAACCTGGAACGTGGTTTTGAAACCTGATATCTGCAGGAGAGATATTTGCTTCCATTGTATAAACTCTGCGGCCAGGAACATTCTGCGGTCGGCGAATGTTGCTCATTTTGTGTGGGCTCACTCAAAGGATTCAGTTCGTTGAACCTTATTTATTTTGGAAAAAGACGCACCATTGTAGGCGTGCAATTATGGGGAGCGGAAAGTCGATTCATTTTGTGTCTTTGCATCTTACGACCACAACTTAATAGTGTCAACAATCATCGCTCGCAGACTAAACAATCACTACTCGCGAGTACTGATTGCTACTCGGGCTGGCACGAGTACTCGATTAGTTAAAAAAACGCGAGTAGTGCTACCGGTACGAGTAGTAAAAACAAATCACGAGTAGTGACATAGTCGAGTTAGTCGCCCAGCACTACCGAGCCGAGGCGCGGGATTATTTTTAACCCTTACCCCCTAGGCCTTACTTTGGGCTAAAGAACTGCGTACTACAGAATACTACTTAGTATTTCATAGCACTGGGTCTCTCCGTGACTGATGATTGGTTGTGTACTGACAGAGTACAGATACTGCCAACTACTAATAGTGGCAATACAGGTCAGTAATACTTACCTGGCAAAAAATGCAGTAGTCCAGCCTTGACCCATTGCTGTGTCCCAAGTGACGTTTTGTTATGAAGAGTTTAGAACCGTACTCTACACAGCATACATGGGTCATGCACACTCAGCAAGCAGAGGGACCCAATGCTAAAAAGTACTACGAGTGCAATTAGGGGTGATACTAAATACTAAAAATTACTACAGGCATTGCACACAAGTCAGTGAGAGTACTGCATACTACTTTTTACTACTAGTAGTAAAAAGTAGCATTAGGTAGGGTTAGGGTTAATGAAACTCGACCTGAGGCGGGTTCAAGCCGATGGTACCGAGAAGCACACCCACGCATTTCCGACCTTGCTCGCTGCTGACAGACATTTCCGGCCTTGCTCGTGACGTGTTTATGCGTCATCCGTTTTGAATCTGGGGAAAAACCTTGCGTGTATATACGTCCTCCGGCGCGAACTGGTTAATAATGCAAAAATCCTGCAAATTTCAAATGTTTTTCCTACCGGTTTCTTGTGTTTGGCTGCTGTGAGAAGCGACATGGTGATCTCAGAGAGATAATCAAAGACCAGGAAATCCAGTTGGCCATGATGAACAAGCTGTGGAGCTGGGAAAAGGATTAACAATAAATAACATTAACTTTAAACCCTTCTGTGCAGGAGTCACTAATTGGGTCAGTTGTTCAGCGGCACATCGAGTCGTGTTTTACCACAACGACCGAGGATATCCTGTTAAAGGTAGGATACACCATTTCCAGATATCAAAAATATTTACTACCGAATTATTAAGAAATATATTACTCATTTGAAAGTAAATGTTGATTCTTGGCATCCAGCAAAATGATTGCGCTAAATATCCTGTAATTATTCCGAAAAATAGAATTGTATAACCCTAACCCTCCCAAATCCTCCAAATTCCTCATTGCAAAATGCAGGATTTTGCAGGATTGAGGTCACTTGGAGTTTGATGCATTGCAGGATTTTGCAGGATTGAGGTTACTTGGGGTTTTACCCCTGCAGGAATATGGAGGATTCAGGTTATCAGGCTGAATGTGACACACAAGGATTTTGCAGGATTGAGGTCACTTGGAGTTTGATGCATCGCAGGATTTTGCAGGATTGAGGTTACTTGGGTTTTTACTGACTGCAGCCAGGGCAAGACTGCAGGATTTTGCAGGATACAGGCTGTATGGCCACCAGTGACCAATATTGGAGGATTTTGCAGGATTCAGGTTACTTGGAGTTTTAACAATTTAGGAATTGGAGGATTTTGCAGGATTCAGGTTATGTGTAAGTAAAAATGGGTAGGGAGTTAGGGATAATGAACAATTCGCGATCGCCAGACGACGATCGCAAAAAAACAAAGATAACATAAGAATAACTGCTCGACGCCGGTTGAAAACAATCACTGTTTTTCTCGCTTTTCTCAAGCAATGACCAATCCATCCTACCTTTAAGGTTTTCTTTGGTTTCTGTACTAGTATAACCTAACCCCCTAGACTTAGCGTACACTCGAAAGGTAGGATACACCATTGGTAATTGCTTAATTATCATGAATGGGTAGATTTGGGGGGTTGTACTTTATAGTAAAAATCGTTTAACCAGTTCGCGCCGGATGACGTATATAAACGCAAACATTTCCCCAAATTCAAAACGGATGACGAATAAATACGCCAAGTTCAAGTTCGGAAATGTATGTCAGCAGCGCGCAAGGCCGGAAATGCGTGGGTGTGCTACCCAGCACTATCGGCCTGAACACGCTTCGGATCGAGTTTCGTTAAAAATAATCCCGCCCGTCGGCTCGGCGATGTAAAAATAATCCCGGCGCGAACTGGTTAACTGGCATGCCCGAAGTTTTACTATCATGGATGCTTAGAAAAGCAAGAAAAATGGCGTTTGTTTTTAACCGGCGTCAGGCAGTGGTTCTTATGTTGTTTTGGGGGTTTTTCGCGATCACCGTCCGGCGATCGTGATTTTTTTTTATAATTCAGGTTTTTGAAACAATTACAGGATATCTACTGTACCGGTAATCATTTTGCTGGCTGCCTACAACCATGGAGAAATAAGTCACAGGGAGTTTGAACGGCCCGCTAATGCCCAACAGGGTATTCACTGACCAATTAGCGACCCTGGATGACCAGTGGTAAAGGCATGGAGGCCTCCCGATTTACGACCGCTATAAGATCTCTCACATCTCAAGGTTTGGTACCACTCGCCACCACTTACTGGAGAAACGAATTGCTCGTGCGTTCAATATTAAATATAGTTCACTAGCAAGCAAACGGTACAATCATGGAAATATGGTAGCATATTTTTATGATTTTGACGACTTAAGGCCGAGTTTGGCCGGCCAGAAATGGAAGGGTTTGCTCGTTGAGGCTTTTGTCTGCCCATATAAAGTATTTTCTAATAATTCCGTAGTAAATGGTGTATCCTACTTTTCTCCAAGGCCAAGGGCAAAAGACGAATGCCTAAGGACTGAAAAAACTTCGCAAAACACCTCCCCCCCACCACCATCGCCCTAAATTAAAAAAAAATAAAAAATTAAAGCCTTCCGGTAGCTTAACAACAACTATAGTAAATAAAACAAGATAACAATGTGCTGCATTACCTATAATATCCGCCTTTCCACGACTGGCTTAAAGCCCCCCCCCCCCCCACCCACCTCCCCCCCCACCCACCTTCCCCTCCCCCCTCCCCCCACCCCCACCCCCCACCCACCTCCCCCTCCCCCCACCCCCACCCACCTCCCCCCACCCCCACCCACCTCCCCCCACCCCCACCCACCTCCCCCCACCCGAAAGTCATTAACCGCCCCTGCGACTGTTTACCTGCACAAGCGGTGTCTCCCCAAAATCCCGACGCATATCCGATCCTTGTAGTTTTCCCACCTAGAACATCGCTGAATTTTCTCACACTATGCTGTAGCACACACGCAGAGAGGTGATCCGGGTTTAGTCGCTTAAGAGTTGTGGAAATACTGCTCAATTTACAACTGTGTTTAAGAGCTTGAGTTTTCCAAACTATGGTGGCTGCCATGTTGGGCCGGGGGTAAAGAATAAATAATAAATGCAGGATTTTGCAGGATTGAGGTCACTTGGAGTTTGATGCATTGCAGGATTTTGCAGGATTGAGGTTACTTGGGGTTTTACCCCTGCAGGAATATGGAGGATTCAGGTTATCAGGCTGAATGTGACACACAAGGATTTTGCAGGATTGAGGTCACTTGGAGTTTGATGCATCGCAGGATTTTGCAGGATTGAGGTTACTTGGGTTTTTACTGACTGCAGCCAGGGCAAGACTGCAGGATTTTGCAGGATACAGGCTGTATGGCCACCAGTGACCAATATTGGAGGATTTTGCAGGATTCAGGTTACTTGGAGTTTTAACAATTTAGGAATTGGAGGATTTTGCAGGATTCAGGTTATGTGTAAGTAAAAATGGGTAGGGAGTTAGGGATAATGAACAATTCGCGATCGCCAGACGACGATCGCAAAAAAACAAAGATAACATAAGAATAACTGCTCGACGCCGGTTGAAAACAATCACTGTTTTTCTCGCTTTTCTCAAGCAATGACCAATCCATCCTACCTTTAAGGTTTTCTTTGGTTTCTGTACTAGTATAACCTAACCCCCTAGACTTAGCGTACA
Organism: Crossaster papposus; assembly: GCA_037893245.1. Classification (NCBI taxonomy): domain Eukaryota; kingdom Metazoa; phylum Echinodermata; class Asteroidea; order Velatida; family Solasteridae; genus Crossaster; species Crossaster papposus. Next base: position 37,133 of record JBAIAA010000628.1, read on the forward strand.
CTCGAAAGGTAGGATACACCATTGGTAATTGCTTAATTATCATGAATGGGTAGATTTGGGGGGTTGTACTTTATAGTAAAAATCGTTTAACCAGTTCGCGCCGGATGACGTATATAAACGCAAACATTTCCCCAAATTCAAAACGGATGACGAATAAATACGCCAAGTTCAAGTTCGGAAATGTATGTCAGCAGCGCGCAAGGCCGGAAATGCGTGGGTGTGCTACCCAGCACTATCGGCCTGAACACGCTTCGGATCGAGTTTCGTTAAAAATAATCCCGCCCGTCGGCTCGGCGATGTAAAAATAATCCCGGCGCGAACTGGTTAACTGGCATGCCCGAAGTTTTACTATCATGGATGCTTAGAAAAGCAAGAAAAATGGCGTTTGTTTTTAACCGGCGTCAGGCAGTGGTTCTTATGTTGTTTTGGGGGTTTTTCGCGATCACCGTCCGGCGATCGTGATTTTTTTTTATAATTCAGGTTTTTGAAACAATTACAGGATATCTACTGTACCGGTAATCATTTTGCTGGCTGCCTACAACCATGGAGAAATAAGTCACAGGGAGTTTGAACGGCCCGCTAATGCCCAACAGGGTATTCACTGACCAATTAACGACCCTGGATGACCAGTGGTAAAGGCATGGAGGCCTCCCGATTTACGACCGCTATAAGATCTCTCACATCTCAAGGTTTGGTACCACTCGCCACCACTTACTGGAGAAACGAATTGCTCGTGCGTTCAATATTAAATATAGTTCACTAGCAAGCAAACGGTACAATCATGGAAATATGGTAGCATATTTTTATGATTTTGACGACTTAAGGCCGAGTTTGGCCGGCCAGAAATGGAAGGGTTTGCTCGTTGAGGCTTTTGTCTGCCCATATAAAGTATTTTCTAATAATTCCGTAGTAAATGGTGTATCCTACTTTTCTCCAAGGCCAAGGGCAAAAGACGAATGCCTAAGGACTGAAAAAACTTCGCAAAACACCTCCCCCCCACCACCATCGCCCTAAATTAAAAAAAAATAAAAAATTAAAGCCTTCCGGTAGCTTAACAACAACTATAGTAAATAAAACAAGATAACAATGTGCTGCATTACCTATAATATCCGCCTTTCCACGACTGGCTTAAAGCCCCCCCCCCCCCCCCCCCACCCACCTCCCCCCCCCACCCACCTTCCCCTCCCCCCTCCCCCCACCCCCACCCCCCACCCACCTCCCCCTCCCCCCACCCCCACCCACCTCCCCCCACCCCCACCCACCTCCCCCCACCCCCACCCACCTCCCCCCACCCCCACCCACCTCCCCCCACCCCCACCCACCTCCCCCCACCCGAAAGTCATTAACCGCCCCTGCGACTGTTTACCTGCACAAGCGGTGTCTCCCCAAAATCCCGACGCATATCCGATCCTTGTAGTTTTCCCACCTAGAACATCGCTGAATTTTCTCACACTATGCTGTAGCACACACGCAGAGAGGTGATCCGGGTTTAGTCGCTTAAGAGTTGTGGAAATACTGCTCAATTTACAACTGTGTTTAAGAGCTTGAGTTTTCCAAACTATGGTGGCTGCCATGTTGGGCCGGGGGTAAAGAATAAACTAAACTTAACTACACGTTATATACCGTTAAAACAAAAACATCAACTACACGTTCTAAATAATGGTTATGCATTGAATGATGTGCCATTTCGTCTGCTTGTTGTGCGGTAAAATCAAAACTGATTCGTCCCTCATTGTTATGTTTCGATTTGTTTTAACCTTCCAAAAAGCAATAATCTCTTGGAAAACTTAATAAGTTTCAAGTTAACTTAATGATTTAAAATATGGTTAAGAAGAAGACAAAACCTCTGAAAAGGGGAAGAAAACGTGGTAAGTAACAAATTATTCGGTGCATTATTTCGGGCTTCACTACAGTACACTACACCATGGAGCTACATGAAGAGATAGCTCCATGACTACACACATGCAGGGCAGGGCATAAACAGTTAATATTTGGCCGGCTCCGGTTTTTAGAAAACGTTATTAAGCCGGCAGATTGTGTGGCGCCCTTATGCACATGTATGCATGGAGAAATAAGATACGGTAAGTAAGTAGGCCCAGGCCAACTCCAGAATGTTTAATAACTTGAAAATTACAGCTGAAATAAAAGCAAATTCATTAAATTAATTAGGATTGAGAAACATTTCAAAAAATAAGCGTAGGTCTACTTTGAAAATGTTTTCAACTCTCCGTAGACTTTGTACACAACCAATGAAGTGGTAGCTGGATGCTACATTTTTCTCCCGGTTGTAGGCCTCTAAACTTTCCTTTTTTGCTGTTTTTCGAAGTGTAATTTATTAAATATAGTCTACAAATGTGTCAAGCCTTTTGGAAAAAGTGCCCTAATTTTTTTAAATAAATTGTGATTAGAAACATTTTTTTTGGGGGGGGGCGGGGGGGGGGGGGGGGGGGGGGGGGGGTTAACGTTAGTTTTGGCCTGAGAGCAATTTTTGTTTATTTGGCAGCATTGAAAGAGGACGTGCATGCGACCACCAGCTTACCGCCATCTGTCGAGGGCCAGCTGCGATGCTTTCTGAGGGTCAGCGTCAGCAAGATTGTGTGGCAGACTGCCAAACCCCCTGACACAACCCACGTCAGACTGAAATGGTGGGGCGAAATCTCGGAGGGGAGTATATTCAGGTATGTAGTAATGTTTAGCTACTCATGTTTTTATTCCTCCATTTTTGAATTGAGTGGAATTTATGTTCAAACTCTGCATCACTGTAATTTTGGGTTTTTTTGTTGCCTAAATTAGGCCATTAAAATTAATAAATAGGTTTACATCACTAAGATTTCAAAAAAATTGGTGGGGAGGGGAATTTATATTTTATATTATTTAACCCTGAGAATGACTGAAACCGCAAGGCGCTTTTCCCGCCAAAACAGTTATACATGTGAATATTAAATTGAAATAAATTGAAATTGAATTGTATACGGGTACGTAGCAATCGTTCATTGTTTATTAAATAGTATCAATACAGTGTGGCTTGAACACATTGGAATGATAGTCATAGTGAAAGGAATAGGGCCTACATCTGACATCGTTAGCCACCTGTCCAGCGTGCAGCGACTTGCCCTGTTGACTGACGATCTTTGCAGAGCGCGCTATTGCATGCCGTCAGCCACGTGATGCGACTTTTCTGAAGGCGGGTTTTGATGAAGCGATCGAGTACGTCTCCCCACAAGCACTGGATGGCACGCGCAGTTTTTATCGACAATCCTAGACCATCAATTGCATGCGTGCGTACATGGGTGCTCGTATACACGCAGCCTTATGGGGATATAGGACAATAGGATAAATTTACCCCAGACCGAAAATCCTTAGAAATCTATTTACCCCAGAGTGGAAACGCCATAGCGTTAAATTTTACAATGGGACAAAGGAAAACAAAAGAGGGTAACAAAGGTCTTCTCCACAAGTCTGCGTATGCGCAGTTACGTGCGCGCGTGCATGCATGCGTTAGCCAATCGAGAATGTTATTATGGAAAAGAATTTGAATAATGCTGGAGGTGTACCTTTTTCTTCGAATCGAGAGAGAATGAAAGCAGTTTGATTTTGGCAATTGAAGAAGAAAGATGTGTACGATTGGGAATTTGTCTGAACAGTGTCTGTCTTTGTGATGTGACGTTATCTGAAATTCCCCCTTCTCCACTTTGCACGAAGTATTCTCGTGCCTCTTGGCCGTACTCTGAAGAGCTGATGCTTTACAATAAGATGGAATTTGTGTCGGAAAATGTAAATTCAATATTAGATTTTGGCCCTTCATCGATGTGCATTATACATAGTCATAACCAGTGTTCCAAAGATTCTTTTGAAAAAAATCACTGAATTGAATACAGACTCGACCTCGGCTAGCTCGGTGGTCGAGCGGTTAGACATCTGCGTTAGAAAGCAGAAGGCCATGGGTTCGAGTCCCACCCAAGTCAGATATTGTTTTTTAAAGAATACTTTGGGACAACACTGATTATACAGTGTAAATACACATTGGTGAAGGGCCAAAATCTAATATTAAATTACATAATTCAACTAATGCTTGGTTTGAGGTTGGGAGTTTTAACTTGGTGTTGTTTCTAATCACCAAATGTTAAAATGAGAATGAAAAATACCAGCCTTTGTAACTGTATGAGTTGTTTTGCAAAAAATACTTGAATTAAAAAAATGTACATGTATTTTATAATATGATAATTAAATTGTTAAATTTTCAGACCATTGGATGTCAAGAACCCACAGAAGGTAGCCACCAGAACTGTGGCCAGATACCCGGTCAGATGCGGTCCTAAGCAGTTTGCTGCCTACCTCAGTGATATCCTTTGAGTAGTTTCAGTAATGATAAAGCCATGTTCCCATTCGACTTTTTTGATTAACCCTAACCCTGCCAGATCCAACACAGTGCATCTGTGGTGACTGCTTGACCTTGCTGGACTCTGCACACAAGTCAATGTGACAAAGTATGCAATCTGTTGCGTCTGGCAGGGTTTCTAGCAAAAAATACCATGGAGGGTTGGGGTTAAATGTACCGCAAACTTTCTGTAGCGTGACTATCGTCCCTGTCAACGTACCTCGAAAGTGATGTAAAACTACCAGGCAGTAATGCCTAATTCACATTTGGCCTGCGATGGGTCTACGGAGCCCGTATCCTGCTCGTATTCCCCTTTCTGGGCGGCCTCCGTGCGGAGGCAGGAGGTGGCCGTGAGATTTTCATACGGATTCACAGGCGCCGCAGCCTCTTCGATTTTGTTTAACGAGAAGTTATACAAATTGGAAAAAATTGTAAGCCCGTAGCCCGTAGACATGCCGTAGGTGGCATTGCACAATCACTGCTACGGGCCCCGGGCGGAGGCCGCGTGGTGATCGTGCAGAAATGTAGGCTCTTGGGACAATCGCACGGCCCTCACACAGTTATCGCAGGGTTGCCGCTCACTGCCCGTGCAGTACCCGTGAAATCGCACGGATATTGCACGGATATTGAGCATTCATCCCACGGCAACTGCACTGAAATTGCACGATTTCCATACAATCTCAGTGCAGCCTCTGTACGAGTTTGCCCCGGCCTTCTCCTGAGGGCCCGTATGAGAAATCGCACAATGCTCGTACAGAATGTGATCACATATGTCGTAGCCCGTAGCCACCTACGATGCCTTAAAAATTGTACAGAAAATTGTAGACCCATTTATCGCAAGGCGCCTGGGGCAAATGTGAATTAGGAATAACTGATCGCGGAAAGATTCCGCTCAGCCGCGTAAAGTTAGCAGTGCCAGCAATGTGTGACATTTCGTCAGTTTCGCAAGGCCAATAAACATTCCATCGCGGTAAAACAAAGTTTCAGTGGGAACACACGGTAGACTAATACACAAAGGCATGTCGTGGTAAGTTTCCGCGAGGCCATGGAAGAAAAAGTCCAATGGGGAACACGACTATAGACATTTGTCTTTGTAAACAACACAAAAAATAAGACTTCTAAACTGCAAGATTGACTTACAGCCTAGCTTTGCATGATGATTTGGCAAGAGCATAATGAAGAAACATTTGCATCTTTTATTATTATTGTTATTATTTTTTATTTTAGCAGGGTCTGTGCTGAAAGTGGTAGTATGACATAGAACCAATTGTTTTATAAGCTAGCTAACTCTTAAAAACAACTTTGAAACCACGCGTGTGTGATAATTTGCAAGAACGCTTAACCATAACATCAATTCTTTTGGTACATTGCGTTATGGGGACAATCCATAGGGTTTGTGTGCTAAGTGAAATCTCTCTAATCTCAAACTCAGAACACTCTAAAATTCTAAAATTTTCAACATCACCCTAATTTGTCTTCTTCTACATTTTCTTTCATTATACCCTAACCCAATTTTACCTTGTTCTACCTTTACTGAAGACCCAATGCGCTATGGGGACTCGAAAATGTCCCCACTACTCGGTCTGTTTTTTTCCAAACAAAAAAGCCTGTCCCCACAACTATATATATTTTTATTTAAATTGGTGAATTCAGGACTGTTATGGATCAAATAAAAAGTTACAGCCTTCCAGGATTCTTCGCAATTGAGGTGCTTTGCAGTCCAGAAAAAGCAGATTCTACCCGCAGTTACTTGAAATAGGCTCTAGTACCCGTTAAATTTCAGAAAACCCAAATTTGTCATTTAGCTTTGTGTACACTGGAGGATTTGAGGGGATTCGAGAAGGTTTGTTTTGAAATGTTTGCAAACAGAAACTCTTATTATTGAAGAATTTTTCAACCTGACAAATATCTTGTCCTTGACTGTTATTTTAGCCACATATGGGAACACTGATTCTAGAGGTCTTGAAGGGGCACAGTATGTCTCCCATCGGCAAGGCCCAAATCAACGAAATCGGGCACCTTGCAGCCCAAGTGCCCATCAATGGGTAAGATGTGATAGATTTAAGATGTATATGTAAATTGTGTTCAGTTTGCAGATAGCAATGGATTAACCCCCACTCCCTAGTGTAGTTTACTAGGAACCATACCCATCCTGGCAAATCCCAACACCATATGGCAAACTGTACACACAAACTGTTAGACTCTGATTCTGGAGGTATGGCCTAATTGACCCAGTTTAGGGGTCCAGTACACATCCTTACAGATCCCAACAAAAACATGGTGTTTGAGTTTGACTGTATGAGGATTGTTGGGGTTTAACCAGTTCGCGCCGGATGACGTATATAAATGCAAAGTTTTCCCCAGATTCAAATTGGATGACGCATAAACACGCCACGAGCAAGGCCGGAAATGTCTGTCAGCAGCGAGCAAGGCCCGAAATGCGTGGGTGTGCTTCCCGGCACTATTAGCCTAAACCTGTTTCGGATCTGGTTAAAAATAAGTATCTCTTTTTGAATAAATTGGTATTTACCGAAAATTTAAGGTTCATATACACAAAGTTATATATCACAACAAACTGCACACAGATGTTACAGAGTTTTATTTTAGCAGATTATGTACAAATTGTGCAATTTGGTTCACGTTTTTGGGGATATGCCCTATTTGGGGGCAGCATCTTGAATTAGTCAGGAATGTGAACAATAAACTTTATAATTGATAATTAAAGCCGGTCTTTGATGTTTTGTAGGTTTTACTCTGTGTTCTCCAATAAGTCAGCAGACAAAATAGCAGAACTACATGTTTCACTTGTATTTGAGCCATTACCGGGTAAGTTTTTATTTTGTCCATTTTAAAAAGAACCACCCACCCAAAAAAAAAAAAAAAAAAAAACAAGAAGGGAGATACAAATATTAAAATATAATAATGTCAAAGTATGTTTTGGGTCAAATGTAGTGAGACAAGAAAACGTGCAATTTTCTGTAAATCATGATTTGGTCAACCAGCGCTGTCAAAAACTTTTTTTGTTATTGATGACCAACTTGATTACCGATTTGAGCAAATTAGAACAATATTTATCTCCAAGCAAACTTGAATCCTCGATCCTGATTGGTGGACCCATGGCAACAACCGGTGTGATATGACACTGTATTGCACGGTCCATATTACACTCTGTTCTAAGCGCTGCTCTAACTCCACGTATTACGCAAAACGCAGTGCTGTACAATCCATTGAAAATTTAAAAGTTGTGCATTTGCGTTTCATGCGGATCGTCACATTCTGCAAACTGTTATCAATGCACGCGTGGCACATTCTAGTTCCGCGCACGTCATCGTCTGTGTTCCATCTTTACTGGGTGTCAAGTTTGCTCGAAGATTAATTTGTTATCTCGCTCGCGCTCGTTGGAACACGGAAAATGTAGTACGTTATGTCCAATATTCCTTCGGCCTCGTTGAATATGGGACGACACAGATGCACTACATTACACTATGAATCAGGAATGTCTGAAACGCTTTGTTAGTGTCAACATTTCTGAAACGTGAACAAAAGGCTACATGTAGATTGTTCATTTTTCAGACATTTTGACACTAACAAAATTGTTTTATACATTCCTGGTTCATAGTGTTATTCCTTGTTCCACTTGCGCTCGTGGGATAACTAATAGTAACAACAACTCAATTGTTTTGTCACAATATCTACACTGATTTTGTGTTTAAAGGTAGGATACACCATTGGCAATTGCTTGAACTATCATGAACTAACTATCAAAGTGATATTTTATAGTAAATATTGTTTAACTGGCATGTCCGAAGTTTTACAATAATGAATGCTGAGAAAAGCAAGAAAAACAGCGTTCGTTTTCAACCGGCGTCAGGCAGTAGTTCTTATGTTTTTTCGTGATCGCTGTCCGGCGATCGTAAATTTGTTTTTATAAAATTCAATTATTCAGAACAATTACATGATATCTAGCGCAATCTTTTTGCCGGGTGCCTACAATCATTATTTACTTTCAAATAAGTATAATATTTCCTAATAATTCGGTAGTATTTTTTTTGGATATCTGCAAATGGTGCATCTTACCTTTAACACGGTTATCCTTGTATGTTGGACCAATTGACTCTCCCATTATCAGGCATGCAACTTTTCCTCTGATCAGCAGATTTCCTCGTTTTTTGCCATTGAAATTGAAAAACACTGTACAAAGTCTTGTAAAGATTGGAATTTCATCATTGTATGTCGGCATATTGTCATCTTTCAAACAGCTGCTTACGATAGCTCCAGCTCTATACCCACCACAGACCTAAGCATTGCCACTGCGGGCACCGGCACGTCCGGCTCAGTCCGGACCGGCCCACCGCTGCCGGCACCGAGACCACGGAAAGTCATGTCCAGTTCCAGCGACGATCCGTTCATGTCGCCAATACCAAAGGTGTGTGGATACTGGATACAAAACTTCTGTTCAGTATGTCCCAAAGAAAGTGTCACGTTAACCGTTTCTGAAATGACTACAACACTATAAGGCATAAAAAAAAAATGTTATGTTGGCGTAACCCGACCGACCCTCAAAATACGGCCGACCCTGGATATTTTCTTTTTTTCAATGGACGAAATTTAATGATTAAAATCTATATAAATCTAGTTATAAATACGTTTGAAACCATTTTTGACCGTTTCTCATTGTTGTGTGTGTGGATTGTGTATATATTGAACCTGGACACGCTATCGTGTATCACTACCGGCTTAAACAATTAAAAAACATATCATTTTCATTGCTGAGAGGGAAAAGAAAAAAAATTAATAAAAATGAATCCCTACCTACCTACTCTATTTTTTTGGGCCCGTTACGCCAACATAACATTTTTTTTTTTTTATGCCTTTGAAACTATAAGGTCAATGTTTGATTAGGCAGTTACTCCATTTGTGACCCGCTCTGTGAAAATGAGTCAGATGTCGCACAGCGCGCTTACGAGATTTGGGTGGTTGAACGCAGAGAGGGGGGTTTTCGTAAGAAAATTTGATATTCCTATTTTATGATTTTCACCTTGGTTAGGATCTATATTTTCAATTTCTACATTAAAACATGCTGAATTAACACAGTGGGTAGGGTTTGGTTGCTTAGGGTTTCTATTGCATACATCTCCTAAAGGGAAATATTATTTTTAATGTATGATTTCTCATGAATGGGGTTTTTAGATTTCGCAAAATCGTCAAATCGGTATATCACAAGAACGCAACATGCTACAGACCTCCCACATATATCAAATTAAAGAGGACTGTGCACTCTTTCTAATGGTATACATAACTCTGTTTGTCAAATTTTCGACATCTGACTCATTTTCACAGAGCAGGTCACATACTACTTGGCCTAAATCCCTATGAGTTTCCTTTAATTTCAGTCACGTATCACTATGCAATTGGGTCACTCCATGAAGTTGGGGCACAAAGTGTGACATGAAGGTCAAAATTTCAAAAGGTTTTTTTTTCTCTAGTTTTTTTAATTTTAGGTACTCCAAGTGTTCGTGTTTAAGAAATAAAAAGAGATAAATCTCTAACATTTAAATCAAAATGACCATAGTTAATACAAAAATGCACGTTATTTCCAGAAATACTGATGCTACATGGACACCATTTCATATTTACTTATCATTTGCTTATTAAAAAGTAATTTTTGTTGGTAATGTTTTTGTTGACTGATGAACTACCTGGGACCATAAACGCATGAAAGTAAATTATTATATCATGTCTTGACATAAATTACAATAATGAGACATCACTTCTTGACTATTTGATGCTCTGACTCATCAGAAATTGACAAAGGATTTTAAAGTTTTAATTAAAAAGTTAATATGAACAGACATCAACTGTCAAGTGTTGCACAGTATTAAAGAAACTACAAACATCAACATTGTTTAACCATTAACTATGTATGAGGAACACATTGATACATGCTTTGTATAATAAAAGTGGTTGATGATGCTACATGGACACCGTGTCCTGTAGCATCGGCACTGCAACATGTATAAGACCTATGCATTCTGATAAGTATGAAATACACTGTCCAGTTTATCAATGTTATAAAAAGTAAAGATAGTGCAATGATTTACACTTGGTTTTACACCACTGTTATTAGACTTTACCCCAACTGTGCTGCAGATGCTACATGGACACTGTGTCCCGTAGCATCGGGACTATAAGACCTATCCATTTAGATAAGTATGAAATACCATGTCCAGTTTATCAATGATACCAACAGTAAAGATAGTGCAATGATTTACACTTGGTTTTACACCACTGTTAATTTAATTTATCCCAATTGTGCCTGCAGATGCTACAGGGATACCGTATCCTAAACTTGCGGCGATCTCATATTTATCGTTTTTGAAATGTACAATGCACTGTCTAGTTATCAAGTTCATGAGACAGAATATTGTTAAAGCTAAGAATATTGTATTAGGTAAAAATAAAAATATTGAGTATTTTGCTTTGTCTCTCCCTTAGTTGTGGCATCTTCAGCTTCAGTGCAGCAAGTAAATCCTCGCAGTTGTACCGGTAGCTTGAAGTTTTTGGTGGGGGGTTGCCACTGTTGTCGGGTGTCAATTCTGTGAAAAGAAACAAATATATCATTGATTGATTATTAAGTAAAATGTTGACAGACTGAACACTTTTCCAATGATAGGCCAATACCTTTATGGAAATGTTGGTAAGAACGGTACACCATCAGATTTTTCTTTAACCAAAATTTGGCTTTCTATAAATCACCGCTCAGTAATAATTACAAGGTACATTTATACTACTATTGGTGGTACAAAGCGCGTACCAATGGTGTTCAGAAAGGTTTTTTTTTTTATAAAAATGTGACGGCGAACATTTACCATTAAGGCATTAATACCAAAATATCAATTTGTTTTAGAATTCTGAATTTAGAGTAAAGAAAAAATTGTTTAGCATCCCCACCCAAGTTTGTGAAAGGACCACAGCAATTGTTTTACTTTTAATAATAAATGTATCTTAAAAACCTTGAAAGTTGAAATTCAAAACGATACTAATTATTTTCTTGCCAACCCCCCCCCCCCCCCCCCCCCCCCTTATATTGCATAACGAATAAGCATTCACACGCAAATATTAAAAATTATAATAATAGGGGCCTGGCCTAGGCCCCTATTTAAAAAAAAATATAAAAAAAAAAAATAAAAAAAAAATACATGTAGGCCTATGGGGGACAACTCGGTGGTCCCGACTCGAAACGGGACAACTCGACCGGTTAAACAACTCGACCGTGCACGGTGCGCCGCGCCATGTACGTCGCCTGTTCTCTGTGACCACGTGCGGGCGCACCGCCTCACTAGCACTACGCGCGCGCTGTATGTACATGTACACGTCGAAGAGTCGAGTTGTCCAAAGGCGACATTTGATGTCAGACATGTTCCCCGAAAGCCGAAATCAACCCAAAACTCTTTTTCTTATAGCATAACACATTTTAAATGTATCTACAGTAAGACGCGCATAAAACAATTGACATTTCTGAGCGTCTATCGAAGTCCTAATCGACTACAGTATCGTTCAGTGCCTCCGACAGGTCTGATGCTACGACATGTACGATGGACGGCCAGCGTCCCCGATAAAAGAAGGCCCAAAACATTGTATTCGAGTCTTTCTCTACAAAACGTGGCATAATTTTAATACTCACACATAAACACACACGAAATAAATACTCACGTTCGACGGTAAAAGCCATGACTTGAAGCAGGGTCCCCTAATTCCCGGAAATTCCCGTTCGATGCTACACATCGAGCATCGATGTTACTTACGGACGCCATTGTTCGCGCCGAAAGAACTTGACACATTACTTTTTGTTTGCTGAATAAGCACGCGTTTACAGAATGACCCTTGACCCTAGAAACAATATCCAGGCATGTACCATTTCTGTAGGGGGTAGATTCGACTGGGGGACACGGATTTGTACCTCGACGCCACATTTTAAACATTGGACACCATCACGTAAGCTTCTCATTCATCAGACAAAAACACACAGTTTTGGTGAAGGAATTTTATTGTCACTTTATCATACATTTTAAGTGTTTTACTCCAGCAAATTCTGAATATAATTAGTAGATGTACAATTCACCCTGGTCCATCCATTCAACAGCATTCCCGATGCTATAACCGACAAATTTATGGATACCGCCGTAGCGTCGAGTTGGGTATTTTTTGCGGTGCTATAGAACAATAAGTTCAATCGTAACAAACTTTTTGGATGTGCTGACAATGACTACGTGTCTGGTATAAATTAGTGTGGGTGAAATAGTGTTCAGTCTTTTTTCCCCGTGAAAAAATAATGGCTTATAAAATGTACTTAATGGATGTCACATTTTCGAGTGAGAAGTGGTCATGGACACTACTGATTTTTTGTCAATTATTTTTTGTGTGAAAAAGTTTAGAAGTTATAACTTTTTAAACCGAATTAAGCTTCAGTTATTGTTCATTTTGAGACAAAAATTATTCATACGAACAGAACATTTAATACAAAAAACTTGATTAGAAATGTCTGATCAGCAGTACTCTTCAATTGCCCGAACTTCATGGAGTGACCCAATTGTCAGTTGATCACGACATTATTTTTGGACACTGTGACCAAGATCCTTGCCTTAATGAATTTCGGTGCTGTTTTATGTATTGTTGTTTAAAATCCTGCATGTTCTGAAAAGGGCTGCGGTTGGGATTGAAATCATTTGTCTGGCTATCAGTCATCATGGCAAGACCTTAGTTTAATGCTCAAGGGCAAATGATTTCAATCTCAAACCATGTCAGCCTTTTTTTCACAACATCCATGATTTTACACAGCTTACACAACACAGCACTGAAATTGATTGAGACAAGGAACTTAGTCACAGTGCTGGTCATTGTCCGGGGATGCGTGACTGAAATTAATTGAAACTCGTAGAAACTCGAACATTTTCAAAATTGACATTATGGTTTTGTAGTTAGTTCAGAAATAGTTAGAGTGATGCCTTTTGGGGGACATACTGTATTTGTTTAAATCTCTAACCAGTTCCTAAATGTCAGTTTGCAATGGCCTCCTTGCACAAGTTCCCTCCCCGTGGGGGAAAGGGTGGGGGGTTGGTGAGACATTTAAATTCATCGCCGTCTACTTCTGACGCTCACAAGAAAACGCTGAGGCTTTGTGCACATTGAGATTAGAATAAGTCATGCATACTTTGCGCTATTCGTGCGAAAACCAGTAAGTACACACAGTGTGTACCATCCAAAGGGCTCCAGAAAGTGGTAAAACAAAGTGGTAAACAATGGTAAAGTTTGTTACAAATTGTAAAAATCGGGTGAAAAGTGGTAACAAATGTTTTAAAAAGTTATGAAAAAGTGGTAAGAGTGTGCCCTATCATGATTTTATTTATTTGATTTTTTTATTGAGGTTAACTCAACAACAATATGACAGATACAAAATACATAAAACTAAAGCAGTTGATTTAACATGGGATAGCCCAAAAAGCCATTTTACAGGCTTATTTCCATTAGGGTCCCAAGCTTATTACCATTGGGGTTCCAAGCTTATTACCATTGGGGTCCCAAGCTTATTACCATTGGGGTCCCAAGCTTATTACCATTGGGGTCCCAAGCTTATTTCCATTGGGGTCCCAAGCTTATTTCCATTGGGTCTAAAAATGGAACCATTTTATACTGGTTATCTTTTAAATTGCCTTAAACACAGGTGCCACACCACGAGAGACACACAGACACGCACCGGACCGTCACACCCCGGGGAGTGGACGAAGACTACAGCTTTGTCATCGGGCCTGGAAAGACGGACCAACCCTCCGATCGGAAGAAACATCAAATCGACTCCGCAGGAGCAGAAACTAGATCAAAGTCTACCGTACCTGCCTATGATGCGGTGTTAAGAGGCCCTAGCTCGGATACTGACCAAGCAACGATGAGCGAAGTGGAAACACTCCTAGGTAAGCAAAAATATCCTTAAAAGTGACGAAAGGTTTGCAGTAGAAGTGAGCACTGTTTTCACACTCTTTGTGGGAACAGGAAAACCATCGATACATTTTCTGTGAGGAATCCACCGAGTCAGGCAGGACTGGGAACCCAATCCACTTATGGACTTACCCCAAAGAAGCGGAAGGTTAGGAAAGGACCAGATATTGAGACCATGAGTGCTGCAGCATTTAGTGCAGCATAAATCCAGGCCAACTTTACTCACTTTTAAGCTGAAAAAAATGTGGGAAAAAAAATTTGTCATGAGGCAAACCCAAGGTCCTCAGTAAATCAGGTTTCCTTCAAAATGTTGCACCTGAGAGTGAAGCCACATGCTTGGCACATGTCCATCTGTTTGGAAAGATCTCTTTGGTGGTTTAATACTGGTACCGCATGTTTCTTTTGACACAGTTCACTGACTCAGTACTAAAGGTTGGAAGTTAGGACTTGTTGATCCCGTTTTAACTTTGATGAAATCGATCCTAGGATGAGTCACGAGTTAGGACGAGTTACTCTTCCTAAGACGCATCTTAACGTTTCGTGAAATCGGTCCCAGGGACTCTATATACACAGTATTGAGATTCCAAAATTTTGTGTCATCCTAAAAAGATACCACATGCTGCCCACAAAAACAAAGAAAGTCAATGGATATGCTAAACAGCCACATGTGTTTTTGTTTTCAATTTGGTCGTATAATTATTTAGCGAGAAATAGAGAGAAGGCAACGAGGGAAATCTTTGATCCGCCATCTGTGAGAAGACAACACCGCCTGGACCCATCCAGCCAGCCGGGCAACGACTTGATCTCGGCACTGGTGGATCGGGGCACCAAGCTGAGGGACAACATGATCAGATCAGAGCTAGACAGGGGCGCGTCGGCTGTGGGGGGAAGGTCCTACGCTAGACCCGTGGACGGGGTTGACACGAGGGATTACGCAAGGCCAGTGAGAAGGTACGAAGTCTGATTATGCACTTCTTTCAAGAGTTTCCAAAGTCATCCCTGATCATTTGGGTCTTGACTTGAGATTTGACTTGGGATTTGACTTGGGATTTGACTTGGGGTTTGACTTGTGAGTTGACTTGTGAGTTGACTTGTGAGTTGACTTGTGAGTTGACTTGTGATTTGACTTGTGGTTTGACTTGTGGTTTGACTTGTTCTTTGACTTGTGGTTTGACTTGTGGTTTGACTTGTGGTTTGACTTGTGGTTTGACTTGTGGTTTGACTTGTGGTTTGACTTGTGGTTTGACTTGTGGTTTGACTTGTGGTTTGACTTGTGGTTTGACTTGTGGTTTGACTTGTGGTTTGACTTGTGGTTTGACTTGTGGTTTGACTTGTGGTTTGACTTGTGGTTTGACTTGTGGTTTGACTTGTGGTTTGACTTGTGGTTTGACTTGTGGTTTGACTTGTGGTTTGACTTGTGGTTTGACTTGTGGTTTGACCTGTGGTTTGACCTGTGGTCTGACCTGTGGTCTGACCTGTGGTCTGACCTGTGGTCTGACCTGTGGTCTGACCTGTGGTCTGACCTGTGGTCTGACTTGTGGTCTGACTTGTGGTCTGACTTGTGGTCTGACTTGTGGTCTGACTTGTGGTCTGACTTGTGGTCTGACTTGTGGTCTGACTTGTGGTCTGACTTGTGGTCTGACTTGTGGTCTGACTTGTGGTCTGACTTGTGGTCTGACTTGTGGTCTGACTTGTGGTCTGACTTGTGGTCTGACTTGTGGTCTGACTTGTGGTCTGACTTGTGGTCTGACTTGTGATCTGACTTGTGATCTGACTTGTGATCTGACTTGTGATCTGACTTGTGATCTGACTTGTGATCTGACTTGAGATCTGACTTGAGATCTGACTTGAGATCTGACTTGCGATCTGACTTGCGATCTGACTTGCGATCTGACTTGCGATCTGACTTGCGATCTGACTTGCGATCTGACTTGCGATCTGACTTGCGATCTGACTTGCGATCTGACTTGCGATCTGACTTGCGATCTGACTTGCGATCTGACTTGCGATCTGACTTGCGATCTGACTTGCGATCTGACTTGCGATCTGACTTGCGATCTGACTTGGGATCTGACTTGGGATCTGACTTGGGATCTGACTTGGGATCTGACTTGGGATCTGACTTGGGATCTGACTTGGGATCTGACTTGGGATCTGACTTGGGATCTGACTTGGGATCTGACTTGGGATCTGACTTGGGATCTGACTTGGGATCTGACTTGGGATCTGACTTGGGATCTGACTTGGGATCTGACTTGGGATCTGACTTGGGATCTGACTTGGGATCTGACTTGGGATTTGACTTGGGATTTGACTTGAGACTTCTCTTTTGAAAGGCGTTCGTCTGGGGAGCTTTTCCGTGAGATTCTCCGTACTGATGTCGCCCCTAACCCTGCCCCTGTCAGCCCTGCACAAAACGGATTTGATAACAGTATCACTGATTCACAGACTATTAAGCTGCTCATTGGAGATCAGATATCAACGCGGGAGCTTAACGACCTCAAAACACTGCAGGTAAGAACTGTGAATCGGAGAAATGGATGTCTGTCTGTAAAAGGCTCTCCTAAAATCAGTTCTCATCCGTCTTAAAATTATACCATTCTTTTAGTACCTTTCAACTTTCATGAATCTATGAAATGTATAGTAGTCCCATGTTTTTCCAAGTTTCTTGTGTCAATGTGATCGATAATGCGTAAAACAGCAGGTTTGTGGAAGTTTGGTAAACAAAATTTGATTGCCCAATTTTCAAATACCAATTGGGAAGATTACTAGGTATGTAAGGTGTGAGCCACTATATCAACCCTTGCTCTATGAGAGTTCTTAACTGCAAGTCAGTGGTACATGCCAAATTGCTCCAGCTGCAGTGCAATGAATGAGTTGTTGCATGTACAGTGAATGGTACTTGTGTAGTTATAAAAGGGCATAATGGTAATACATTGTGGCCTCATAGCATGACTCAGTTAACCTGCAGTTTCCTACGGCATTTCTTTGAGTGCTTTAAAGTGCCATGTAAAAAAACATACAGCTTTTTTTTGGAGCGACTATTAAAAGTGCATTGGAGTGTAAAAAAAAAAAGCAAGGATTAAATTGGCGTGAAACTTTAACTCAGATTAGTGAATTTCCTGGTGTTTTTTTACGTCTCATTTATGCTATTCAAGATTGAAAAAAGTCTTGTATAATTATTTAAAAAAAATCATTCCCAGTTGCATGTCTGAGTTATTCAGTAACTCCACGAGAGTTTGTCACATAAAAATCAAGATAATAAACCAACAATTTGTGAAACAACGCTGCCATCATAATTCTGATAACTAGTATTTCACAAAATATTTATGGAGGAAATATTCCCAGTACAGTAACATTTGACCACAAGCTTTGACCTTTCACCCCTAGTCTGAGCTGTCTCCTCAGTCCAGTGTCTCCTCTGAGAGTGACGCCATCAGTGAGACAGAGGATCCTCTCAGAGATCAAAGCATCCTAGAGGAACTCTTCTACAAGGGAGTGGTAAGTATTCATTAGGGGTGTGTGTCCATTTACGGGTACATGTAGTTTGGAACCGGGTAGTTTTGGGAACCGGGTAGTTTTGGGAACCGGGTAGTTTTGGGAACCGGGTAGTTTTGGGAACCGGGTAGTTTTGGGAACCGGGTAGTTTTGGGAACCGTGTAGTTTTGGGAACCGGGTAGTTTTGGGAACCGGGTAGTTTTGGGAACCGGGCAGTTTTGGGAACCGGGCAGTTTTGGGAACCGGGCAGTTTTGGGAACCGGGCAGTTTGGGAACTAGATAGTTTTGGGAACCGGGTAGTTTTGGGAACCGGGTAGTTTTGGGAACCGGGTAGTTTTGGGAACCGGGCAGTTTGGGAACTAGATAGTTTGGGAACCGGGCAGTTTTGGGAACCGGGTACCCCGTTAAAGAAACCAAACTTCAAAATTCAAATCTCAGAAGTTGCTGTTCAGTTTGTTCATAAAGGTTCACACCAGTGAGTCAATACAACAAGACACAAGTGTGTATTGAAAGTTTCACAGCTTTAACCCCAACGATCCCCATCCAGCCAAACGTTAACAGAAGGGTTTAGTGAAGTCCAACTGTTTAGTGCACAGTTTAATAGCACAGGGTGTTGGGATTTGATAGGATGAGAAAGGTTTCTAGTAAATCACCAAAGGGAGTTATGGTTAAGGGGTAAACTATACTTTTTGCAAGTGTCATCAACAGGAAATACATTTTGTTTTACCAATGTAGCCTGGTTTCATTTTGAAAGTTACTTTGCATTGTAAATTGTTAAGTTGGCTACGGGTACTCGATTTCATAATCTGGAATCAATTCCTGACATCAGCGGTTGGGTACGGTATTTGAGTACCCAGTTCCGATGCACAGCCCCAGTATTTATTTTGCACTTGTCAATAATGGGGAAAACAATAATACAAACATTCTGTAAGTGAAAATATAAAAAATAATTATCGCATATACGACTTGTTTAAGATATTACAAAAGTAAAAGTTATTTGGACATTGTCATTGAAGGTCTAGTGTCCGACTGTTATTTCTACTGTATCTCTGCATTGGTTTAGGAGTCAACAGGATTTTTATGATTGTGGCTGGATAAATTAATCTGTTGATAGCCTTGAATGCCAGGCTGCGCTGTATCTGCAACGTACGTGCGATCATCGCCGCCTATAGGCATGCACGTACGTTGCAGATAGAGCGCAGCCTTGCATTCAAGGCTAATCTCTTGAAGGCATATTTAGAGGATCTGATGTTTGTTTGACAAAATATGTTGTCATTTTTTTTGTGTTTGAAATTTAGTCTTTCTTTTCTGCAATTTTTTTATTTATTTTTTCTCTGAAAATCAAATTTTTGGAGATAGTTTTCAGTTGGACCTCAAAATCCACAGTATCCAACATATAAAATTGCACTTGGCCTTCTCATTGCAAAAAAAACAGCATCATTCTTATCCGTGATATCTAAACAGAAATTCCAGTTTTGTGTCCTAAATATACTTGACAGTATTTCAAACAATTATTAATAATACTATTAATAGGCAGTTCTAATATAGCGCACGTATCTACCAAGACCTGGTATATTTAAGGCGCTCTCACATAATTACCCCGATCATTGGGCCCATGAAACATTCCAAATACCATCTCAGCTCCTTGGGGAGTATATAGCTCGATGCAGCCATTTTCGGCGAAGGACAGCTAAAATCAACCACAATAACCTTCTCTGCCCTCATCACAGGTACCCATTTACTCCTGGGTGGAGAGAAGCAATGTGTGGGCTTTACCAACAGATTACAAATTCAATGCTCCAGACCACGAGACCACGGGACTCCAAACAAAAAATCCTACTACTGGATGTGTTTTGTTGTCTTCAATTTATAGAGGAGTAGAAGTGATAGCAGTCTGGATGATCTATTGAGCAGCGAAGAAGAGGATGTCGACACCAAGAAACGTTGGTCGTCCAAGCGGAAGAGACGACGATGGTCCTATGAGAGCTCTTTGAGTGATCCTGGCAATCAGGTAGGATGGGGGGTTAACCCTCTTATGTAGGAGTCACTATTTGGGTCAGTTGATAAGCAGCACAAAGATACACATGTCTTTTTTTGCATTGTACTACGTACAGTTTGTGCTTTCCAACAACTGTGCTTCACTGTTCCATGGGGAAAATTGTGCAGTAAACCGACTGTAGTGATGAGGATGTGCTGTTTTGTGCATAGTGTGTACAGTACGTACAGGGTATCTCCCTGGGAAAACCATTGTCCACTGTTGTCCACAGGGTAGTGCCTAGACAACCCAAAACAGCACAACCTGTGAGTCATGTTGTGCTGTCCAACAACTGTATACAAGTACACCTGTACACTGAAGCTGTGCAGAATTGTGTTCCATAAATTATAGGAAACGCATGCAAAAGACCCATGTGTGTTATGCCTGTAACATGCCTAGAGACCAATTTCATAAAACGTGTAAGCACCAACATTTGCTTAGCATGACAATTCTTTCTTGGAAAAAAACCAGAGTTAGGAACCAAACTTTCAGGTGATGTATATTGTTTGTGACTGTTATTCAGCTGATTTTTTTTTATTTAAAATGAAAAGCATGTGAAGTTTTGGCCGATAACCTGTTTTTACTGAGCAAGACTTTTTTTGCGCTAAGCAAATTTGTGTGCTTACATGTTTTAATGAAAATTGGCCCCAGGACTGTAGATTTGTTTTTAATCCTTCACTTCACAGAGACCGCCATCCAGAAAAGATAAACAACGGCCGTCTACAGACAATACACCAGTGAAGGACCAAGGTAACAGGTCGCCAGCTCAGCAACCTCCACTGGACTCAAGGGACTCACAGATTGAGAAGACAAGCGAGAATGCTCGTCTGAGAAAACGACGCGGTAGTACGAGTGAGGCCGCTAGCTGCGAGTCGGATGCCGGCAGTACATGTACATCCAGGGTGTCCTTCCAAGAACCTCTCGTGGAAAAAGAAGGTATTACTTTCTAATAGGTGACCTGTCGCTACAAAGTTAGATCAAAGTCGGGCTTTCCAAAAATTCTGCAGAACAAGAGCTTTCCAATGGTATACAACATTGAGGGGTACTGAGTAATGTAATATAGACCAGCAACTTACTTTATTAGTTAAAACTGATTCTTGAGAAAATTGCATATAAAATCCTACAGTTGTGTTACTTGTTTTAAAATTATTATTATAATTTTTGTTCTGGTAATGAAACCAAGGATCTCTCAAAAGCGCTCTTGGCACTGTAGCTCGTAAGCCTGAAGAAACCTGCAGAGAGAAGACAATGGGAAGAAAGTACAGTTTTAGAGGTGGGAGGAAAACCCCAGAAAAATATCCTGGGGGAAACCCACGGAATCAGGTAGGGACTGAAAACCTAATCCACATATTGGCCCGGGCGAGGTTCGAACCCGGGTCATAGCGGTGGAAGGCGCGGAAAGAACCGCTACGCCAACCTGACTCCCCTACAGTGAATGTAACAACATAATAAAAATGGGATGAAACAGGTTTCAAAGATGATTGACAGAAGAACAAAAGTAGAGAGAGGTAAAACAGGACTTACAGATTGAGGTTCACGAAATACCCTAGAGGGTTAAGTGCCAGTCAAAACCCGCCGTGCGTGTTTTTAGTCTGTACGTTTTTTAGGGAGGCCACGGCCGCCACGTTTTTCTGAAATCGTGTGTAGGGAGTGGCAAGAGCAGGAAGGCAGCGTCAACGCCGTCACCCGCACGGTTGCGCAAGGTGCAAGTACGTGCCCCGCACGCCACGCCTGGCCGTGAGCGGTTGCGTGCATCGTACGTTGCGCAAGAAGTGAGTTGTACGTGCTTACAACGTACGGTCCACGTGAGTTCTGCGTGCTCATTTGACAGTTGAACTCAGGAAGTGCCGAGTAAGCACGGACCACGCACTTATCATGTGCGCAGCACGCACGTGCTAAGTGCGCCGTCCGTAGAGCAACTGACCGTGGGAAAAAAATTAAAAGACTCACGGAGTCAGTGCGTTGTGCGCTCATTGGCTGTAGAGGGCACGCGCATCACCATACTGGGGGTGAATCCGTAGCCTGAACGCAGCGAAAGTTCCTCGTGCACTAAAAGTGCTACGGCGTGTCTGCGTGCTCCCAAATCCGTACTGAGGCGGTACTCACTACATACGGATCCCCAAATTTTGTCCACGTTTTTGCAAGTAGACAGCACGCACTTGCGAGTACGGCGGGTTGGGACCAGCGCTTTAGGGGTCAAACAAGTTTAAATTACAAAAAAAAGCCCCACTGCAATTAATTTTGAATTGTTACATGCAGTACAAATATATTACCAAAATGTGTTTGTTCGAATAGGCGTTCTGACAAAATGAGACAGAACTGGGCAGAGGTTGAAATAAGGGTTTTCAAGCATTAAGAAAGATATTATATCTCTGCTTACAATACTGTTTGATAAGCTTCAATTGGACAATCTGTTGACCAGTTATGCTTGTTAAAAATGTGCATTTATTGACGTATCGCCGAATTAAAATGTTAGGGGAAAGGCCCTAAAGTTTTGAGTTTTGCACATGTGATAAGAAAAATAGAAAAATAGAGAAAAAAGAAAAATAGACAATTCTTAAAGGAAAATTCCAGGCTCAATAATATTTTACCTAGTCTAAAAGAATACATGTATATGGTAACATACTGACTCCGCAGGGAATTTGTTTTGATTTGTTATCGAGAACAACTCACGGGCCTATTATATTCACGATTTCTTGCCATTCAGGAGTACAAGGGCGCGGCCATATTGTTCAAATTTCCCGCCTCACCCGGGACATTATGACGTAGTGTCTGCACCTCAATGCACATCGCTTTATTGCGTGTTGTTCGCACTACTATCCTACATGTACTTTGACGCGGGCAACTACATTATGCAGACGTATGTTGTATGTTGACGCGCCACAAACTATCGTTTATTTTGGTATTTTCTAAGAAGAATAGAAAATCTGTGAGCTAGTAATTATGGCATCAGGTCCTTCTCCATATGATTTTGAGCCCACTTTCACATGTACAGTACACATTATGTATACACTATGCCGTACACAAAAGGGTTCACTTGCATTTCTTGCGCGTGCAGGGCCGCTATCGGTCGGGCTTTGCGTGCTGATGGTGCAGACACTACCTCACAATATCTCGGATGTACCGATAAACCAGAACAAAATGGCGGCTAGCATGACGGTAAGCGCAGTGCGAGAAAATTTCGGTTTTATATGATTACCGAAACCGATAAAAATAAAATAAATATCAAGTCACAATGGCAATTGACACCCTTTAACATTATGCAATTATAAACTATGGGTGGGGTTTCCCTTTAAAAACACTTTCATTCCACTACTTTCTAACTATTTACAGATATGGTTAGTAGATATAACAAAGATTATTAATATCAATAAATCAGAAAAATGAAGAGAAAAAAATCACCCATTTTCGCTATTTTTCATTTTTCTCCACTGCGGCCTGTGCACATTTCCGTCACATTTTGCCAGAATGTCTCACAAAGTTGATACACTTTACAATGTGCAACTGTAATTTGTGACCCACTCTGCAAAAATGAGTCGGATGTCGCAAAATACATTTTTACATAAAGGGCTGTTTATTGTCTCGGAGGTAATTTTTCTTTCAACAAATAATATTTTTGTTTTAAGGCATTTTGGTTTCTCCGACACCTATATTTTTAGATCTGATCGAATAAAAAGATTGTTTTGATCCCTAAATTAAATTTAATACAGGTTTTGTTATTCCCTTACCATAGCATCTGATGAAGCACTACAATTGTAAATCTTCATTTCTTTTCAAAGACATTTTGAATATAACTGAGAAAAAGCAAATTTCCCAAAATTGTAAAAAACCAATGCATTACACTAAAGAGTTGTACCATATATCAAATGAAAGCTTATTTCCTGCTTTTTCTGACCAACTGTAAAATTGAAGAGTGGGTCAAATTTGTGACCTGCTCCAACAAAACCCGGACAAAGTTGACTATTGTTGTTTTTTAGATTTAGCTTTTAATTTTTTTTCTAGGTTTTCAGATTTAAAATGATGTATCATTTACATATGTACCCCCACCCTATCTCTCCTGAGAAACGGAAATAGTGATGAAACCCAGACAACCTAATTACGAAATAAACAGCTATGAAATTCAGAAAAGCATATTATTTCTATACACAATTGTTTAACAAAATCGAAAAAAAACCAACACTTTTGCAGAGATTTTAGATTAATAGTTCGTGATTCATGAAAACTCAAAACCTCAAAATGGTAAAATCCACCCCGAAATTACTTAACGAGTACATTGTAATAAAACACATTGTGCGACTTCGGTCTGGATTTTGTTGGAACAGGTCACATTTTACCTGCTTTTAGTTCAAGTTTTTGGCCCTGGTCCAAAGGTAGGATACACCATTGGTAATTGCTTGAATTATCATGAATAGGTGAATTTGGGGGGTTGTACTTTATAGTAAATATCGTTTAACTGACCTGTCCGAAGTTTTACAATCATGGATGCCGAAAAAAGCACGAAAAACAGCGTGTGTTTTCAACCGGCGTCGAGCAATTATTCTTATGTTATTTTTGTTTTATTGCGATAGCCGTCCGGCGATCGCAAATTTTGTTTTATAAAATTTAATTTTTTGGAATAATTACAGGATATCTAGCGCAATAATTTTGCTGGATGCCTAGAATCATTATTTACTTTCAAATGAGTAAGATATTTTCTTAATAATTCGGAAGTAAATTGTTTCGATATCTGCAAATAGTGTATACTACCTTTAATTACTTCTTTGTGTTTACGAATCACAGCATGACATGGCTCCTCCTTACCTGACTGACTTGCTCTCTTTGTATCAGTCAGGTAGGGCGGGGCTTAGGTCTTCAACAGACACATCTCGCCTACACATAAAGCTATAAACACAAAATCCACTGGTGACAAAGCCTTCTCTATTGCTGGCCCTATCTCATTCGTATTTCACCTTCTTTGTCTGTTTTCAAGAAACTGCTCAAGACCCATCTGTTCCTTAAATCATCTTAGCTAATCAAGTACTGTTCACTGCCCCTTGATTTCCGTATTTTGTTATGTACTTATTATTTGTGTTATTTCTATGCTATAGTTGTACAGCGCTTTGATCATTGTTAAAGGCGCTATATAAATGCTCCATTATTATTATTATTATTATTATTATTAAGCGTGTTGTTCCTATGCGACGTTGAGCATGCTTTCAATGTCAGACTTTGTATTTCTTGAGACTGATAACCTCTTACTTCCACATTATGTTCTTCAAGTAAATCCTGCTGACGGCCTGAGCGTTCAGCGCCTCACCTTACTCGGTAGGATCCACATTGCCCGAGTCATGATCGACTCTCTGACATTACAGACCCCGTCTGCAGTAAGCACACCTGATATGAGGCCATCAAGAGGTGGACAAGGGAGAGGCAGACCCCCTAGGCCATCCACGAAACCAAAGACAAAAAGGTAATTAATTTTAATCAAGATTCTTTTTTTCTTTTTTTAGTTCTTGACAAATTTTCAAGTACATTATAAAATACAGACAGTTTGGTTTGTGTGTTTTTCTAGTTAAGAATGTGTTTTTCCAAAAATAAGTTACTTAATTGTTCATTTTCCAATGTCAACAAATTCAAAACAGCTATATTCATCTGTATGCTTATTGTGACTTTTATTTCCTTTTAACTTTTCAATTTTTTAACTTGCTCAGAATTCAAGAAGTATCAATTTTGTTTGACTTGACATATTTTTAAACATGATTTCAACAAAGTAAAGAAAGTCATCTAAATCTGTATCTGTTTGTGCCATTTTTTGTGTGTGAACAGTTTGCAAAAACGTACTGTTGAAACTATACTATATCAATTAAAGGTAGGATACACCATTGGTAATTGCTTGAATTATCAGAAATTATCAGGAATTATCAGGAATGTTTGTATTTTATAGTAAATATCGTTTAACTAACCTGTCTGAAGTTTTACAATCATGGATGCTGAGAAAAGCTAGAAAAACGGCATTCGTTTTCAACCGGCGTCCGGCAGTTGTTCTTATGTTGTTTTGGTTTGTTTTCGGGATCGCCGTCTAGCGAATGGTGCAAATGGTGTATCCTACCTTTGTGCCGTTTCTATTGTGTGGACGATATGTTGATCGGAGCGACTGACATCTTGCAAAACGGAAAGGCCCTTACGATCAACCCCCTCGCAATTCGTCGAAACGACCGATTAAATACGCAGTATATTATCACATTGATGAAACTGTTGCAGGCACCGAGCCAGTGCACCACAAACTCCAGCAAGTAGGGCATAGTGGTTCCCTGCGTTGCGAAAATCACTCTCAGAACAAGCGGGGGCGTCCAGCAGGCCGCAAAACCCAACGTCACCGTCAGGAAGGTTCGCAGGGCTCGGTTCTCGCAGAGAGGCTGCTGTCGAACATTCTCCTCCGGAGCAAGATTTTGCTTGAATTTTGCAGCGTGCTGTCGGCTGATTTTGATCAATTTGCAGTAAATCACGGTCATTGAAAAGACCGGGATGAGATCTCCCAGACAAAGAAAGATTGCTTCGAGGTATGCTTTGCTCGTGTACTCCATTGTGCAAATAGCCGTCACCTTGAAATAGATGGATCGTTTGCCTAACAGCGGCGCGATCATGACGCTAAGGGCGGATGCCGTACACGTGCCAGTCACAAGTGCGATTGTGCGACGTTTGGAGCACCAGACGTTAAAGCGGTACGGCCACATGACGGCGACGAATCTCTCCGTGTTGATTAGCAAGATGGTCGTGATGGACATGAAGAAACAAACCGTGATGAAAAGGGAATGGAAGTCGCAGTAAGCTTGACCGAACGGCCAGTGGTCCAAGGCCGAGGCCACAATACTTGACCAATGCAAGACCCCCACCATGAGATCGCAAACAGCCAGCGTCGTCATCAGGACTTTGGTGCTGTCAGCGAGGTCCGGCATATGATGCGTGACGGTTATGGAGAGGACGTTGCCAATAACTGTGATCAGAAAAACGACCACGATGAAGCTGGTTCGGAGGAAGATAAGAAACAGAGGCAACCCCTGTGCTGCACCAGTGGAATCTGTCGGCGTGGATTCATTCATGATGAACAACTGTCAGACTTCTGGGCTTTCAATATCAGTTGGGTGCTCTTTCTATAACAAACACATATTGGTTCCTTTCTGTAATGAACTACATGTATCTCCCATTTGGATCATGTTTTGAAGAGATACTCCGATTGGTGTAGTTGTCCTCGGGGGCTATTTCATAATTAAACCATTCTTCTTCTGGAATGCTGTTGCCCGAATGTTATTTTCCCATGGTTGTCTGGCGAAGCCATGTGACCGCCTGTCGTCAGCGAGATGGAGTGCTGAGAGGCCGCCTTGGTAACTCTAGAGAGGGCACTCCTCCACGATATGTTCCATCGTCTCAGCACCGCAGGTACAGAAAGAGGACACATTGCTGTGTTCCATCTGTAGACGGTAGCCCTGCAGGGCCTGGCGCCAGTGCGGAACCAATTCAACTTGGTCCAGAGATTGCGTGGGAGATTTATACCAGGAAGTTGAAGCGGTCGTGGGGTCGGTGATTAGCTCTTTGTTCTTGGGACTGCTCCTGTCCTATTCCTCCTGCCAATGTTGGTAGCTGTCATAGGTCGTTCCAGGGTTGGCCCAGATGGGGTTACGAGAAGGTAGCCGCTGTCTAGAAGGATAGTTGATATCCTGGGAATCGGGAAGTGTCTTGGATGCAATACTAGACAGAAGCTTGCCGGTTGCTGCTCTGCGATGGTTCGATATTGACTTAAAAGTTTGCCAGTGTTCATTATTAGTCTTTTATTAGAGAAGAATTGTCTCCTGGTTGGTCAAATTCTTAGAGAAGGATTATGTCCCGATTTGTGCAGTATTAGAAAAAATTGTCTACTGATTAATTCATCCTTAGAGAAGGATTGTCTCCTGAATGGTATGAGAGCTGTCCCTCGATTGGTCAATTATTGGCTTGGTTGTAATCTGATTGGTCCAGTGATTGTAGATTTATCCAGTGATTGGTCGATTCTTGGTTGAAAACTAATCTCAATTGATGTTTGGTGCTCCTTTGGAAAGACCCTAATTCTAGTTTCCACATAGACAACTGCAGGCCAGCGTCACATCGAACTGTCTGTCTCAGCTCTCACGACCATCTTTATATCGTTCACAACGTGTCTGCCGAGACCCAGGATCGTGCTTTGCTCTAATGGATTCATCCAATCATTAAGAATGAGGATCTTTAAATATTTGGTCTTCCTTTCATGGACGGGTCGATAAAAAAACCGAAACAAATTGCACCAGAGTACACATGCACAGCCGCAGTTAAAAAAAAATGTGTACAAAGCCGCAAAAAGCTTATCGTGGCCAGTACAATACAATTTTCTGAGAATTTCTAAACCGCAATATGAAGACTTTCAGATTCGGCCTCGATGTGTTGACGACAGATATATTTCAAACGTCACTCCACATTTAATCGTGCGATACACAAGAAGAAAGAAAAAAATGTTGACCGAATTGTAGATGTTTGCCTTCATGGCTTCAACTCTCTGAGTACGCACACCGTAATTATGAAGAGAAAAAAACCAAAAGAGTGAGACACTTGTAGCAATTCGTGCATGATGATTTCTCCTTTTTGTTAGGATCCGTTCAATATTGACGTACATGCAACTCACAGTTGCCACCACTTCCTGACATTAAATTAAAACCGAGCGAGGCTCAGTCCTTTCTGGCAATTCTGCAGCGAAGCTTACAATTGGCACAAAGCGAGAACTAATAAAGCCGCATTTACGGTTTAGAATTGTTGTCATCAATCTTACGGGTTTTTATTTTTTTATTTTTTTTGTCTGTGCCATTTAAAGAGCATGGTCTCTGGTTAAAATTTAATTTGGTTTATGTGGAAATATTCCATTTTCGTAGAAGAGTCATTCCTTATTTTATTGCAACTTAATGAAAAGCAACTCACTGATTGATGAATGATTGCCTTTAGGCAGAATATTGCTTTTGGGGTCCACTTGGTGTGTTTTTTCTGTCGCTGTTGATTTGGACATCTACATGTATGATTTTATAAATTTGAGGAACTCCTTAACCCTAACGCTCCTCACTCCTCCAAAATCCTTATTGCAGTTTTGGAGGATTTTTTTAGGATTGAGGCTGAATGGGGTTTTCAAAAAATGAGGATTTTGAAGGAATGAGGCTGAATGGGGTTTTCAAAAAATCATAATGAGGATTTTGGAGGATTGACTTTTTTCAATCCCCAGAATCCTCATTGCAGTTTTGGAGGATTAAAAAAAAATGAGGATTTTGAAGAATTGAGGCACATGATGTTGTTTCAAGTGTGGAGGATTTTTGAGGACTGAGGCTAAATGGGGTTTTCAAAAAATGCGTTTTTTTTTTTTAAATGAGGATTTTGGAGGATTGAGGATGGTTGCTAGCAAAAAGGGCATAGGGAGTTAGGGTTAATTAACCCTATTCCAAACTCAACCCATCAAAACCCAACATCATGACGTTTTGTTGGAATCTGTTAGCGAGAAAAGGGTTTAATGTCTTATTTAAAAGTGAATAACTGTTGTATTGCTAAAAAATAACTATTTTAAAAAAACAACCCATTTTTCGGGATGAAATGCGAAAAACAGCCTAGGAAACGCATCTTTAAAAATGAACAAGTATGTCACTGGCTTTTAATATTTTCAAACAGCTTTGCATTTGGGCCGATTAAGTTAAACCTGGGCACTGAAAAGATGATAGGACACACCGACAACGGCCTTGGAAAGCAAAACAGATTAGTGACCACCAGCATACAAAAAGGAATTAATACATTTAGAAAACAGTGCTTGCATTTAGTGTTGCCTTTAATAAAGGCTACTCATGTATCAATAACTTTGCAATATTAATTGCCAGGTCAAAAAGATTGATTTGCCTGGGTCCTGAAAGCCAAGTGCTCTTTACTGTGTTTACAAATGCACTTAGTAATAACGATATTCCATCATTCGCAATGACAGACTGACGTGTACAGGCTCAGGTACATAATCAACTTTGTTTGTTTTTCTTTAAGATATTTTGGTTATTTTTTTATTAATTATTAAAGACTGTTGATTTTTTTTTGCAAGTACTTTGCTAAATAATTAATCAATCTTGGGCACAGAAAGCATCAAAGAATACCAGTATGTCTCTAAAAAAAGAAAGACAAATGTCAAATGTACCGGTAACAGTCCTTCAATAAGTTTACGTAATATTTTTAGCGAACCCTTGGACCACAATAAAAATATTCATTGTTCATAAAAAATGTGGCCGGCTCTACAAAAAGATGTCTTACATGTACATGTATGTCGCAAAAAATGAAATTGAGTTATACATGGTAAGAAAGCCCACATCGTAAGCTTTCATTTAGTTTATAATAGAGATTCATAGCCCCTTCAATTTTGGAGACACGGCGTGTTAACATAATGAGTACTTTTTCGGAGTTTAAATTACACAACTGAGAAAACAGCCTTTGAAATAGCCGGCTCTGTTGTACAAAGCGATGCACACAAAATGATCATTTTTTCCACTTTATTAATAAAAATCAACATTTTTTTTAATGAAACCTTAAACTGTAGGTATTAAAGATTTCATTCATGACAACAAATAAAAAACACATTTTGATGAAATGTTTACCCTCTCAACGTTGAGCGGGCCATTACATGATAGTGCATAGCGCGACTTAAGACACCTTTTTGTAGAGCCGGTCACAAATATGCCGACAAACAGCAAAAAAATAAAAAATAGTTTACATTTGGTTTGTTACAAAAGCTGGCTGCCATTTCAAATCTTGATGTAATCAGTGGCTAATTAGCTCTGTGGTATCATCGCCAGCTTGATTTAGTGTATACAGTACAGGACAATAAGAGGAGTTCAGATGCTAGACATGAGGCATCAACGCTTTTGCTTCAGCCCCTTGGCCCTCTGTCTAAAACTCACATCAAGTGGATGTGAATTTGGGCTTTAACCCTAACTCCCTACCCTATTTTTTCTTACACATAATCTGAATCCTGCAAAATCTTGCAATTTCAAAGTGTTAAAACTCCATGTATAACTTGAATTTTGCAAAAAACTTAAATATTTATTGCTGGTCACCACTGCCTGAATCCTGCAGAATTCCCGCAGTGGGTTTACCATTGAGCTAAAAAACAGCCTAATATGGAACAAACAGCTGCTAAGTGCCCTATTACAACAAGGGTCTGCACACATGACCCTTGATATGCAAACGTTTCCTATTCTTGACACAGAACTTGCATCTTGACTGAAGCTCTATGGAAAATGTGCATAGAGCATGAGCAGTGTGAAAGTACAAAGTAGCAAATAACCTCAATCCACCAAAATCCTCATTTGGATAAATATTTAAGTAACTCAATCCTACAAAATCTTCCAGCATTAGTTAGGCCTGATAACCTGGATCCTGCATTATCCTCAGTTGGTAGATCACCCGAACGGTAATAATATAATTTGGGAGGCTAATCATCCTTGCTTGCAGCGGGGGTGCTGAATTGCGAAGGACGCGGCTACAATGTTGTCAGGTTGGTGACATAAACCCAGGTCGAAAAAAAATAGATAAAATATATTTTGTTCCTATTCAGAATAGGTTTTTAAAAAATCTATTTGTGACCCAGCTCGAATAAATGAGACACTTTGCGGCAAAAATAAAAATTGAGATTTTGATTTCATCATTTAAAGCTAAACAAGCTTTAAATGATGAAATCAAAATCTCAATTTTTATTTTTGCCGCAAAGTGTCTCATTTACTCGTGCTGGGTCACATTTGTTTCCATTGTATTTCTTCATCCTGAAAACTAAAGAGGAAAAGAATAGCTTTTTTTTTTAAATAGAGGTAAAATAGGTTTCTATTTAAAAAAAAAAATAGAATGCTAGTTTTAAAATAGTCTTTGAATTTTTGAAAAATGTCTTAAGTCCTAGAAAATAGAAACAAAATAGGCGAACAAAATAGGCAAAAAAATACATTAAAAATAGTGTGGCATTTCAAAAATAGTAATAAAATAGAATTGCAGCATCCAAAAATAGAAATCAAATAGTGTATCGAAATCCATTAAAATTCCTGGGAATAGGAAACAAATATATTTGCTTACTATTTTATGAGCGAAAATAGCATGAAAATGTATTTTAAATAGACATCAAATAGGATTTTGCATCTGGAAGGCACCTCTGGCAGCCGGCCATACGACCCATACATTGTATTTGACAACAGCGCACAGCCAAAGAGACGAAAAAAACCCAGAGAAAAACCTTGTGGCACAGAAGAGAATTAACGAACAACTCTACTCGCGTGAGACAAGTGCTTTACACACTTGCCACCTATGCCATCCAATCTGGAGGTCGCAGGCTCAAAATCTCTTTGGTAAAATTTCAAATAATATTTTTATTTTTATTTCAGGTGTACTTATTTTGTGGAGTACCATTTCCCGGTCACTGCCTCTACGCGGGAACAGAGCCTCTTCAGCAACATGGCAACTGAGGTCATGAGACTGGTCTCCAAGAAAGTGGACAAGAAAGGAGGTAATATCTCCTGAGACATCAATATTAAATTCGCTTGGTTTACATAATTTCTTTGTTGGCTTTGGGTCTATTTTGCTATTTAATGCGACTCAATTGACGCTCACAATGTTGATGCAAGAGGCTCATCTGTAGAAAATGACGTGGCGGATTTGGGCAGATTTGGTCCAGTTCTTATAAAAAAAAAACAGTAGGGAGTTACGGTTTTAACCAGTTTGCACCAAAGGACTTATATACAAGCAAAGTTTTCCCCAGATTCAAAACGGATGACGCATAAACACGTCACAAGCAAGGCTGGAAATGTCTGTCGGCAGCGTGCAAGGCCGAAAATGTGTGGGTGTGCTTCCCGGTACAATCGGATTAAACCTGCCTTGGATCAAGTTTAGTTAAAAATAATCTCGTGCCTCGGCTCGGCGATGTTAAAAAAGTTCCGGTGCGAACTGGTTAAAAATCTAATTTATTGGCTTTCTCCTCTTCTTAACATTGCAAGCCAGAGTTGTATTTGAGTCCCTGTAAAGTCCCCTTCATAAGTCCCTACAGTCACAAGTCCTTTAACAAAGCCAGTCACAAGGCCAGTCACAAGGCCAGTCACAAGGCCAGTCACAAGGCCAGTCACAAGGCCAGTCACAAGGCCAGTCACAAGGCCAGTCACAAGGCCAGTCACAAGGCCAGTCACAAGGCCAGTCGCAAGGCCAGTCGCAAAGCCAGTCGCAAGTAACTGGTTGAACAATGACAAAATAATGCTTTTGTTAACAGTTCATTAGAATAGCTAGTGACTTGACTTGAGACTGAAGGACTTGTGATGAACTTGCAGGGACTAGCAGGCACTTGCAGTGACTCGAATACAAATCGGTTGCAAGCTCATATCTGAATTTCTTTTTTTGTCCTCAAGAAATTACATTTGGTCATCGGTCAGTGTTCCCCGTTCGCTTTGATGGGACAGCTGTGGACAGCTGGTGGAAGCAATTGCTGGTCTTCAAGATCTTCTCCCGCACAGCCGGCCAAAAATCGGTGAGAAATTTAACAGTTTATCTCTGAACAAAGTGAAAACAGTTGTACAATGAATGAATAAACGCTATATAGGGCGGTACAAAATAAAAGGTGAAAAAGCCTATTTTGCGTACTCTCTGACCAGAAAAATTAGTTTGGATGGGTGGGGAAATCCTTCTAGATGAAAAATGATACTTTGATCACCAGATTCGGTCAAGTAGTTTTTATTCCTGGGGCCTTTTGTTCTGGAACGGTGGTCAATTGGACAAGCCTTTTCATTGCTGTCGTGCTTCTGTTGATCACCTGTTAAACTAACCTCTGATTTTGTTCAAGAAAAAGATTTTTTGGAATAAAAACTACTGCACCGAATCATGTGACCTCGGTATCATATTTCATCCAGAAAGATTCCACAACTATCAAAACTAGTTTTTCTGGTCGAGAGGGTACTGAAAATAGACCATTTTGATTTTTTGTTGTTTTTAGTAGTATATAGACCAATCTTAATACAAGATCACCCTACAATCAAAGGTGAACACCAGGTATGGTGGAATCACAGTGCAACCCGGGGACAATTTTAAAAACACGTAAGCACACAAATTTGCTTAGCACACAAACATTTTGCTAAGTAAAAACAGTTTACCAGCCAAAACTGCATGTGTTTTCATACTAGCAAAAAAACAGCTGAACACCAGTCACAAACAATAAAACACCCTGAAAATTTGGTTTGTAAATTTTCGGCAAGAAATTATTTTTATACTAAGCAGTTTGTTGTGCTTTGTTGTGCTTAGCATGAAATTGGCTCCCTCGCAGGTGTCCATTTACACTTCTGGGTGGAGAGAGAGGCAATAGCAGTAAAGTGTCCTGCCCAAGAACACAAGTTACTTTATTTTGATAATAACAAGAAGTTTACGCATGTTCATTTGAATCATTTCTCTCTCCAGCCTGTGCTCCTTGGAGTCACCAGCCTGCCGTTGCGATCAGTTCTACAATCGCCAGACCTTGCCTTGCTCAATATGGACTTGACAGCCAGGGATAAGACTCGGCCTGATCCCCCATCCAACACCGGTGTTAATGTGATGGATGCAGTCATTGGCACACTGAAGGTACAGCAGGCTTCAGGGCACCAGACTTTTTGTTTGTTTTAAGTTTTAGGTATAAGTTTAAATTTAGTTAGGCAAGAGTGAATCTGCACTCTGGTACGTTTATTATTAGCAAAGTTGTTGTTTTATTTTGGAGTTTTGCTTTACAACGCCAATTTTGTAGAACTCAAGCATTCTGTTAGTTAACCAGTTCGCGCCGGATGACGAATATAATCGCAAAGTTTTCCCCAGATTCAAAACGGATGACGCATAAACATGCCACGAGCAAGGCCGGAAATGTCTGTCAGCAGCGAGCAAGGCCGGAAATGTGTGGGTGTGCTTCCCGGTACTGGCGGCCTGAACCTGCTTCGGATCAAGTTTCGTTAAAAACAATCCCGCGCGTCGGCTCGGTGTTGTTAAAATAATCCCTGCGCGAACTGGTTAAAGCTAAAGTATATCTTTTGCAGCTATCCAAAAAGTAACCAATCAAAATACTGTTTAAAAGCTTACTTGTTGCAAAGATATTATTGACGCTAGACTCCCTGTGAAATTATTCCTTCTGGTGTGCTGTCTTTTTGAAGAAATAAAACAAGAATGTCATATCAAAAGATGTGTCTCAGAGACACATTTTTTGAAATTTCCGTTTGTGGTTGGCTTATGATTCGTGAATGGTTGTTGGAACAATGCACATGGGCACTATTATTGGTCAGTTCAGTGCGTGACACACACCTACATGTGGCTGCATTTGGGCTCATGAGAATATGTTCCAAATGTGGATTGGGAGCGCAATTTGAATTGTGACTCATTTGAGCAATATGGGCAGTTGCTCATTATTTGACCGTCCACGACGAAAGGGCTGTAAAGTAGGCATCTTGACGTTTTGAGATATTTAGAGAAATGAAATCTACAAGAAATAATCTCTAAAATGATATATGTGACACGATCAAGCGAAATCAGTCGGATGTCGGCCCCGATCAAAAAAATGAGTGTTCATGTAGTTTCAAAGAGGGCATCTGTACGCTTTAAAAACTGAAAACCCCATGTTGATACGATGTTTTGTTGTCAAGTTATGTACATTTGTTTAAATACCAACGAAGAACACAGTGCATTTGGGGGATTCGCCGACATCCGACTGATTTGGCTAGATCGTGTCACATATTACAAGACATAGTTGGTATTTATGGTTAACTTCAACAAGTAACACTGAATATAAAAATTCTTAGTTTTTCAATGTTTTTCACATATGTGACCTGTTCCAACGAAACCCGGACAAAGTCGACTTTTTAGTTTTTCAGATTTTGATTTTTTCAAATTCTCTAGGTTCTCAGCTTTAAAATGATGTATCATTTACATATTTACCCCCACCCTATCTTCCCTGGGGTCTGGATTTAGTGATAAAACCCTGACAACCTAATTATGAGATAAACAGCTTTGATGTTCAGAAAAGCGTATTATTTCTATACACAAATGTTTCACAAAATTGACAAAAAACACACTTCTAGTAGACGGATTTTGTTCAAATTTGAGGAGATTGTAGATTAATAGTGAGTGACTTAGGAAAACCTAAAACCTCAAAATGGTAAAATCCATCCAGAAATGACTTCAGGAGTACATTGTGACAAAACACATTGTGCGACTTTGTCCGGGTTTCGTTGGAACAGGTCACATATGTTAATGGTCCTTTTTCTCAAATTATGCTCTGGCGACTTTACAGCCCTTTTGTCGTGGATGGCCACATATGGGCAATATGGGCAGTTGCCCATAGGTATTAAAGATGTCATACATGAAATCAAATTAAAAACTATGCCTTTAGAAAGGATGAAATGAAACTGTGATTAGAACACCTCCAACCCCAACGTTTTCTTTCTAGATGTCTATTGAACTGGCCTCAGACAGCAATGATTTTCCCCCGGCGTTAGCCAGGATGAAACTGGCTGAGATGAGAGGAGCCAAGATATGCCCGCTACCATCTAACCAGCTGCACCTGCCCGTTAAGATCCCCACAGGATCCCTGGACAGTGACGGCAAGAGCTCGTCCAGGAGTGTGCAGACAGATAGCATACCAGCCAAGGTAAAACAAAATAAAAATAAATCTGGATTGTATCACTGGCTTTTTTTCACTGAAAGTGTTAATATTGACTTGCCTGAAATCAAGATGGCATTTAAATTATATTTTAAATTTTGGATGAACAAAACTGATTCCAAAGGCAATTCCACGCAAACAGCGCGACACTTTATGAGAGAATTTCACATTTCAAGTGCAAATAACATACAGGTTGACGGATAGCATACCAGCCCAGGTGAACAAAATCAAATCAAAATCTAGATTGTATCACTGGTTTCTTCAATTTAGTCAAACAACTTTAAAGGGAATATGTGACCTGTTCCAACGAAACCCGGACAAAGTCGCACAATGTGTTTTGTCACAATGTACTCCGAAGTCATTTCGGGATGGATTTTACCATTTTGAGGTTTTAGGTTTTCCTAAGTCACTCACTATTAATCTACAATCTCCTCAAATTTGAACAAAATCCGTATACCAGAAGTGTGTTTTTTGTCAAGTTTGTGAAACATTTGTGTATAGAAATAATACGCTTTTCTGAACTTCAAAGCTGTTTATCTCATAATTAGGTTGTCGGGGTTTTATCACTAAATCCAGACCCCAGGGAAGATAGGGTGGGGTACATGTAAATGATACATCATTTTAAAGCTGAGAACCTAGAGAATTTGAAAAAAAGTAAAATTTGAAAAACTAAAAAGTCGACTTTGTCCGGGTTTCGTTGGAACAGGCTACATATACAGTTGCGAACATGAAGAAAGAATTACCAAATTATCACAAAATACTTTACTGTTTTTACTCATGAGACTGTTGGGAAATGGCAGTTTGAGGCATTCTGTAACACATTGGCTCCTGCACCCGATTTCACTAAACTCTTCTTAACTTACGACGCATCGCAGCCCTGCGATGCGTCGTATCTCTACGACGTGTCGTGAAATCCATTCCACGACACATCGTAGGTGCGACGCGTCGTAGGTGCATTTATAGCACAAAACAGTTACTGTTGTATGTACCTATTCAACGCACAGTAAATAGCCGTCTGGTATTCAGCAAAGAGTCGTCGAACCTCTTCTCAGAAAGCTTTTAAAATGTCAATCAAAATGGCTGTAGTATGATGCATTTGTTCCGAAAAACAAGCTTGCTGTGTACCTCTAGCTAATTTGAAATTTAAAGTGCAATATTAAAGGTTTATTCATAATGACTATGAATAATGTTTCAATTACAACTTCCCATACATTGTCCGAGTATTCTAGTCTCGTTTATTACATTTTTATGGCGTAAAACTGGCTATTAAAAGACGCATCTTATTTTACACTTCGTAACTTACGACGTGTTACTTGCCGTTGTCAAGGTATTTGCGACGCATCATAACTTTAGTGAAATAGATCGTACGACACGTCGCGAGATGCGACGCGTTACTCTTTGTAACTCGAGTTGCGACGCGTCGCAAAGTTTAGTGAAATCGAGTGCAGGTGTGCTGACATTTTCAAGTAAAGTAGTATTTTGAATCGATTTCCAACGCTAGAAAAAAAAAAAATTCATATTTTATTATTTCACATTTTTTTTGCAATTGATTGCACATCTGTGAAGGGGTAAAACTTATTTTCTGACCTTACAATTCTCAAACCTTACAAAGTGCTCCGTTTCATCTTAAGTTGGGTGAGGGTACCTGACTACAAGAACCTAATTGGTTTTCTTGATGTCTTTAGCATCTACGAACCTAAATTCACGATCGCCGGACGGCGATCGCACACACAAAAAAGAACAACATAATAATCACTAACCAACGCCGGTTGAAAACGAATGCCGTTTTTCTTGCTTTCTTCGGCATTCACGATTGTAAAACTTCGAACAGGTAAGTTAAACGATATTTACTATAAAATACATGTACAACCCCCCGACTCCACCAATTCATAATAATTAAAGCAATTACCAATGGTGTATCCTACCTTTAAAGCTTGTGGAGAGCGCTTCAGGTGAACAAGACGAACCTCCTACCTCTGCGAGAGAGCCTACAGAGGTAACGAAGACAAGTAAAGGGCACGGCCAACCTCGGCCCATCAGTCACAAGCAGTTGCAGAGGGGAGAAGAGAGACTACGGGAACAGCCAAGCAGCCTGGCGCCGGATGAAAAGATTAACGTTAAATCACAAGATGACGCCGCAACAAAAACACGCACCCACTATGAGGTTAGAGGGCTGAAGTCTGTAATTTTGGCAGACGCAGATTTTCTTAATGATAATCTCAATAATTTCAGTTATTGTGAGAAAACTCTCACAATCTGAAAAAAAGTGGAATATTTTCCACTGAAAGTGTTAGGATACACAGATATCAAAATTGTTTAGTACCGAATTATTAACAAATATCTTTCTTAATTGTGACCCAGCACGAGTTAATGAGACACTTAAATGAAAATTGAAAATTGAGATTTTGATTTCATCATTTAAAGCTAAACAAGCTTTAAATGATGAAATCAAAATCTCAATTTTTATTTTTGCCTCAAAGTGTCTCATTTACTCGTGCTGGGTCACAATTGAATGTAAATAACAACTCGAGGTATCCAGCAAAACAATTGCGCTAGATATCCTGTAAGTGTTCCGAATGGCAATCGCGAAAAACCCCAAGAACAACTAACTGCCTGACACCGATTGAAAACGTACGCCGTTTTTTCTTGTTTTTCTCTCTCGGCATTCATGATTGTAAAACTTCGGGCAGGTCAGTTAAATGATATTTACTAGAAAATACAACCCCCAAATCTACCCATTCCTAATAATTCAAGCAATTACCGATGGTGTATCCTACCTTATTATTTTTTTCAATTCTGGATGAACAAAACTGATGGGCAATTCCACGCAAGCAGCGCGACACTTTATGAGAGAATTCCACTTTTCAATTGCAAATAACACAGGTTTATTGCGTTGAACACAATTATGTTCAGGCCTACTACTAATTAACAACCAAAAATTCATGGTTTTAGCCATTATTAGCAGCTGATATTGGCACTCAATAGCCCTCGACCCTCACAGGTACCCATTTATGTTCCTGGGTGGAGAGAGGCAATTGTAGTTAAGTGTCTTGCCCAAGGGCACAAACACTATGTTTCTGGCAGGGTTCAAACTCACACAACGTACTTCACTGGACAATGGTATTCTAGTAATAAAAATCTTTTATTGAGCATTAGTGTCCCCCCCAAAAAAAACCAAAAAACAAAAAAAATATATAATTAACAGATTTCCGGTTTTTTTTTTTTTTTTTTTTATTTATAATTTTTTTTTTTTTTTTTTGGGGGGGGGGGGATTTTTATAAACAAAAACGAAACTTTGTCCAATTGACTGTCCAATTCAATTGCCATTCAATCGCCCAACTCTAACCCGTTTGATTACTAAAAATCTTAATAAGGAAATTTGTGTAGAATGTGACTATTACTATGCCTTTGATTCTTCACAGGCCAGGACGTTACACTCTTTGCTCTTAATCCCCGAGGGACGAGCAGTTACTGTTCACGGTGTTGCACCGCCGACATCAGGCACCAGTGTTCCCCATACACCACCTCGGCCCCATGCAGGGGTTGGGGTTGGAATATCAGGTACAATATCTGTTGTTTTGTGATGTATAGACTCATTAGGCTTTGAACCGGTTTATATACTGATGCATCGCATCACGTTGGGTTGACGATAAAAAGTGGAAGATAAAAATTAAATCTGTAACGAAACCGATCTGAACTTCCAAAACCGATCTAAACTCCCCAAACTGACCTGACCACACTTCTTTTTTTGTTAATCCTATACAAAAAAACGGAAAAAACAACAACGATCAGAAACGACAAAAATAAAATCGAACCCGAAAACAAAACTGAATGTCTGACATGGCAAATGTCCTATATTTCACAAACATTGTGACTGTTGTTTGTGCTAGGAATTACCCACAGCAGGTCGTGTTATTAAAAACTGAAGGGGGGGATTTGTATGTGTTACGGGCTGTTCATAAAAACAGCACACAGCATGCACACATCACACGGTGGGTTGACACTGTAAGTGCTCGTTAGCGGGCACAGAGATCCTGTTTTTGGTTATTTTGATTTATTTTGGATTTTTAACAAGATTGCTAAACCGATCCGATCCCACCCGAAAATTGCAAGTTCAAAACCGAAATTGACTTAACCCGACCCGACCCGACTGAACTAATAAAAAAATCGACCCGACCTGACCCGACCCGAATTCGGGTCGGGTCAGGTCGGTTTTGGTTTTGGGTCGGTTTTGGTTTTGGGTCGGGTTTGCACATCATTAGTTTAAACTTTACACTACCGTACAAAACATTTTATACGTACTGTAGACCTGGGAACAATTGACGTCCACAGGATGCGGGAAGAGGTTACAGATTGTAGACTTGCACAAGTCTACAGTCTGTTTCGTCCAGTTTCTGAAAAAAAGAGCTTTAGAGACAAAATGGGGTTAGGGTTATCTGTAGAAAAACAAAGGGGAACACCTGATGAGAAGCCCATAATCAAAATTTGGGCTTCCAAAAAAATGTTAGAAGTAAGACAAATGAGTATAAACTACAAAGGAATGTCCACACTACCTATGGAAGGTACGACTGTATAATATCGGAGTGTCCCAGAAAAAAAGACCAACATATTTCTAAGTTGTTCATGGTACTGGTTTTCAAATATGTAATAGAAAATGTTTCTTGAATTTTTTTTAATTTCTTTATTTCAATAAAATCCGACCACCCATTCAAGAGTTTAGTGTCAATTTAGTGTCAAATTAAAATATCAAATTTCTCAGGAAACTAATGTTCAAATGGTACAAAATTTGACAAATTCTGTCCAACATCCAAGACAAATATCAAGCATGAATTTTCAAATAATTTAGTCGATAGAGGGCATGCATCTAGAAGTGTAGCAAAATGTCACACTTTGCTTTCTGACTTCATGGAATGACCTATATCCCTTTGTGAACGTCAGGGCTCGGTGGCCGGGACCAGACGACGAGGAATACCTACCTTGTGTGCCGTTTGTTCTGGAGTGACGACTCTGTGAGGTCTAACGTGTGGTGGGGCACCACGGAACCAGACTATAACTTCATGCAGGTGAAGAAGAACATTTCGTACCCAAACTCTTTCATGTCATAAATCTTGATTTGCCAGATGCAACTATTAAAGATCTTTTTGCTGTCCAATAATAGGAACGCCTTGCCAACTTTCCATCCACTAACTATTAAAGCTGAGACCATTTGTGACCTGTTCCAACGAAACCCGGACAAAGTCGCACAATGTGTTTTATTATAATGTACTAATATTATTTTTCTGAATCACTAACTATTAATCTACAATCTCCCCAAATTTGAACATAATCCATCAACCAGAAGTGTGTTTCTTGTGTCGGTTTTGTGAAACAGTTATGTACCTAGAAATAATATGCTTTTCTAAACTTCAAAGCTGTTTATCTCATAATCAGGTTGTAAGGGTTTTATCACTAAAATCCTTCCACCAGGGGAGATAGGTTGGTGCGAAATACGGTACCCTCTGGAGACATGAACACAATGTGTACAATGGAGACAAAACGTCTCCGGAGGGTAAATTTCTATAGATGAATAGGTCTCCACTGGGAATTTCACGAATTATATTTTTGGATTTTACTTAAATTACTCAAAAATTAGGATTAGGATGTGGGTTAGGGTTAGTGTTTGGGTTAGGGTATAATATAGGGTATATTGGGTCGAAATTTCAACCCAGGAAAAAAAATTATGGTTAAAATGGGAGCATTTTGAAAAACGTGCTCGACTTTCTAACCATTTTGTACACGAGAACAAAACCATGTCTCACAGTGATACAAAAATGCGAATGCATGTACATAGAAATAATATTTTCCCAAATTCAAAACGGATGACGCATAAACACGCCAAGTTTAAGTTCGAAAATGTATGTCACTAGGGAGCAAGGCCGGAAATGCATGGGTGTGCTTCAAGGCACTATCAGCCGGAACCCGCTTCGGATCGAGTTTCGTTAAAAATAATCCCGTCCCTCGGCTCGGCGATGTTAAAATAATCCCTGGTTAATAATGCAGACTCCCCAGACCCCACTCACATATTTGCACCATCTGAGAACAGGGGAAAAACTTAAGAAATGTGATTGTGAACAGTACAGACTACGCTAGACAGGCTTGGGCAATGTGTTGCAAACAAGATTAGCCACGTATAAAACCGTGATAACGCGCCGGTTTGCGTTCGCCTTAATTTTGACAAGCATTTGCGTATCGCGTTTCAAAGAACAGGGCGCACATGCGGCTGAATAATGCGCGTATTTGAAACGTTTTTTTGTTTTTTGTCCAAGATTTGGAATATTATGTGATGTTCAACAGACGCTACGATTTAATAATGATCTCTGTTCGGCAATAAGTCAATTGCAGCTACGCACGTATTATGCATTAAACCGACTAATAATAGCACCCACACGCACATTTGCATCGTTCCAAGGCATGCGCGCACCAATCGCAGATTAGAAAACTAACTACTAATGGAAATTTTCAAAAATGTGTCTCTGAGATGCATTTTTGGAAATGACATTCTTTTCTTATTTTCTTCAAAATGACAGCATAAGGGAATAATTTCACTGGGAGATTGGAGTCCTTACTGTCCTAACGACAAGTACGCTTTTTAATAGTAGTTTGGTTGGTTACTTTTTAGAAAAGGTAAACTTCAGCTTTAAAGTTAATTGGTACATTTCGTTTTGTGGGTAGGTGTCGCCTGTGTTGCTTACCCCATCATTATTGGAACGTGCCAGGAATAACTGCATGGTGATTGAGGTCTGGGACAAGAAAACCTCGGCCCAAAATGATCAGGTAATTCAGGTGATTTCAGTTTATGATAGTGTCCTTCAAACAAGTTTTTGCCATTTTTGTTGGTAGTCACAGTGGGCATTATGTCTACTTTACATGTAGTCACGGTTTTGCATTTCTGCAGCCACAGGAAGTTGACCTCTGGTTTTTTGCTTCTATTCATTAGCAAGAAGAACCTTCTGTGATTTTCAGTTTTCTCCAACTTTTTTGAATATATCTTTTCTCTGTGCTTAGCTTGTTGGCATTGCCAAACTGCCACTGCACCAGTTTTACATGTCTTTTCGAGACGACAGGATTGCTAGTACCTTACTCAAGTCTCAGGTGAGTGTAAAACCCAGTTTCATTTGATTATCAGTACATGTACAGTTCGTTTCCAGTCCTAACATTGAAACAAATAACCGGAAGGTACCTTTTCGGAACTTGACCAGTCGTTTAACCAGTTACTTGCGACTAGCTTTATGATTGGACTTGTGATTGGACTTGCGACCGGACTTGCGACCGGACTTGCGACCGGACTTGCGACCGGACTTGCGAC
Source organism: Crossaster papposus (assembly GCA_037893245.1). Lineage (NCBI taxonomy): Eukaryota > Metazoa > Echinodermata > Asteroidea > Velatida > Solasteridae > Crossaster > Crossaster papposus. The sequence continues at coordinate 81,072 of JBAIAA010000628.1, forward strand.
CGGACTTGCGACCGGACTTGCGACCGGACTTGCGACCGGACTTGCGACCGGACTTGCGACTGGACTTGTGACCGGACTTGCGACCGGACTTGCGAAAGGACTTGCGAAAGGACTTGCGAAAGGACTTGCGAAAGGACTTGCGAAAGGACTTGCGAAAGGACTTGCGAAAGGACTTGCGAAAGGACTTGCGAAAGGACTTGCGAAAGGACTTGCGAAAGGACTTGCGAAAGGACTTGCGAAAGGACTTGCGAAAGGACTTGCGAAAGGACTTGCGAAAGGACTTGCGAAAGGACTTGCGAAAGGACTTGCGAAAGGACTTGCGAAAGGACTTGCGAAAGGACTTGCGAAAGGACTTGCGAAAGGACTTGCGAAAGGACTTGCGAAAGGACTTGCGAAAGGACTTGCGAAAGGACTTGCGAAAGGACTTGCGAAAGGACTTGCGAAAGGACTTGCGAAAGGACTTGCGAAAGGACTTGCGAAAGGACTTGCGAAAGGACTTGCGAAAGGACTTGCGAAAGGACTTGCGAAAGGACTTGCGAAAGGACTTGCGAAAGGACTTGCGAAAGGACTTGCGAAAGGACTTGCGAAAGGACTTGCGAAAGGACTTGCGAAAGGACTTGCGAAAGGACTTGCGAAAGGACTTGCGAAAGGACTTGCGAAAGGACTTGCGAAAGGACTTGCGAAAGGACTTGCGAAAGGACTTGCGAAAGGACTTGCGAAAGGACTTGCGAAAGGACTTGCGAAAGGACTTGCGGAGACTCAAATACAAATCTGCTCAGATTTTACTAACTCCATCCAAACAAGAAATCTTACACTGAGTTTTGCAACAACCACCAGCATCTTACATACGTCAGCTTTTGGTTGTGGACAAGGGTGCCTTAGTAAAGTGCCACGCGTATCTTCAGTGCGTCTTTGTTTAGTCCTGCTGTAAGTGTACGACTCATTGAAATCACTGATTGACATGACAAGTTATTTTCTCTTTGTGTAGTACCCAGTTGTAGCAGTGGACAACTACGTGAACATCGTGGACCCTTTCACCGGAGTCCAGTATGGTCAACTAAAAGTGCTGCTTGCCTTAGGCTCGTCAGAACAGGTAATTGCACGTGACAGAATGATGACAGTTTGATGGAACTTTTTTATCTTTTTCTTTTTAGAAAGAGATTTGCATCAATATGCTATAAGCTCTGTCAAACAAGAGAATTAAAAAAGAAAAAAGAGAAGTAAAAACAATAGGGCCAGGATTTATACTTCATTAGGTTTTCATAAATATAGAAAATAGAAAAGTAAATAGGAAAGAAAAGATTCAGTTTAACCAGTTCGTGCCGGATGACGTATATAAACGCAAAGTTTTCCCCAGATTCAAAACGAATGATGCATAAACACGCCACGAGCAAGGCCGGAAATGTCTGTCAGCAGCGAGCAAGGCCGGAAATGCGTGGGTGTGCTTTCCGGTACCGGTGATGGTAAAATAATCCCAGCGCGAACTGGTTAAGAGGAAACAAGGTTTGTTTTTGTTTAAATGTATGTTTTGTATTGTATTTTTGGTGAAGATCTTGTGAGTAATTGTACTATTATTTAGTAATTTTTTCTCATGTTTTCAGATTTTTACCTATTTGTGACCTGTCATCACAAAATGTGCGTAAAGTCGCAAGGAGTGATTTCCCAGTACGGCCAGTCAAAGTCAAAAGTTGAAGGGGTGGTCGATTTTGAGATTATATGGTTTTTTTTAAAGACTAAATCCCTAACAATCAATTCCCAATTTTTCAGGACGATCAGATAAAAAAAAAGAAGTTTTTGAGACAATTTTGACTATGCCTTTCTATGCCTTTCACACAATTTCTCGCAAGAAATGCCCGTTTTCTCATAATCTCTACTCCAGACTAAAAAATAAAAAAATAAAAAATATTGAGTATCGAACCTCCAAGTGTTGTATACCATTGGAAAGCTCTGTTTCCACAGAATTTAGAAATACGCATATTTCAATTTTTGATTTTGCCGAATTTACGCTCATTTTGTGATGACAGGTCACATTTGTTCCTATTTTGTTTATATTATTATTTTTATTTTGTATTATTTTTTTGTTTTATAATTTATTTTGTGTATTTGTTGGGGGGGGGGGGGGAGGGGAGGTGGGTGTTTAGACGAGATCCTAGCAAAGTCCACTATGAATTTAGGTTAATGTCATGTTTCTCACTACCAACCCATATATACCTGAACATTATTGCGAACTGTTTGTTTAGATCTCTGCTCTTCAAAGACTGAAGTGTGACAAGGATGCGCTGGATACAAGACCCTTGAGGCCTGGTCACTATCTGGAAAGGTAAACCAAAAACAATACATCTCAAGATCATTAACCAGTTCGCACCGGATGACGTATATAAACAAAAAGTTTTGTTCCCAGATTCAAAACGGATGACGCATAAACACGCCACGAGCAAGGCCAGAAATGTCTGTCAGAAGCGAGCAAGGCCGGAAATACGTGGGTGTGCTTCCCGGTACTATCGGCCTGAACACGCCTCGGATTGTGTTTCGTTAAAAATAATCCCAGAGCGAACTAGTTAAACAATTCTTCAAATATGGTTTTGGAAGACAGCAAAATAGTAACGTTCAACATCTTTGAAATTGCCGAGAAAATAATTTTACAAAATACTTCTCTACAAAACAGTCTCTTTAAACATTTACTGATTGTGATTTCTTGTCACCAAAAAGGCTGCTGTAAGATGCTTTTTACAATTATTTTTGTATGCAGGGGTGAAGCTGTTACCAAGAATACGAAGGAGCAGAACTCGGGACAAGATGAACTTGGTAATGTAGATCTTCCTGATACGCTGAGAACACCAGACGTTTTTGTTCTTCTCCTGATGCACTGTGCTGCGTGTAGCAGGATTAGGGTTAATGCAGAGGCTGTAGAATCCAAAGTTGTTATTTTTGTCTTTGCTTTTTTTTTGTCATAAAGTTGAGCACATCTTTGAGGTGGTTGTAGAGGGTGTGCGTGGCTTGCCGCAGATTGAAGACACGGTTTGGGGAGAAGCTGACTGCTTTGTTCAGTACCACTTCCCCTCTCAGTCACAGCGTAAAGGACCTCCGGATGGTCTGAATACTATGTCAGGTAATCAGATTCCTAAAATTCAAAATTCTTTCATCTTTTATTAAACCCAGGAGCACCTGTACTACGGGGTGTCCTGAAAAGAGCGAAACAATTCTTGAAGACTGTACCCCTAAAATTGCCTAACACCCTAAATATTTGTTATTCCTTATGGGTAGCTAATTCGGTGGAATTCACTGTTCTCCCACGGGGCCCAGTTGGAGAAGACAATGTGAAGAAAGTACAGTTTTAGAGGTCGGAGCAAAACTGTTCTATCCCGTGCCTGGGCCCGGTCATTAGAGAGGTTTCGCATATGAACGGATACGCGTACGCGTACGTTTAGCTATCCGTACGCATTTTATACTTACGTGTAGCGAGCGAGATATTCGTGCCATGTACACAGTTAGCGGATAGTGAGAAACTGTGACGTCATAAGTCCGCGAAAATTGATGACGTATCCGTTAAGCTAACCGTATACGTTCGCTGACGAAACCTCTCTAATGTCAAAATAATCCCGGTGTATTGGTTCGCCGCACTATCAATGTAAAAGCAGGTAATTTACTTATACCCTGTAAGCAAACATACTTAGGGTAACACCTGTTTTTTGGTTTTCCCCCAACAGTTGGCCCAGTCCTGGCACCCCACCAGACCCCTACCACCCTGTGCATGCCGGACCCTACATTCCACGATGTGTCCAGACACAGGCTGCAGCTACCGCGGGGCATCCCGGTGCAGAGAGAACTCCTCACAGGTAGCTACAAACACCCTGGGTTCTGCCATCCTGAGCCACGCAGCGCTTTTACGCGCTTTCTACTAATAGCGCTTAAACCCCTGCGGACATTCGGCAAGATCTGTGGTTATTAGCTCAAAGATTCATGCCCCCAATCAGGGCCTCCGTTACAAACAGACCAAGGCCATTTTCCAAACCCTGGCTTCGGATCCGTCTCCGGCTACAGCCTATTGCTAAACGATATGAATGAAGCCTGAGACGAAGACAAAGCTGGGGTTCAAAAAACAGCCAAAGGCATGCGAACCAACGCGCATTTCTATTGGTCCATTCGCTTGGACATCTGAGGTGTTCACACAAATGTTCATCCTCCAACGTACAAAATAAAATTAATCGGAAAAATTGTAGAAATTAACGTACAGAACGTCAAATAAAGCCTTGCTATATTATACAGAATAAGAAAAATATACAGAATAATAAAATTAAATATAGTGGTAGAAATTGTCATTTTACCAGGGGTAGACGTTCATATTATGTATTGGCCAACTTGTTTAATGATTGCTGCGAATGTTCGCAGAGTTTAAGGGCGACAATTCAAGGCTCAGGATGGGGTTCTGCCCACAGTGGTCGGTGCCGGAAAACCCACCCAGCACTCATGATTCCCCGACCACAACTGGCGGAATTTTCTCTTTTTTCGACCACCACACATTTTCCAACTTTTTTAAATTGAAATTGCCCATTTCCTTCCACATATTTGTTTAACAACATTTCAAATGTTGTATTTACCAGTAAAAATGTGTATTTCAAAGCCGTAAGTTTCTAGTACTTTTTGAGTCTATTGAGTCTTTTTTAGTCTCTTTTTGAGTTTGAGTCTATTTTTCCAGTGAAATAGAACCGCATTGATTTCGCAATGGTTTCCAGTTACGCTGAAATCAGCTTTACGCTTGCCGTAACATGATCCTGACCCTGTTACCTTTGAGCCCTGAACACCCTGCCCGATTTGAGTTAATGATGGAATGCCATTGCCTCGTGGTCTGGAGCATTGAATTCGTGGGCTGAAGCATTGAATTTGTGGTCCGTGGATAAATCTGCAGGTTGTGGGTTCAAGTCGGGCCTTAGACTATGGTGCATGTACTCTTGAGCAAGGTACTTGGTCACTCATTGCTTCTCTCCACCCAGGAGTAAATGGGTACCTGTGAGGGCAGAGATAGTTATTGTGGTTGATTTAGCAGCCTTGCGCCGAAAATGGCTGCATCGAGCTGTATACTCCCCAAGTAGCTGAGATGGTATTTGGTTTATAGAGATGGTTTATATTATGGTTGATTCTAGCTGCTTTGCGTCAAAACGGATCTGAGATGGTATTTGGAATGTTTCACTGGACCAATGGGAAGGGTGGTTATGATAGAATGCCTTTAGCATCTAACTTGGTAGATACACATGCTTTATAGTATGCATTAATAGTATTGTTTTATTATTATTATTAGTCTTCCAATTCTAACTGTATTCTGGTGGATTTGTTTGCAGCGTGTGCTGGTGTTGGCGGTGGAGCTGGGGGTATCCCGTTTGAGGTGTGGTGCCGTTACTACTACCCTAACATCAGAGACCAAGTTGTAGCTAAAGTACGCAGACATTTTTCCTTTCAAAATATTATCAGAATCGTGTATAAACCTTTCTATGTAAGAATGATCTCTCGTTATTTGTTTGTTTCCGGACAGACGAGTCTTCCCCTAGCCAAGCTGTGCGCCATGGTCACCATGCAGAGACGGGGCGAGCCCAGCGTCCAGACGTTCTCCCTGCCGCTACGGCTGCAGCACCCAGACCAGGACTCACTGACCAAGGAACAGATTGCTAAGGTAATCGGGGAAATTTTCTTTCAGTCACTAAAAAGAGGCACAAAATGGATGACTAATAAACATATCAGGTGCAAGATCGGAATCTTGTAGCGACCGGCTCGCAGCGACCAAGGCCGAAAATATCAGGGTGTGCTACCTACAGATGCTGGCCTGAACCCACCTCAAATCGAGATTTGTGAAGAAAAAAACCCGCGCCTGGGCCCAGTCAATGTCTGCAAGTTGCAAACTTTTTGTTCAGTCACTAAAAGGAGGCACAAACTCTGTGTAGACAGAAGTTGGATTTCCAACATTTTCAAAACTTGTACTTAACTTGATTTAGAATTGTTTTACTTTTCCAGAATTTCATTGGTGTACCCATTGCATCTCTTTATGCCAATCGAGGATTATTTATTGAAAAACCGACATCGTGAAATCTTACGATTGGAATACAAACTGGCTGTTACATGTACCTGAACACATTTGATGCTTTGACACCAAAGGCACGTTGTAAAATGTTAGCATAGTTAATATGAATGTGTGAACCAAAAATAAATATTTGGAATTGTAATTGTACATTCAAATAAAGTCAAATTGAACATGTACTGAGATAGCACTGTAATTTAATAGCACTTGATATACTCTACAAAAACTAAAATGTTAACTGTTGTTATGAACACATCGTAGAGCACTGTGGTCCAGTGGTTACCGTGTTTGACTCCTGTACGATGGTACGTGGGTTCGAACCCTGGCAGGGAACATGGTGCTTGTGTTCTTGGGCAAGACACTTTGCTACAATTGCCTCTCACCACCCAGGAGTAATGGGTACCTGTGAAGGTAGAGACCATGCGCTGATCTTGAGCTGCTGCAGAAATGGTCTCGTTCCTGGTGAACAGGGATAATAGTTGTAAAGCGCTTTGATACACCCACATTGTGGGAGTCTAAAGCGCTATATAAGGACTAACACTATTAACTTTATTATCGTTATCCATGAATAATGTTTTTTTATAGTGGTCAGTCCTCTGCGATATTCTGTCACCAATATTGAGAGTTTGTACCCCAAAAAACAGGATTTTTTCCACAGCACATCTAGGGTTAACTGTGCTAACCAACAATTGATGAACATCTTTGTATTTCAGTTGCAAGATGCCGGCCTATTGGACGTGACAATCAACTATCGGCACAGCGTAGTTCAGGGAGGAGGTTCTCTTCCAAGAAGCAGGGAGACTGGGGGTCCACAAGCCTGTCTGTCGGTGGGTGTCTTGAGAGCTTGCGGCTTGAAGGTAAAGTCCCTTGCACAGAACAGAAAAGTGCCCCAATTGTCTAGCAATTATATTAGTATAACATACCTACAGAAGTTATCAGTAGGGTTATGTAGGCATCACATTAATTATTGAAAAAGTTATTGCAAGTAAGATGTACATACTACCCTCCTATATATAGTGCAGTTGCCATAGAATTGTCTGACCTTTCAAAACCTTTCAAGTTTCCTGGATTGAAAGGTTTTGAAAGGTGAGAAAACTGTCTGACAAAAGGGACCTATGACAGATTTTGAAAGGTAAAACAACTCTCTGAACAAACTGATGTGAGAAATAAAATACATTTCAAAAGGTATTGAAAGGTGTAGTAGTGCCGTAGCAACAAATTCTGGAGCGTTTTGAAAGGTACATACTTATTTATAGCCATTTTGTCAAGTAAGCAGATTTTGAAAGGTTTTGAAATGTAAAACCATAGAAGGGAACAGCAATCAAGTTGTAATAATAATAATAATAATAATAAACCGTTCTTATTTAGCACATTACACACACAGAGTCCGAATGCGCTGTACAGAGGGGAAAATTAATCAACATTGAATAAATTGGTTTTGGGAAGGCATTTAAATTGATCCAAGGTTTGTGCATCTTTGACGTTTTGGGGGAGTTTGTTCCAAAGATTGGGAGATGACGTCGAAAAATCACGCTGGCAGTGTAATGTGCTAGTCTATTATTTATTGATTAATTTTTTGTTGATTACTTTTTTTCCTTCTACGCCCTGTAGAGTGCCGCAGTGTCCCTGGCTCAGTTTGACGTCAGTCTGCAGTATGCCAGCGAAGTTGGGGTGAACACCTACGTCAAGATGGAGCTGTCGTTTCTTTCCAAGCAGGTACGACGTAAAAAGGAATCACCTCGAAAATTCATCGTTGAAATAAATCAAAAAAATCTGTTGGTTTGGTACTTTGCTGTTTAAGAGTTTTTTATTTTGTTTGGCGTTTTCCTAAACCTGCCAGGCTAAGACAATGTTCAAAATATGGATTCTCATCCTTTTTTTGTTTTTGTCCAGGACGTACGCATCACCCAAACTGTGGCCCGTACCTTCGCCCCCGAGTTCTCCCACCATGTAGACTTCCCCTGCCCCCTTCTCTTTGATGACCAGGACAGTGACCAGCTGAGCCTGGCCGAGGCTCTAGAGACAGCCGAGATGAGACTGGAGGTGTGGCATCAGGTCCCTGGCTTCAAATCAGGTACAATAAATATTTGTTGTAGTTCAAGTCCACTACAAATCCATCACTGACCAGTTCATACCTTGCGCGAAAACGAATGTGATACGAATTTGATGTCGGAAAGCATTCGCCGCAAACATTCGCCGCAAACATTCGCCGCAAACATTCGCCGCAAACATTCGCCGCAAACATTCGCCGCAAACATTCGCCGCAAACATTCGCCGCAAACATTCGCCGCAAACATTCGCCGCAAGTCCGCCCCAAGTCCGCCCCAAGTCCGCCCCAAGTCCGCCCCAAGTCCGCCCCAAGTCCGCCCCAAGTCCGCCCCAAGTCCGCCCCAAGTCCGGCACAAGTTCGGCACAAGTTCGGCACAAGTCCACGACTATTCCATCACTAGTCCATCACTAGTCCATCACAAACCCATCAAAACATATCCAGTTTCAAACTCAAATCAAAAGGCTTCTTGGATTTGATCAGAAAACGTTTTTTTTGGTGCCGTGTGTCTGGGGGATCCTTCGTGGCCCGCCTTCCACGGGATTCTCCTGGAAAACTGCCTAGAATCAATCCATTGTTACACTTCTATGCAATAGTTCTTTCATTCTTTTGAAACGTTCTAATTCTTTTCCTTTGTGATAATTGTTCCTTCCAACTTCAAGTTTTTATATTCTCCCCAGTTCACTTGATTGTTTTGTATTACTACCTATTGTCTTATATTTGTACACATTCCCGCCGTGAATATGGCTACTGATGCCGGTACGGCGTTAAACCCAAAACTCACTCACTCATTTTGGCATTGTGAATCTCACAGATCAGGAATTGCACATCTTGTCTTTTCTTATTTGACATAGACCATGACATCAATGTTGTCGCCATGGACGGAGGCACCAACCAAGCCACCGGGATGTCTGCTCGTAGACTGTTTGCACCCACAGAGGATATTCTGCTGGGGACGGCAACGGTACCACTGCAATCCCTTCTATCACACAGAACAGGTAAAATAACAAAACATTATAACACACCTCTTGCTGATTCTGTATTCTGGTTGGCTGAAACACGGTCACGTCGTGTTAACTAATATAGGCTATTGCATGAGATTTGCGCCATCGTGAATTTGCGAGAAATAGTTCCCGAAACGGGCAATAGACTTTAATGTTTTGACTGGTTACAGCGCCCTCAAGATGTTTGATAGGCTCATCTTAATATGAAAAATGGCGGCGTCTGGATCGGAAAGTGAAGATTTCTTCTCTTATTTCATATTTTGGACGGAGGTGTGTTATAATGCTGCGTTCCAATCGCGTCGTTTTAATCGTGTTCACCGTGAATTTTTCCATGTTCACAATTAGGTTGCATTCCAAACGCTACCCACCAAGACGCACGCGCACAGTCGAGTTAGTCGTGCGGTTTACATTCTTTATCGCGCAAGAACTCGCAGGTGAACTAATACGCATGCGCGAGTATTTCATTCGTTATTAAGTCGTGAACATGGAGAAAAAAAATCCACCTCGAGTTCACCACTGGTGAACACGAGTTACCAGGCGATTAGAACGCCATTATACGATTCGTGAACTCGTGAACTCGTGAACACGATAAACACGACGCGATAGGAACGCAGCATAAAACACATTATGGACTGGCATGATTCGGTCACTAGAGCACGTCTTTTCCCCCCTCGGGTCTGTGAGTGACCAGAAGGGGGACCTATTTCTGGTCACTCACAGTCCCTCGGGGCAGTAGACGTGCTCTAGTGACCTCATTGCCAGTCCATATGTGAATACTAAATGCTGATAAAAAAATAGTCCAGATGATTGAGATTAATCTTGAGCTGTGCAGAAAATGAGCATAAAGTTGATACAATTGATGCAAGGTTCATGTATAAAACCTGAAATGAGTAAAGACATGTAATAAATAAATAAATAAATAAATAAATAAATAAAATCTTGAATTAGATATTGCTGCCTAATACATTTGTTTTACGTACAGACGTTATAAAGCTGGATACCTTAAATATGTAGAGCACCACTTAGGGCTTCTGGAGGTAGCAGACTCAAATTCTGTTCCAGTCAGTTTCTGTTTTCATTCTTAGAGCAATGAGAACTTGGAAATTTACTTTGTGGCAATGAAAGAAATTCTGAAGGTTTTTTTGTAGACAGAATTTTCATGATGTCACAATGACTGCGTCTTTATTGTTACATCATATTGATTGGGTGCATAGTGAAAACAAGTAATAAAGATCTCTTGTCTATGGCTATTGTCTAGGTCTTCGTTCATTATCACTTACGCATGAGCAGGCTGACAATAGACATAGCCGTAGCTCTGGAAGCCTATTTTGGCCGCGTCAGAATCTCTTGTCTATGGCTATTGTCTAGGTGTGCGCCATTACAACTACGCGTTAGCAGGCTGACAATAGACGTAGCCGTAGCTCTAGAAGCCTATTTCGGCCGCGTCAGAATCTCTTGTCTATGGCTATTGTCTAGGTGTGCGCCATTACAAGTACGCGTGAGCAGGCTGACAATAGACATAGCCGTAGCTCTGGAAGCCTATTTTGGCCGCGTCAGAATCTCTTGTCTATGGCTATTGTCTAGGTGTGCGCCATTACAACTATTCGTTAGCAGGCTGACAATAGACGTAGTCGTAGCTCTAAAAGCTCATTTCGGCCGGGACAGAATCTCTTGTCTATGGCTATTGTCTAGGTGTGCGCCATTACAACTACGCATGAGCAGGCTGACAATAGACGTAGCCGTAGCTCTGGAAGCCCATTTCGGCCGCGACAGAATCTCTTGTCTATGGCTATTGTCTAGGTGTGCGCCATTACAACTACGCATGCGCAGGCTGACAATAGACGTAGCCGTAGCTCTGGAAGCCCATTTCGGCTGCATCAGAATCTCTTGTCTATGGCTATTGTCTAGGTCATCGTCCATTACAACTACGCGTTAGCAGGCTGACAATAGACGTAGCCGTAGCCGTAGCTCTGGAAGCCTATTTTGGCCGCGTCAGAATATCTTGTCTATGGCTATTGTCTAGGTCTTCGCCCATTACAAGTATGCGTTAGCAGGCTGACAATAGACGTAGCGATAGCCCTGGAAGCCTGCTTCGGACACGACCTTAAGTTCACAGATATTGGCTAAAAATGCCACTCATTGTTACGTTAGAGAAAGACAGTTAACACGTTGACTGCCGAGCATAATTTCACAGGGCGCCCTCATTTGCCAAGCATTGTACGCATGCGCATAACTACTAGGTACTTAAAAAATAATTTGAACATAAACATGTATGTCCTCACCACTGCCAGCAGCGTATGTATTGCATTATCAGTGATGCCAGTGTATTTAATTTACAACAAAAAACCTTTCATTTTCTACAAGTATACTCGTAGTGGCAGAATCCGATACACCTGTTACTACGACTATACTTGTAGTCGGCAGTCAACGTGTTAACCCCGGTACTTTGTTAAATTGTACAAATTGTTTCTTAGGTCTGCAAGGATGGTACCCTCTGACTATTCCTGCCCCCGGATGGACCAAACGGCCGGACCGTCCCTCAACGGATTCCCTGCAGGGATCTCGTGGGCGGGGCCTGGAGCGAGTGGGAGGCGGTCTGGAGCTGTCAATCAAGTTTGCGCACCAGGGTGACCGGGATCGCGTCGTCGACGCTGGACGGCGGGTCGGCTGGTCGCCGGACGCAGAGCTGGAAGGACTGGAGGAGTTGTGGGATGAGGAAGGTGCTTATCTTGACCATATATGTGACCTGTCACCACAAAATGAGAGTAAAGTCGCACAATGTGATTTGGAGATATGGCCATCCAAAGTCAAAATATGAAGGGGTGGTCAATTTTGAGATTTTGCGTAATTTGGAAAGCCCAAGTCCTCCTCTACATATTCCTATTTTTGGGGTGCAATCAGATGATTGAAAACCTCTTAAATTACGTGATTTTGAGTAGTGTTTGCGTAGTTAGTGTTTGGATTAAAGTCCATCAGTGGTCTAATTAACACGGTAATTAAATATGCAAATTAGGTCTTCGTAACTGTCCCACGTTTTTGAAGTTTTGATATTATGTTGATTATACAATAGTTTGTATGTGTGGGAAGTTTCAAGAAGAAATAATGATTAGAACATAGCCGTTGCTATGCTCAACCGAACCTTACTTGTCCTGTTTGGCAATCTTTTGTGTGTTTTGTTTAGGATGTTTATAAGTAAGTTTTCTCACAAACACGTTTTGTGAAACCCGTGACTTTCTAGAGCGCTGTAAAAAGTATTTATCGCAAAACTCCCAAGTGTTATATACCATTGGAAAGCTCCCTTTCTCAAGAAATTGAAAATACCAATATCTCAATTTTCAATTTGTCCGACTTTACTCTCATATTGTGGTGACAGGTCACATACATGTATGTGATGCGATCAAGCAGAATGAGTCGGAAGTTGACCCTGGCCACTTCTGAGTTTCTTGGTTTTTCATTTGTAGGGAACTTTAAGCTTTAATATGGTGAAAGCCCCATGTTAATTTGACTTTAGGTTCAAAAGTTACGACATATTAAATAGCGACACATTAAAAAGAAGAAAATAGAGACAAACAAATTGAGTTAAAAATTATTGAGTTATTGAAAAGCACACTTTTGATACATCAGAACAAAGTCCAACCTTGCAAGGTATGGCAAAAAAAACCTGTCAAATACGAACAATTCTGGATTTTATTTTTCAGTGCCTCAGCATTTTAGGGCGATGATCGAACTCTGGGTTGAAAACTGACTTTTTGACATGTTCTCCTTTAAATTTAGATTTTTAACTGTGTGAAAGATGAATAGTTTTCCTGTTACTTTTTGCAAAAAAAAATACTAATATTGAATATTCTGAACCATATATCTTAAAATCAGAATTTCCGACTCATTTTGCTTGATCGCATCACATAAACTCGAGACAGTAAGCATAGAATTTTACTAAGCATGAGAAGAATTTGATGAGCAAAAAAAAGTTACCAACCGAAATGTCGTTTGATAATGCTTGATATTGACTGGTACTTTGCTATTTCTTTCTTTCTTTTTTGAATGGATTTACAAAGCAATATTTTCACATCTGTGGCCCCATATAGCTCTTGTCTTCATATTTTTTTCTGCCTTAAAAAAATATCCAAATGTGTATTATAAGATAAAAAGTCGTATCCTCATTGAGTGATTCCCACATTGTCGCTTCCCAGGTTGTATGGCATTATGCCTGGCCACACAGCATTCTGGTGTTTATGACTTCTGACTAGCGCCCTCGAAAAAAGATACTAACAATTTGGGAGACTGCCAACTTTAGGCTAGATAGCTCAGTTAGTAGAGCGCCAGTCCGATATTACGGAGGTCGCAGGTTCGAGTCCCGCCTTGCCAATTTTTTTGTTCATTTTGAAATTTATTAAAAAAATATCAATAGAAAACCAGACGTTTTCTCCAATATGGAAATAAATTCTCCAATATTTCTCAAATCTACTTGTCCAATATTTTTTATATTTTTTTTTTAAAACATTTGTTTGGTTCTCTATTTAGATGCTTCAGCTGGTTCCTATTCGGCCGACATCAACGTTCACATAGATTCTGCCTGGTTCCCTGTACAGACAGCACTGCGGCCAGGCCAGCAAGCTTTGGACATGGCTGCCAAAGCCTACGTCCGTTATAAGCTATATGACAAAAGTAATTTTCTTTAAAATGCTTATAAGCATATAAATAAATCAAATTTCTTTGCAAAACTGTAGAAACACCATTCCACTTGCTATTCTTCAGACGTAATTCATTTTTGACTTTACAGTTCAGCCAATAAAAATTGGAGAAAAAAAAATGTAGGAAGTCTTACAAAGCTTGAAATTTTCAAATTTTGGTTACTTTAGTTCATGTGCCTAAACCATTTCAAATATTTTAAGTAGGGCCAAACAAATGCTGAGGGGTTCTATTTTTTGTCGTGGTAGGAGATTTGAGCTAGATAGTTTATGTTGACACTTACAAAACTTTCTTGTAAAATCAGAAATACAATTAAAAGTAGGATACACCATTTGCAGATATCAAAATTTTGTATTACCAGATTATTAAGAAAAGTCTTACTTATGTTAAAGTAAATAATGATTCTAGGCATCCAGCAAAAAAACTGCGCTAGAAATCCTGTAATTGTTTGCAAAAAAACCCAAGAACAACAGCCCGATGCCGGTTGAAAACGAACGCCGTTTTTTTTCTTTTTTTTCGGCATCCATGATTGTAAACTTCGAACAGGTCAGTTAAACGATATTTACTATAAAATACAACCCCTCAAATTCACCAATTCCTGATAATTCAAGCAATTACCAATGGCAATTTAAGTTCTATGTTTTGATTTTAAGTTTCCCGTTTTGCCCACAATGTCATTTTCATTATTTCAATGTTTTAACTTTCAGGATGGTAATTGTGTTTCTCATACCCAGGTTCCCTTTGTTCCAAGTTGTGTTACCTGGATGTGAATGATGAAAACTATATAACAGCAGATCTCAAGCACAGTCATCACTTCCACACAGCGCTGACTCAACCCCTGGCTTGGTGGGTATTTAAGGGACAACAGACCATTTTTCGGTTGTGCATTTTAACGTTTAAATTTTAACCATTTGCAGATATCGAAAATATTGATTCTAGACATCCAGCAAAATGATTGTGCTAATTATCCTGTAATTATTCCGAAATTTATTTTGTTCGAAAATTATATTTTTCGAAAAAACAAAAACAACATGAGAATAACTGCTCGACGCTGGTTGAAAACAAACGCTGTTTTTCTTGCTTTTCTTGGCATCAATTACTGTAAAACTTCGAACAGGTCAGTTGAACGGTATTTACTATAAAATACAACTCCCCAAATCTACCCATTCATGATAATTCAAGCAATTACCAATGGTGTATCCTACCTTTAAAGTTGCAAAAGTGCTCAAAAAATTAAGAAAGGTTCTTGACAAACAACCTGATGAAGTGAATGCTGCAAATTCCGAGAAAACAATAATCTAAGGTTTTAATGTCAATTCAAAATTTGAATTGCGACACCAATCTGCATTCAGGGCGTTCTCATCCAGCCGATTGCAGCTACTCGCGTGTCTCGCACTGAACAGAACAATAGTAGCACCCACGCGCGCCATGCATCATTTGAACGTTTGCCCGCACTATTTGAACCTACCAGTACTTTTCTCTGCCTGGGTCTGCTTAAAAGCCTGCAATTGTGATAAAGTATCTTGCCCAAGAACACTAACCCCATACTATCCCTTAGAATTTAAACTCATGAGTAAGGTTTCATCCAGAATGCTTGTCTAGGGCTACTGTCTAGGTGTTCCCCCATTAGAACTGCGTGTAGAAATAGCCGTAGCTGAGGCTCTAGAAGCTTGCTTCAGGGCACGGCCTTTCTTCTTTGTTTGAATTGTTGTTTTTACTCTTCAGGTATCTGAGAGAGGAACGACTGGAGATTCAGCTCTGGGTCGGCTGCAACCGAGAGCTGTCGCCAACCGACACCGGTTACACCCGCCCGCGGCAACGAGACAAGCTGATTGGCTGTGCCTACGTGGACATGTCGGCGCTGTGCGACAAACGAATCAAGCAGCGCAGAATAAGGTAAAGTACAATGACCGAGTAACTAAAGTGGCAACTTAGGTTGGTATACCCAGCACGATATGAGACAGAGGAACTCCCCCCTTAGTCTCCTATACCTATACACTCTCTAGACTATCGTTTCCTAAACACACCCCCCCCCCTAAAACCCTTTTTATTTCTCGTATCTAAAATCTGACCATTTCTTCATCTTCTTGTTGGCAGTTTCATGGTTTCATTACCACAAAGAAAGAAATACACGTAAAGCAGAATTCATAAATATCTTGGATAGTTTACCCATTCCTTTTGGTCTTGAGCCCGTCACCTGGCCGGTTTTAAACAGATGATAAAACACTTTTCCAATTTCAGATGAAATTTGGACGCCTGTGAAATCTTTACACTTTTATTGGATGAAACCTCACAAGGCATGCGCAATACTACAAAGGAGTTCGTATTTTAGAGTCCTTAATTTACACAACGTAACCTCTAAAAAACAGTAAATTTGAAAAAACATTGTATGGAAATTCTTCTGAAAAATTTGTTATGATTGTTTGTTTTTTACCTGTAACCAGTCATTTGCTTGTTGCTTTATCGTATTTATCTCTATTTGAAGAGGATTTAGGAAAAATGTTCAAATCGTAACAGATCTTACAAAATTGAGGATGAAATGTTGTGATTTTCTTTCTTCCTTACAGTGGGCTGTATCCATTGTTCAGGCCAGGAGCCAGTGATCTTGGAGGTAGCTACATAAGAGTTCACCTCAGCATGAGGCATTCTCACAGTGATTCACATCATCAACAGGTATATAGGACCAGCGTAGTTTTTGTATAGCACACAACTCTTACAAAACCTATCAGGCCATTGTTTGGGTTTTTATTAATACTTTCTGGTAATGAAACCAAGGATCCCTCAAAAAGTGTCCTAGGCACTGTAGCTTGCAAGCCTGAAGAAACCTGTAGAGAGAAGACAATGAGAAGAAGGTACAGTTTTTCGAGGTGGGAGGAAAACCCCAGAAGAATATTCTTAAGAAAACCAACGGGATCAGACAGGGACTAAAAACCCAATCCACATATTGGCCCAGGCGGGGTTTGAACCCGGATCATAGCGGTGGAAGGCAAGGAAAGAACCGCTAGGTTTTGAGTCCCTGAACCCACCATGATGTGCCAATATTCAGACGTTTTACTGTCCAATGCCTCACTCCAGGAATCATCTGAGGAAACCGAGATGCCATTGACAGATGACATCCGACAAGTCCGTCCGCCCCACCCCGGCCAGCCCCACCCCGGCCAACCATCTCATCACCAAGAGTACGTCCCGGACACTGAGAAGGCGGCGGCAGTGAGGAGACAAGAAGATGAGCAAAGGCAATTGAAGGAAGAAGAGGCAAGAAGGGCAATGAGCAAGCCAGTGCTGATGGGGGTGGCTGTGGAGAGAGCTATGCATCTGGTATCGGTTCCTAGCAGTAATAGGTAGATAACGAGAGCCAATTTCACTTAGCTACTAAGCACAAACATTTGCAACGCACAGAGAATTTCTGCTTAGCCAAAAAGATTATAGTCCGAAATATGCCAGTGCTGGTGGTGGTGGTCATGGAGAGAGCTATGCATCTGGTCTCAGTCCCTTCCAGTAACAGATTGTTGACAAGCGCCAACGCAATTAAGCAGATAAGTTTGCTAAGCAAAAAAAAAAAATGCTGAAAAAGAAAATCTTATCAGCCAAAAAATCTTATCAGCCAAAACACTCCTTTTTAAAAATGAAAATTGCCCATCACAAGACCAAAGGCCACTCGAGGTGTGGGCTACTAGAGGAAAGTGTGGAACAACCAGCCCCTCACACTGAAACAAGTCGAGATAATCTGATCTCTTAACAGTTTGAATATGGTTGGGATGGGTAACTAGTCCACTGCAAGGCATTAATAATGCCTCTACCCATATTATGTGTGGAAGTGTCCTAGCCCAGACTGGGCTTGAACCCCCAACTCAAATACACGCAGACTACGAATTCAATGCTCCAGACCACTAGGCCAGGGCACTCCCACTCACGAATGATGAACTCAGTCACAACCCTGCTTGAATGCTTACGACTGATTCCTTCCTTTGTTTATCAGACTAGAGGACAGCCTGCCTAGCTGCTACGTGACATTCCAGTCGGCCGATGGGAACCCAGTCCACACCGCCACCGTGCCAAACACCGACCAGCCCGTCTGGGGGTTTGAACAGGAGGTCCAAATCAGTGCCGAGGTACTCGACCGCCAGGTAAGGAAGGTTTGATGATCCATTGAGCCACCAAAAGGGTGACTGTCTCTGCTGATTACACTGTTTAGCAACTTGAAGGCAATGTTTGACGTGATACACAGCGAGTTTACAATGTGTTGTCATTGAGCCACTGAGAGTGGCTTGCCATCTAAGGAATAAAGTTTGTTGAACCATTGTGAGCAGCTCGCAATAACTAAAGAGTCAAGGCTGGTTCATAATTGGCGCGAAAGCGAACGTTAAATTGTGGCGTCATGGAGAGTTTTCACGCGCTGCGAATTCACAAAAGTTGAAGACATTTCTACTTTGGCAAATGTTCACAGCGATTGCTTCATAACGTCCAATTCGCGTCGCATTCGCTTTCGTGTGAAGTAAGAACTGACATTCAATCTTAATCATCGGACCAAGAAAGCTCATTTGAATCCCACTGGAATAGATAACACAGTAGCAGGAAGTATAAAAGATTTGATTGAATTGCATGTCATGATGGCCACATTTGGCTTAACAAATCCTAACTCCCTGGGGTGTGTGTGATTTGCTATTAAAATTGGGGGATTCAGGACTGTTTAAGGGTGAAGCCATATCCACTTCACACAATCGCACCTTCCATACGTACTGTGGACATTTCTTTGTCTTCTTTGTCGTGTAGTTAAGAAAATGTTGGCTAAATACTCATTTTTTTCACTTCCAGGAATATTCTTTAATCCAATTTTTGTTTCTGGGCCTCTCAGGTGTTCCTCATCACTTGTCTACAGATAAGCCTGTTTTCTCTCTAAAGCTTTTTTTCAGGAAAACTTTTCGATCTGTGCACAATCCGTGACCTCATCACGCATCCTGTGGACATTAATTGTTCACAGGTCCACTGTACGTATGAAATGTTCGTACAAATGGGCAATAGTGTGTGTCATTCTGATCATTGCAAGTGGACTCTCGATAAAATTTTGTCCAAAGTCGCTTTTGCCGTTACGGCTGTAATTACGTAACAGCTGTGAGCCTAAAGGATTAGTTTTTTTCAGAGTTTCATCTTCAAGGTGTGGCACCAGACCTCCGCGGAGCCTGACATGAACAGCGATCGCATGCTAGGCTTTGCCTCGGTGGACCTGGCCCCTCTCCTGGCCGGCTTCCGCAGCCTCAACGGCTGGTACAACATCCTGGACTTTGGAGGTCACTGCCGGGGGCAGATCAAGGTCTCCATCACGCCCAGGGAGAGCGTGTCACCACTCAAGTGCTCGCCCAAACCAAAGGTTAGCTTGTCGTCCGAAACGAGGGGCTGGGAATATGGACCTTGGATTTTGTGAAGTCGGGTTCTTGGCCAAAACAAAAATAATAGACAACTAGAAAAAGGATAGAGCGCAGACCTCTGTCCCATCTGAAAAAAATGTGCCCCAACGTTTGCCGGTTGTCTAGTACAGCACTCTCAATTGGCAAATGTTGCCCAACAGCAGAATACCCTTTCTTCCTACGTTAACAAAACGTACAAAACTGAAAAAAAGATTTTTGTATTTGATTTTGTTATATATTAAAGTAAATCATGGTTTGGCTTAATTTTACTTCGACAGACAAGCCCGAATACTTCGGCCATCCTGGCTCAAGGGTTCCCCCATATTCCACTCACGACACTGTCGACGTTGGCTCGCCCACCAATCCAGCCCGCCAGACCTCCCTCCCCTTCGAAATCCACCCACCCTCCATCCAACCACTACCAGGAACACCTGCAAAACGTTCGAAAGTTCCACGCCGACCTGCACGATAGGCTGCAGGCGCGGCAACAGGACTGCGCCACTTCCGAGCAGGGGAAGGAAAGCAGGAGGGGAGGAACAAAGACTGCACCCGTCGTCGGTTTTAAAGGCAGTGGCCAACCACTAACTTCTGTCTCAAGCTCGTTTCTGATGCAGAACCTCAGGTATATACTAACAAAGTTAGAAAAAGTTTTGCGGTTGTCTGACAAACAAAAATGGTTTCTGTCAAAGCTGCCAGCTTCTGCTTTGTTAGCTGAACTTCTGCTGGAAAATTGGAAGTAACTTAGCAAATTTGTCCATGTCATTTGCGGAAAAAAAACATACATTTGCAGTAATAGACACACAGCAGTGTGACTGGCAGTGCTGTAGTCAAGTCGTAAGATATACAAATGACCTGCAACAAAAGCATTCGGCTGCCTATTAACCAGTTCGCCCCGGGATTATTTTAACATCACCGAGCCGAGGCGAGGGATTATTTTTAACGAAACTCGCTCCAAGGCGGGTTCAGGCCGATGTCCCCGGGAAGCACATCCACACATTTCAGACCTTGCTCGCTGCTGACAGGTGTTTCCGGCCTTGCTCGTGACGTGTTTATGCGTCTTCCGTTTTGATTCTGGGGAAAATGTTGCGTGTATATACGTCCTTCGGCGCGAACTGGTTATATGCCCTCAACTTTGACCACGGTGTTACCGTGTCCTTTGCAGTTCAGCTTCTCACCTGCAAGTTGATATGATTAGCCCTCGCCTTATTATTAGCATGGTCCTGCTGTGTCCATTAATACAGAATCTGTGCTGCTTTGATCATTCTTAAGTCTGTGTTTTTGCTAATGGCTTTACTGCTTATGGCTTTACTGCTTATGATTCCATGCTTATGATTCCATAAAATGAACAGCAGTTCACAATGTACATGTAGGCTTCGTGGCACTTAAAAAATTGGCCCTTGAAGTTTTGGTATTGGTAATGAATTGGTAATTCATGAGCTCGGTCTCAAAATTGTTTCTATTGGGTTCTGTTTCTGTTGTGTCTCATTCAGTTTGTGCAAGTAATTGGCTTCTCTTTTCATTGCGACAGGCAAAATCTGGCAGAGCTGGACAGTGTCCACCACAGACTACAGCAGAGGTTGGCTCACGACCCAACACTGGACAGCCACAGTCAACAAGTTCAGATACCCTCAAGTGAGCAAGTACAAAGTCCTCACCTTCCCACCGAGAAACGACCCAACAACAATGAGAATGTTGAGAATTCAGGTGGGCAAGAGCAGTATTCTACTAGCGATCCTACTGACGGTCCCTCTGACGGGAGGACTAGTGACGAGGACGTCTTGGCGAAAATCAGGGCCGATCTGCGACAAGAGGATGCGGAGTACATCTCAGAGGATGCGGACAGGGAAGAAACTGACGGACGAAATCGTTTATACTCAGAAACAGAGGAACCTGCATCACCGCAACTTGAGAGCGACTGGGAGGACAGCGAGCAGTTTCAGGATGAAAAACAGGACAGGGACAGTGAACCAGAGGAGGACGTCATCGTTGTAGCCAGACCCTTAAACGACATCTCCTCGGCAACCTTCAGTAACGCGGTCCGACCGGATGCAGTCCTCGTTCCACAGATTCGTCGAGGGAGCGAACAGGATTTGGCCGGCGTAAACCAAGGGCCACAAGACGATAGAGTTGCAGCTGACAGTGATTCGGAAGCATTGCAACAGACGCTTGACGAAAATAATGACGGGCTTGGTCACACTTTTGAGATCCTAGGAGCTGGAAACAAGCTCGACTTTGAACCGGGCTTGACTGACAAATTCAGGACGGGCATCGGTGGCGAGAGACTTCCTGCAGTATCAAATGGGAGACCGATGGTTGCCTGGGAAGGAACAGTGGAATCAGAATCTGTCAAATCCGACTCGGGCGAGGAAGAAAACGAAGATAATACAGATCACGCCAATCTGGACAGAGGCTCCAGTGAAGATGAATACAGTCGGCAGACATCAGATAGAAGCTCTTCCAATCTTAAAACTCATGTGCACAGTTCAGCTCTGCCAAGCAGCAAAATCAGCTCTAACCATCAAGAAGTTCCTGGAGGAGTAGATTTAAACTTTGGCACTGACAACACAGCTGAAACGAGGATCCAACAAGAATTTTCTGGAAACTCTGACGTGACCCGAAGCACTAGCAGACAAGGAGACCGCACACATCCACTAATTGTTGCGGACACGACTGAAGATCAAACAGGGAGCAGAACTGTTGATGATCACAGAACGGCTGAACGCACTGTAACCACGGACCTTGATGCCGGACGGGGTTCAAAGGTCGGGTCACAAGAAAGCGGGCCAAAGCAGAAGATGCGAGAAGGGACAGAAGAGGACAGGGGTGGTGAGAGTCCCGATCAGAGCAGCGACGAATCGGTGGTGATCACGATTGATTCCAGACGGGCAGAGAAGCAAACTTTCGCACAAACAAGAACAGTGCAACCAAGCGATTTGAAACACTCATCGTATCCTTTGTGTACTAGCTACAATGCTTAAACCTTTGACCATTGACCTATCGCTTGCTGGCACATAGCCATGCCCCTTAGACAACCCCATGGAATTGTGTGCGATAAGTTTTGATTTGTCTCAGATTTTGACCATTCCGTTTCAAGTTATAATTCATGTGATTGGACCATATTTCGCAAGCTGCGTTGACGCAATTCTACTGTGATAGGTCAATTTAAGAGTCAATGATTTTTCCAGATCAAGAGATCAAAATACCTAAGCCTTTTTCTCCTGGCCATATCAAACCTTTCCATCTTAATATCAAGTGTTTGTACATATCCGAAAATGTAAACCTTTTGATGGTTTGCTAAGATAATAATATTTTGGGAGGCTAATCATGCTTACTCGCAGCTGGGATGCTGAATTGCAAAGGACACAGTTACATGTGGTCGAGTCAATGGCGCGTAAGGGTGCCTCTGGCAGCCGGCCATATGACCATACTGGCCATCGTATATGTTGATTTTTGTGGAGCGAGAAAAACCGAAAATTCCGGAGAAAAATATTTGTGGCACAGGAGAGAATCAACGAACAACTCTACTCACATATGGTCCGGGCCTGGAATCGAACCCAGGCCACCTTGGTGAGAGACAAGTGCTTTACACACTTGCCATCCTAGGATACATGTACTTCCTTAATTCTGCAACATCCTCACCTGTGCAATATTTTGAACCATCGTGGGGCATCAAGCCTCATGTTTAGAAAAGATATCTTGGTTCAATCTTCATGAATCCTTGAAAATCCATCAAAATGATTTTGAGGGTCAAGGAGGGTTAAGGGTTAGACATTTTCAGAAAGGTTCTGCAACAAAAAACAACATTTTGATCATCGTGAAAAAAAAGGAGGTACTTTCCTTCACCAGAGCCTTCTCAGTGCCAAATCACCACCCGCCCAGCTCCCAAATTTCTTCCTGCCGACGCGAGACCTGGAGGCATCGATGAGGGCGCTTCACAACGTCACCAGTGTCTTGCCCAGAGTCCAGCCAAGACAGACGGAAGACGGGGATGTAAGTCCTTCAAGTATAGTTCTTGATTTTTTTTTTTAAACAGGCAAGCCAACTCAGTGAGCTGGTCAAAATGGGTAGCTATGGTTTTACAGTAGTAAATATTGCAAATGCCCACCAGACATAAACTAGGTAAATTGGGACACATTTTCAAGGATTGCTTTTTAAAAAAATGTACATTTCATAGACCCTTTGAAGGTAGTATACAACATTTGCTTTTGCTGTAATTTTCGAAAAGCAGTGAAAATAGTAAATATTGTGGCGCTGAACTTTTTTAAGTTTTGTGTTTATAGATGCTGGAAAAATATGCTGCTCTTGTAGTCTGGCTCCTTGACTTTCTTCAGACCAAAATAGAGCAATTGATAGACACCAGGGAATTATTATATTAGTTGACTTGCTTGACTAGTTGATTCACGAATGTGTAATCGTATTGCAAATATAATGTGGACTAAGTAAATTTATTAAATTAAGGGGCAGTGCTTTAATACACAGTCGAACACCTTTATAACAAGGTCCTTGGGACTTTACAAATTACCTTGTTATAAACGATACCTTGTATTATCAGTAATGGAAACAAATTTAGACTCAGGACCTAATTGTTTTCCCTTGTTATAAGCAGGATGATATATCAACAGTGCTCTTGTTATCAGGGTTCGACTGTAGTCAGGTTTTTCCAACGATTGCCGGCCGACAAAATTCCACTTTTTTTGAAAACCACAGCACCTGCAGCCGATTTTACGAAAAAGTGCGTAGCTTGTGCTATTTTCAAAAGTGGCGTAAGGCTTACTCAACAAAACAGTTGCGTAGCTGTTCCATTTCATTACGGACCATTTCACGAAACTTGGCGTAGCTGCGCAATGTTTTAAATAGCATTTACGACGACTGTTTGCATTGGTTTTGTGTTCTTTCACGAAAACGTTGTTGTATAACCATTGCCCACCATTTTGAAAAAACGTTTTGTCCGACTTTACGCGGAATTGTGCAGCAACATTAACGATTCTGTGATGGGTAAAATAATAATCCTTTTACAAAGTAATTCCTTGTCATTCATAAAACTGCGAGTGTCTTTCATCAAGCTTAATGAGTTAAGCAATGACGGGCTCCACTTTTGTGAAACCCAAAAAAAGTGGCGCAGCTTACGCAATAAATTGTGAAATCGGCACCATGTGCCGTGATTTCACAGGATGTTAGAGACTATGTTTCACTTACATTCAAATAAGGTATTCCATAATAATTCAGTAGTTTTGATTTTTATGTTTGCAAATGGTGTTGCGTACAGATTGTTCGAGCAGTGACCACCCAAACAGTTCGAGCATCTACACTGCAAACTTGCAAACTCCTTAACTTTACACATTTTGTAATGTACCCGTGTGCCTAATATTGTAACCCATCTTTCAGGAAGCATCCTCAAGACCAACAGACGCGGCTAAGGAGCTGACCCAGAGGCTGTCATCGCGTCACTCCTCGGCTAGGCCCCGGCTCACCAGACCTCCCCCCAAGCCGGCCTACAAGCTACCCACTGCGGAGGAGGCCAGACGGATCGCCAAGATCTTTGCATCTAGGTTCTCAGAGAGCTGACGCTGCGACGTGCCAAGGAGCTGACCCAGAGGCTGTCATCGCGTCACTCCTCGGCTAGGTCCCGGCTCACCAGACCTCCCCCCAAGCCGGCCTACAAGCTACCCACTGCGGAGGAGGCCAGACGGATCGCCAAGATCTTTGCATCCAGGTTCTCAGAGAGCTGACGCTGCGACGGGTCACACTGAGGATGGATCCTCAGGTGTACAGAGGTTGGAATGTTTTTCTTTTACCAAACTGGACATGGATGCGAACCTGGAACCCTCCGATTGCTTTGCCAAGTGTTAACCAGCTTGTGCCAAGATTGTTTTGACATTGACCGGGCCCAGGCGTGGGATTGTTTTTCACGAACAGCGAGACGGGTTCAGGCCGGCGTCTGTGGGTAGCACACCCCGATATTTTCAGCCTTGCTCATGAAACGTTTATCTGTCATCTGTTTTGAATTCTGGATACACGTATCATACACGTAATCCGAGCGAACAAGTTAAGTAATGGCATCTCAATCTCTGTTTTTGGTGAAAAGATCTCAACTTCTGTTAGCTGTTTCTACTAAACAGCGTCGGTAGAAAGATTGTGTTTGACAGAAATATTTCAGGGTTTGGCAGTTGTTTGTGTACTGAATTATTTCATTCAGTGCCTAACGCATTTAAACTTTTTCTTCTCCCATGTTGGTTTTTTTTTGGTTTTTTTTGGTACATTGAGGGTGTTACCTCGCCATCCACTGCAGTGACCCGGGTTCGAATCCTGTCTGGGCCAATATGTGGATTGGGTTTTCAGTCCCTGCCTGATTCCTCGAGTTTTCGTCCCACCACTGTATGGTAATTTCCTTCCACATCTCTTACTAAGGGACCCGACTGGAAATGAGTCGCAAGACTTTCGTAGGTTATCCCGGAAAATTGCTGAATATATAATAACTTTGCTGCAGTAAATATTTTGTAAAAATAAAAAATGCTGTTATGGGTTGATACCCATGTTAAAGTATTATGAACGTAGTTGTCTGCATGTAGGAAATATTGCTATTTTTTAGAATACGCTATTGTGTCTGAACAATAGTGTCAAAACTGCACAGATCCATAATTATTGATCAATTGTCGAAAACTTCAGTCAAAATAATACAAATTCAATAAGAATGACCCAAAAAATTACTTGTAGGAAAACCGGAATTATATTTTTTGGGGGTTACACATTACAGTGTAGATCATTAGAATTTTGTTTTAATATTTGAGTTCAATTATTTCAAAGCCCAAGCTTTGTTTGCGTTGATTTTTGCTTTTGTTTCCTTCGTTAAGTTTTGTACATTTGTATTGAGAATAAAATGTAAATAAATATACCGGTGACGAAATAGTGCACGACCAGCAACTTATATTTTCATTTGTATTTTGTTTCTGTTTTGTTTGATTTCATTAGATTTTTGTTTCTATTCTATATTTACAAGCTTAGGTTACACATTGCAAAAAAAGGAAGAAAAGTACCTGCCCAAAACTATTTTGTATGTACAAACCCAGCAAAAATATATATATTTTTTTTCAAGAAATGAAATAAATGAATATTGGGAGATTTATGATGTACACGGTACAAGTCAAAATTGTTTTACCCTGCATAACCGGGGACAACTAACAATGCCATAGACAAAAGATTCAAATCACATCACTTTTGTTGCTTGATTTCATTTAGATTTTCGTTTCTATATTTACAAGAAAAGTACTCGTCCAAAACAATTTTTACGCACAACCCCGCATTTTTTTTGTTTATTATTTACAAAGAAAAGAAAAAAATGAAGATTGACTATTAAATATTGCGAGATTTATGTACACATTAAAGACAAGTCAAACCTGCTTAACTGGGAACATCTGACAATGCCATCGACGAAAGAAATCCAACACGAAATAATTTTAAAAAGTAAACTAACCAGGTGTATGTTTCAAATTTGCTCATGATTAAATAGACTCGCGCACATGGGCAATTAAACAGCTGTGATTGGTCAGAACACCACGAGGGCAGAGCTTAATCGATCAGTCTATGTGCATCGGCGTTTTGTGACGCAGATCTGTGCACAATAGAATTGTTAACTTGATGGATAAAAGCAGGACAGTTGGCACACAGTCAGAGTATGACATGAGAAACATATTTAGGTATATGGCCATCACAGAATTTACCTTTGAAAAAATTGCTTGTTATTCTATCTATATTTCTTTAAAGGACAAATCTGCGATAGCCCTATAGAAAAATATCTTTCTTACGACATATTCCGTCAGTGTGCCAAATTCCATGCTGGTATAATTTGATGTTTATTTCAAACTGGCTGTCTATGAGAGGGGGGTCATAGTCACAATAAACATACAATTTAAAGTTAAAAATCAAAGAAATTATGAATTGATGTTACTGGCTCGATAACAGTTCTCTAATTCACACACTTTGGAAAACCAGATTGTGATGCGCAATAGAGAACAATGGCTTTAAACATGCCCCACGGAAATTTTTAGTCTTGGAAATACACTAACATATCCAAATATTTAACTATTAAAATATGTGACCTGGACAAAGTCGCACAATGTGTTTTATAACAATGTACTCAGTGTGGATTTTACCATTTTGATGTTTTTTTTACAATCTCCTCAAAATTTAACATAATCCGTCACCCAGAAGTTTGTTTTTTGTGAAACAATTGTTAATACGCTTTTCTGAATTTCAAAGCTGTTTATCTCATAATTAGGTTGTCAGGGTTTTATCACTAAATCCTTTCCCAGGAGAGATAGGGTGGGGGTACATATGTAAATGATACATCATTTTAAAGCCGAAAACCTAGAGAATTTAAAAATAGCAATATCTAAAAAAAACCAAATTGCCCATATTGTCGAGTTTTCCCATCAAAATATAAAAGTATATTGTACTCCACTAGCTGTATTCTATTTTATCGTCTTATTTCATTGGTACATGTATGTGCTTGGTCTTTAATTAGTTTATACAATAATAACCCTAATAAAATTGCATGCACTAAAATGACAACATAAAACAATTAACGTAAAACTGAAAATAAAATTATAAATTTTCTGAGACTTATTCCTATAGAAGTTTGCATGCTGCCTATTTAAGGTAGAAACACCATTGCTGAATATTTGGATTTTCCTTTTGAGGGGGGGGGGGGTATTTTATAGTAAAAATTGTTTAACATTCATGGATGCCGAGAGAAGCAAGAAAAACGGCGTTCATTTTTAACAGGCGTCGAGCAGTTCTCTTTTTTTTCTTCATAAGATTTTTTTTAATTTAAATCAATTACAGAATATCTAGTGCAATCATTTTGCTGTACTCGGAATCATTATTTACATTTAAATAAGTAAGATGTTTCTTAAAAATTTGGTACCTGTAGTTAAAATTGTTGATATCTGCAAATGGTGTATCCTACCTTTAAATGGATACCATGCAAAGTTTAAAATAAAAATACCTTGCACAAAAAAAAATATGATGCTACATTAAAGGGAAAAAAGAAAGAAAACTAAAATGTAGAAATAAAATCTGTTATTTCATATATATATATGAGAACTCAATTTAAGATGCTAGGAATTGTTTCCATACTTGGTCCGATGGATCTTAAAACAAAATCCTCAAAAAATTTAAACAATATTTAAAAAAAAAGGGTTGTTAACATTAAAATTTGAAATTCAATTGTTTTCTGAAAACTGGGTTGATAGACACTGGAGCACATGGCGTGCATTTTCGGCATTTTAAAATCAGCTAAAAAGGTGATCCTGCCCAGCAAGATACACTCCTTTTGTGACCTCATTTTCAGAATTTAAAGGGATCGTATACGTTTGGTAATTGGAACCCATTGTTTGTTTCAATCCTATATAGTTATAGATATATACCTAACCATAAAACTAACCTGTAAAAGTTTCATTTCAAAAGGTGGTAGCGATTTTGAGATATTGCCGAAAATCTGGAGCGGTTATGTCCACGCAGAAAGAATAATCTGCATTGGAATACACAATCTGAGAAACGTCACTGCAGTAACACTTCTCAGATTCAAATTGTTGGGGATAAAAAGTGATATATTTTTCCATAACCGCAGTACTTCGAAGTGAAAAGTTTCTACAAATGCATTATACTATCCAAAGCTGCTGTACTTCTTACCAAGTAAGTTTTTATTGCCATTAATTTTTGGAGTAATTACCAAATGTGTACGATCCCTTTAAATCACGTTACTAGATTTTCGTCATTGACTGACGAAGAACTTAAATGTCAGGTGTTCTGGCAAAATGAGACAGAACTGGGCATAGTGGAGAAAACTGCAAATAAATGAATAATGGAATAATTTTTCGAATTATAAGGTCTATTTATGTTTGGTATGCCTACTAACTATATTTTATTAAAAAATAGTATGGAAATAGTTGTAAAAAATGTGTTTTAAGGACAAACAATTCACATTTTTCTATATCACATATACAAAACTCGAAACTTTTTCTCAATTTTTTTACTTGTGCGAAATGTTGATGAATGTGAATTTTAAACAGCCATAACTTGTTAACAAAATGTCCGGTTGAAGTGCAGCATTGTAAGAATAATTTTATCCTCTTTTTGAAAACCCTCATTTCAACCTCTGCTCAGTTTCGTCTTATTTTGCCAGAACCCTCACAAATATCTATGCAAAATCTACTAAGGCCATTATTGACAAGGCAGTGTATATTTATAAGGTGTAGTAAAACAAATACAGCATGGTTTATTTCAGGAAAATAGTTGGAATTACTGGTCCCTTGATGTAGGTCAGCTTGACTACCTCTCTCCGCTTCACGTCAGGAGGTAGTCGAGCTGACCTACACCTCGGGACCAGTAATTCCCACTACTACCCCTCAAACCAAGCTGTATTTGTATATTACTGGTCCCTCGGTGTAGGTCAGCTCGACTACCTCCCTCCTCTTCACGTCGCGGGGTAGTCGAGCTGACCTACACCGAGGGACCAGTAATTCCCACTACTACCCCTCAAACCATGCTGTACTTGTATATTACTGATCCTTCGGTGCAGGTCAGCTCGACTACCTCTCTCATCTTCGCGTCGCGAGGTAGTCGAGCTGACCTACACCGAGGGACCAGTAATTCCCACTACTACCCCTCAAACCATGCTGTATTTGTATATTACTGGTCCTTCGGTGTAGGTCAGCTCGACTACCTCTCTCATCTTCGCGTCGAGAGGTTGTCGAGCTGACCTACATCTCGGGACTAGTAATTCCCACTACTTCCCCTCAAACCATGCTGTATTTGTATCGTACCCCATGTACCTGGATGACTTATGATGCCTTGATTATTAACCCTAACCCACCAGGGTATTTAAGCTAGAAACTCTGCCAAAATGCAACCGATTGATCGTTTGTCAAAGTGACTTGCCTGCAGGGCCCAATTTCATAGAGCTGCTTAACGGGCGATTTTTTGCTTAAGCGGGGTGTTTAAGCAAATTTTCATTTCATAGCAACCATTAAGCAAGATTTTTTGCTTAACGCGATAAGCAAAAAAAAAGAAGCCTTAACCACCGCATTTTTTGCTTAAGCAAGGTCTAACCTTAACGTAGCAACAGTTAAAATGGCCGCTATTCTTCGAAGGCGACGTGAAATTCAAATTATCTTGTGTTTCGATGTCAAAAGGGAACCCTTCAGGACCCTTCAATCACTGCTTTCTCATTGAAAGTATAAGGTAGCCAGTGCCTGAGTGCCAGATACATTTCTGCGGTAAAGGGCGACGATTTGGGCTTTGCCCCGCCCGGCGCAACTTTTTTTACGCTGTTGGTTTCGTCCGCCATTTTTATTTTTGTTTATTTTTTGCTTATTAAGCAGACGATCTAAAATATTGCGCGCGCAGTTTGTTTACGTGCTTAAGTTAGCAACCGCTGGTGAAATACGTTTACGCTTAAGCAAATTTGTCTGCTTACAGTAAGCACAAAAATTTGCTTACCGTTAAGCATCTCTATGAAATTGGGCCCTGAGTGCAGTGAGAACCACAGGTCATACATGTCAAGATCAAACTGCTTCAGGAACTGTGGTCACAGAACGCAGCAGAATCCATCTCTGTCATTGTTCAACTGAGATTAGCTCTCATAGTCTTAAACTGTGGTTGTTTATACGCTATTGTTGGCAGCTAAATTCATCAAAGTGCACCAGACTTTTTCACCTGATGCACTGTGCTGTGTCTGGCAGGGTTAGTTATAAATGTAGAAGTGTAGATTATTATGGGGTTTTCCTGTCAATGCTATGTGTGTGCCGTCCCATTTATCACAGCCAGGATCGGTTGCATGTCTTCCGTAGCCATGGGTGAGTTTGAGGTGGTGAGGAAAAGAATATTCTCCGGCACCAATCCTGGGAAAAGTCGCTTCAAGGCATCCCAGGTGCCAAATAATGCACTGTAAACAAACGGGAAAAAAAATATTAAAAAAAATAATATTGTGCATGTACCATTTAAAGGTAGAATACACCATTTGCAGATATCGAAAACAAATTACAACCGAATTATTAGGAAATATTTTTCTTATTTGAAAGTAAATAATGATTGTAGGTATCCAGCAAAAGGATTGCGCCAGATATCTTTATTTATTTTGTTAAACAAAATTCACGATCGCCAGTAGGCGATCGCAAAAAAACAAAAACAACATAGTAACCACTGCCCGACGCCGGTTAAAAATGAATGCCGTTTTTCCTATTTTCTCAAGTTTGATACTCTGGGGAAGACAAATCTTTAACAATCGTTGGTTTGACTGTGCTTTTTTCCTGAAAATGGAATGCGACCTATAGTTCACTATGCTGGTTACTATTATGCCTTGAGTTTTGCTCTGAGATACGTAGTTCTCAAGTTATAAGTGGACAAACATTTTTCTGTCACAGACACACACACACAACTCTACTTTATATAAATATAGATGAAAACCACCCTATTTGGTCAAATCTGTACAATGCATATTATTACGATCAATCATCTCTAAAGGAACGTGTTTTCATAGTTAACAGCCCAATTGGGCTTGCTTGTGTGTGTGTTTGAGTATCAAACTCATAGTATCCCCATCTAGAAAGCTGAGCTGTACTCACGCAATGATTCCCACGACTATAAGGAAGACATCAAACGCCAACTGTCTTCCCGTCAGTGACCTAGAAATTAACACCAACAAATCTAATTACACAAAATGTGAGGGGTTCTGGCAAAATGAGACGGAACTGGGCAGAGGTTTCCCATGCATTTATCAAAAGTATTAAAAGTACACGTCACAAAAGTTTGAGAAAAAGGCCTTTGAAGTTTTGTACATGTGATATGGGAAAATGTCAATTGTTCTTCATTAAAAACACTTTTTTCCACTACTTCCATACAATTTTTTTTACAAAATGTACTTAGTAGGCATGTCAAAAATTACAAAAAATCAATAAATCTGAAAAAAAAAAAAAAATCACACATTATTAATTATTAGCAGTTTTCTCCACTGTCCCGTCTCATTTTGCCAGAACACCTTACAAATATGTTCCGTTCTGCCGTTCTGCAAAGCAGTTTCAGCATTAACCTCATTCTGATGCTTCTCCCAAGGACTTGGGGGCCCAATTTCATGGCCTTGCTAACTACAGGATTCCACGCAGGCAGAAAAAAATCCGCTAACCCTGTAAGCACAGATTCCTTTATGAGATCTAAACAGGCGCAGAGGTCACAATCATTGTTGACCCGTGAAATATGTTTACCATGAGCACATAATTTTCCACTACAGTTAGCAGGATTTTTTTTACTGACGTTAAGCAAAGCCATGAAAATTTGGACAGCTACAACTGGACAAGTACGGATTCCACCCTAAGCCCCGCCCAGGCACTGTGATTGGTCGATGCACCATGCTTTAATGACAGGTAAGAATAGCCTACTATTTAAAACAGAACATCCAATGTCAAATTCTAGACAGTATGAGGAAATCTTTGCTCTTAAAATTGTAAAATTTCACCACTTTACTTTTTCCGACCAAAAAAAATAATAATATGGTAAAATGTAATATATTAATGTTGCCCAAATCCTAAAAAAATCAAAAAAATTTCTCACCCATTTTATGTTGAACGGGCATAGTACAAAACCAGATCGAGCGACTTGTTTTGGGTTTCGATGGAGATAGTCACATTTTACAACTAATGGAATCGGCCGTCACAAAATATTGGCATTTTAACCAGTTCGCGTCGGATGCCATGTATACACCTACAGTTTCTCCGGAATTCAAAACAAATGACTGATAAACGTCCTGAGCAAGACCAAAAATATCTGTCAGCGACCAGCTCACAGCGAGCGAGGCCAGAAATATCAGGGTGTGCTACCCACAGATGCCAACCTGAACCCGCCTCGGATTGAGGTCCGTGAAAAAACTATCCAACGCCTTGGTCCGGTCAATGTCAAAAATAAGTTTCGGCGCGAACTGGTTAAAAAGGAAATCTTCAAGATTTGACTCACTCTTGGAATATTCTCATGTGGAATAACCCTGGTAGAACGAAAGCTAGTAGCGTGCAGCACGTGGCTCCGACCAACGCCATCAGCGTCGCAATGTTGGGTATTAGGATTACCACAATGCCTGTCAGTAATACCATACTGGAGCGAATTAGATTCTGAAAATAACAGATAAATGTATAGAGTTATTAAAAGGTAGGATACATCATTGGTAATTGCCTGAATTATCATGAATGGGTGGCATTGGGGGGTTGTATTTTATAGTAAATATCTTTTAACTAACCTGTCCGAAGTTTTACAATCATGGATGCTGAGAAAAGTGGGAAAAACGGCGTTTGTTTTCAACCGGCGTCGGGCAGCTATTCTTATGTTATTTGGGTTTTTTCGCGATCGCCGACTGGCGATCGCAATTTCTTGTTAACCAGTTCGCGCCGGGATTATTTTAACATCACCGAGCCGAGGGGCGGGATTTGTTTTAACGAAACTCGATCCGAAGCGGGTTGAGGCCGATAGTGCCGGAAAAGACACCCACGCATTTCCGGCCTTGCTCGCTGCTGACAGACATTTCCGAACTTGAACTTGGCAAGTTTATGCGTCATCTGTTTTGAATTTGGGGAAAACTTTGCGTTTATATACGTCATCCGGCGCGAACTGGTTAATAACATTCTATTTTTCGGAAAAATTACAGGATATCTAGCGCAATTCTTTTGCTGGACGCCTTGAATCATTATTTACTTTCAAATAAGTACGAAATTTCTTAGTAGTAAATATTTTCGATATCTGCAAATGGTGTATCCTACCTTTAACTTTGTTCTCTCTCAAGAATTCAAAAAGAAGAATGCTCAATGACAGATTTGAGCATTCAGTGCTTATAATGTTGATCCATTTAAAAAGAAATACTACACACAAATTCTATTCGGTCGCCATGTTTGAGGTAAGTTTTGTCATGTTAATTTACAAACAATGAATACACAGGAGGCCTACTTGTGCGTACCCCTGTCAGACAAAGGCACACACCTCCAAGATGGCTGATGTGTAAACTGTCTATTTCATATTGCACTTTAACGTCTATTTCCAATTAACCCTCCTAAAACCTTTCAAGTTTCCTGGACTGAAAGGTTTTGAAAGGTGAGAAAATTGTCTGACAAAAGGAACCTATGAAAGATTTTGAAAGGTAAAACAACTCTCTGAACAAACTGGTGTAAGAAAAAAAATACCTTTCAAGTTTCTTGGACTGAAAAGTTTTGAAAGGCGAGAAAACTGTCTGACAAAAGAAAACCTATGAAAGATTTTGAAAGGTAAAACAACTTTCTGAACAAACTGGTGTGACAAAAAAAAATACCTTTCAAAAGGGGTTTTGAAAGGTGTAGTAGTGCAGTAGCAACAAATTCTGGAGCGTTTTTGAAAGGTTCATACTTATTTACAGCCATTTTGTCAAGTAAGCAGATTTTAAAAGGTTTTGAAAGGTAAAACCATAGGAGGGTTAATACCAAAATAAATCACAATTTTAGATGAAAGCTCACCCCAGTGAACGCGGATGTGTGCCCGTCGAGCAGCAATCTCCTCTCCAGTGTCATGACGACGGGGAACATCATGACAGGGTAAGTAAAGAACAGCGAGAAACACAGACAGCTCTTGACCAGTTCGGGAATTATACCTGGGAAGGGGGGTAGGGAGGGGGCGAGTTGAAAGAAGGCATTAGGTTTAATTCTGGAGTTATTGTCAGGTTAACCACAATGGGATATAGTACAGTGTAATTGAAAGTTAAAACAGCGAATAGGAATGGGGCATTTTCTTAAAGTGGGAATACAGTTTCCCACTTTTGTACACAAATTGTGAAAAGGGTTTCTCACTTTGTAAAAAAAATGTGAAAAACGGATTCCCACCTTTGTTGAAAACAATTGTAAAAACAGTTTCCCACTTTTGTGAAAAAAATGTGTACAGTGTAATTGAAAGTTAACACTGCGAATAAGAATGGGACATTTTGTGCAAGTTTCGAAACGGTTTCCAAATTTTGTGAAAAAAAATATGTGAAAACAGTTTCCCACTTTGTGAACAAAATTGTGAAAACAGTTTCCCACTTTGTGAACAAAATTGTGAAAACAGTTTTCCACTTTGTGAAAAAAAATAAAATGGTTTTCCACTTTGTAAACAAAATTGTGAAAACAGTTTCCCACTTTGTGAAAAAAAATGTGAAAATGGTTTTGCACTTTTGTGAGAAAAAAATGTGAAAACAGTTTTCCACTTTGTGAAAAAAAATGTGAAAACAGTTTTCTAATTTTTTTAAAAAAATTGGGAAAACAGTTTCCCACTTTCTAAGGTTACCTTTCAATTGCACTTCACTGTACAGCTGTTACACTGTTTGTATTCTGAAAATTTTACTAAACGCAAAATGTATTCCAATTGTTCAAATTAATATATCGCTTTGTGGAACAACACTCTTCAATTATCAGTACACAGCGGGATCAACTTACCTTCGGGGAGGTTCAAAGTGATGATGCTTTCTGTCGAGGCTCCAAAGGACTAGTAAGAAATAAAATATTAAAAAACCCAGAAAAACCACCATGACAAAAATGAATTTTTAACTCAATGGAATTTGAAAAGTCAATAAAGAGTGGCTAGAAATGCTTCTATATACAAAAGACAAGATTGTTGTCAAAAAAATCTGAAAATTTATGAAATGTCTGAAAGATTCACATCTTTCTACACAAATAATGTCTTTCTCTCAGATTCAAAAAGTTTGGTTTTCGATCATCTGATTGCACTTAAAAAATGGGAATATGTAGAAGAGGACTTGGGTTTTACGAATTAGGCAAAATCTCAAAATTGACAACCCCTTCATATTTTGTCTTTGGATGGCCATATCTCTAAATCACATTGTGCGACTTTACTCTCATATTGTGGTGACAGGTCACAATTGTCAAAATAATCTGAACATTTATGAAATGTCTGAAAGATTCACATCTTTCTACACAAATAATGTCTTTGTCTCAGATTCAAAAAGTCTGATTCCAGACAAAAGTTAACATATACATTTGTAAAAAAAAATTTACAATTGTTTCACATAAAATGAGTGAGTGAGTGAGTTTAGGGTTTAACGCCGTGCCGGCATCAGTGGCCATATTCACGGCGGGAATGTGTACAAATATAAGACAATGGGTAGTAATAAAAAACAATCCAGTGAACTGTGGAGAATATAAAAACTTGAAGTCGGAACAGAACAATTATCACAAAGGAAAAGAATGAGAACGTTTCAAAAGAATGAAAGAACTATTGTATAGAAGTGTAACGATAGACTGATTCTAGGCAGTTTTCCAGGAGAATCCCGTGGAAGGCAGGCCACGAAGGATCCCCCAGACACACGGCACCCTGTCCCGCAAGGCCGGCCGTTTCCCTTGCAGTTCACATAAATGAGCAATTGCTTAGAGAACTAAATGAAATTGAGAGGAGCATAAAAAACATGTCCACAAATGACTCACCAGATATCCGCACACACCAAAACTAATGTACAATGAAGTCACAACGATCAGCGCAAATATAAAGATTCTGAAGTAAAAGAAAAGAAGTTTTAAAATATTGGAGTAATATCAAAATCATTATCCCTAAATTTCTCTTTTTAATCTTCTCGCAAGTTTCTCATCAGACATGTGAACTATATTTGTGACCAGCACATTTGATTAATCTATCATTTCATAATACCGGAAATTATTATTATTTTTTTTTTATTAAAAAAAAAAAATGTAATACCACTTACTTTCTAAATGTATGCCTCTTGCTTGCTAAAACAGACGATTCTAAAGCTAAGATCATACCAGCTCCCTGTAAAATAAAAACAAATTAATGTAAACATTTTTTTGTTCTGCAAACTTGCTAAGCACAGAAGGTATTTGTGACCTGGCACCACAAAATGAGCGGAAAGTCGTACACAGCCAAAACGAGTTATTGGTCGAAACGTTCATTTTTCAAGTGGAAGGTCGGTTTGGAGTTGTTAACGTTTTTACAAACAAAAATTCGTTATCATATCCAACATTTTATAGCTCAATTAAAACTCTGAAGTTTTGTTTTTTTGTGGCTGAATTGCAATGAGTGATAGTATACATGTAGTTGGCATGGATAACGGACTTTGAACTCCATTTTCTTAAAACAAGGGAGCATGACTTCAGCTATTTCAAAAGAGTACAGCGGCGGCTAGGAATAAGATACATCAACACACAATACATCATTTGAAAGCTAAGGACGAATTCTTCCTAAAAATGTAATAATGTAACAAACATTATTTTGCAAATTTCCATCTATTTTGTGGTGCCAGGTCACATTTGCTTAGCGTACACAGGTTACCTGCCAAGATGTCATGTAATGCGCATTGCTTTCCACCGGTACCCAGTTCATTTGAACTTAGGATATAAATTTGCTAAGCAACTTTTTTTTCTTTTCTAGCTCATCAAGTGACCCCCCCCCCCCCCCCTCCCTACAAAATATCTAAGTTCGTAATTTCTTAATCACTTTTTTGTGTTCATAACCTTTTTTTATTACATTTTTGGTTTGTTTTTTTACAAATGCAATTTTTCTTAACAAAGCTAACAGATATATCTTTTGTGAAGTTTATTTGTTGGGAATACAACAGACAAATACTGACAAGCAGAAGTGCACATACCTCGTAGCAATAGAATGCAATGCCAAGGAAGAATGGAAAGCCAATAAGAGACATCTGTTTGGGGTGTATACTGCAGAGGAATGAGAAAACAAAAGAATTGTTACAAGTGACAAATATGAATATTAAGAAAACATTCAAGAAATTAATAGTGGGTTGTAATTGCAGGCCAATCACAGGACAATCACAACCCAATCACAGGACAATCACAACCCAATCAAAGGACAATCACAACCCAATCACAACCCAATCACAGGACAATCACACCCCAATCACAGGACAATCACACCCCAATCACAGGACAATCACAACCCAATCACAGGACAATCACAACCCAATCACAGGACAATCACAACCCAATCACAGGACAATCACAACCCAATCACAAGACAATCACAACCCAATCACAAGACAATCACAACCCAATCACAGGACAATCACAACCCAATCACAGGACAATCACAACCCAATCACACCCAATCACAACCCAATCACAGGACAATCACAACCCAATCACAAGACAATCACAACCCAATCACAGGACAATCACAACCCAATCACAGGACAATCACAACCCAATCACAGGACAATCACAACCCAATCACAGGACAATCACAACCCAATCACAGGACAATCACAACCCAATCCCAGGACAATCACAACCCAATCTCAGGACAATCACAACCCAATCTCAGGACAAATCACAACCCAATCCCAGGACAAATCTCAGGACAAATCTCAGGACAAATCACAGGACAAATCACAGGACAAATCATAGGACAAATCACAGGACAAATCACAACACAATCACAACACAATCACAACACAATCACAACACAATCACAACCCAGGCACAAGCCATGGCTTAGGCTGTTGCCAAGTAGTCTAGAGCATTGAATTCGTG
The DNA here is from genome assembly GCA_037893245.1 of Crossaster papposus. NCBI lineage: Eukaryota > Metazoa > Echinodermata > Asteroidea > Velatida > Solasteridae > Crossaster > Crossaster papposus. Next base: position 119,837 of record JBAIAA010000628.1, read on the forward strand.
GTAGTGGGTAATTCCGCAGGTTGTGGGTTCGAACCCAGCTTGGGCTGTGGCACTTCTACGCATAATACAGGGAGAGGCATTATTAATGCCTTGCAGTAGATTAACGGTAATTACCCATCCCAACCCTATTCATACTGTGAAATGATCAGATTGTCTTGTTTCAGTGCAAGGGATTGGTTCTTTCACACTTTCCTCTGTGGCCCACGCTTTGAGTGACCTTTGGCCTTGTGATAGACGATTTGCAAGTCCGTCACAACCCAATCGCAAGTCAATCACAAGTATTAAATAGTGACATGTGAATGCCATTGTCACAATTTAGTTGAATAACTTGTGGCTCGACTTGGGAATCTGCGATTGTCTCATGAAAACGACTCGCACACAAGGACAACAAATATTTAAAAAAGTACCAGTGGGTTTATTTTGTAGTATTGAACTTTTGGAACGTTCTTATTATAGTTACCGTTTGTGATAAATTGATTTGAAGTCAAACATTTAAAGGGAAAGGAACAGAACGAACATGTTTGATCATGCAATATAATTGGCCGACTCACCGGACATTCTGCACATGCTCAAAGTCAAACCAGAAGACGACGGAATACGCAAACAAATTGGCAAAGTCCGCAATTAAGCTGGAAGCAAAAAATTCGCAAATTACAATACAAGGTTAGTATCAAAATGTCAAATCAAAATGTAGGCATGCAACTTGGTAAGTACATAGGCCAGTATTGTACTCAACAGGTAAATCAAAATGTAGGCATGCAACTTGGTAAGTACATAGGCCAGTATTGTACTTAACAGTCAAATCAAAATGTAGGCATGCAACTTGGTAAGTACATAGGCCAGTATTGTACTCAACAGTTAAATCAAAATGTAGGCATGCAACTTGGTAAGTACATAGGCCAGTATTGTACTCAACAGTTAAATCAAAATGTAGGCATGCAACTTGGTAAGTACATAGGCCAGTATTGTACTCAACAGTTAAATCAAAATGTAGGCATGCAACTTGGTAAGTACATAGGCCAGTATTGTACTCAACAGTTAAATAAAAATGTAGGCATGCAACTTGGTAAGTACATAGGCCAGTATTGTACTCAACAGGTAAATCTAAATGTAGGCATGCAACTTGGTAAGTACATAGGCCAGTATTGTACTCAACAGTTAAATCAAAATGTAGGCATGCAACTTGGTAAGTACATAGGCCAGTATTGTACTCAACAGTTAAATCAAAATGTAGGCATTCAACTTGGTAAGTACATAGGCCAGTATTGTACTCAACAGTTAAATCAAAATGTAGGCATGCAACTTGGTAAGTACATAGGCCAGTATTGTACTCAACAGTTAAATAAAAATGTAGGCATGCAACTTGGTAAGTACATAGGCCAGTATTGTACTCAACAGGTAAATCTAAATGTAGGCATGCAACTTGGTAAGTACATAGGCCAGTATTGTACTCAACAGTTAAATCAAAATGTAGGCATGCAACTTGGTAAGTACATAGGCCAGTATTGTACTCAACAGGTAAATCTAAATGTAGGCATGCAACTTGGTAATACATTGGCCAGTATTGTACTCAACAGTCAAATCAAAATGTAGGCATGCAACTTGGTAAGTACATTGGCCAGTATTGTACTCAACAGTTAAATAAAAATGTAGGCGTGCAACTTGGTAAGTACCTAGGCCAGTATTGTACTTAACAGTCAAATCAAAATGTAGGCATGCAACTTGGTAAGTACATTGGCCAGTATTGTACTCAACAGTTAAATCATAATGTAGGCATGCAACTTGGTAAGTACATAGACCAGTATTGTACTCTACAGTTAAATCAAAATGTAGGCATGCAACTTGGTAAGTACATAGGCCAGTATTGTACTCTACAGTTAAATCAAAATGTAGGCATACAACTTGGTAAGTACTAAGGCCAGTATTGTACTCAACAGTTAAATCAAAATGTAGGCATGCAACTTGGTAAGTACATTGGCCAGTATTGTACTCTACAGTTAAATCAAAATGTAGGCATGCAACTTGGTAAGTACATAGGCCAGTATTGTACTCAACAGTTAAATCAAAATGTAGGCATGCAACTTGGTAAGTACATAGACCAGTATTGTACTCAACAGTTAAATCATAATGTAGACATGCAACTTGGTAAGTACATAGGCCAGTATTGTACTCAACAGTTAAATACAAATGTAGACATGGAACTTGGTAAGTACATAGGCCAGTATTGTACTCAACAGGTAAATCTAAATGTAGGCATGCAACTTGGTAAGTACATAGGCCAGTATTGTACTCAACAGTTAAATCATAATGTAGGCATGCAACTTGGTAAGTACATAGGCCAGTATTGTACTCAACAGGTAAATCTAAATGTAGGCATGCAACTTGGTAATACATTGGCCAGTATTGTACTCTACAGTTAAATCAAAATGTTTGCATGCAACTTGGTAAGTACGTAGGCCAGTATTGTACTCAACAGTTAAATCAAAATGTAGGCATGCAACTTGGTAAGTACATAGGCCAGTATTGTACTCAACAGTTAAATCATAATGTAGGCATGCAACTTGGTAAGTACATAGGCCAGTATTGTACTCAACAGGTAAATCAAAATGTAGGCATGCAACTTGGTAATACATTGGCCAGTATTGTACTCTACAGTTAAATCAAAATGTTTGCATGCAACTTGGTAAGTACATAGGCCAGTATTTTACTCTACAGTTAAATCAAAATGTAGGCATACAACTTGGTAAGTACCAAGGCCAGTATTGTACTCAACAGTTAAATCAAAATGTAGGCATACAACTTGGTATAGGCCAGTATTGTACTCTACAGTTAAATCAAAATGTAGGCGTGCAACTTGGTAAGTACATAGGCCAGTATTTTACTCTACAGTTAAATCAAAATGTAGGCGTGCAACTTGGTAAGTACATAGGCCAGTATTTTACTCAACAGTTAAATCAAAATGTAGGCGTGCAACTTGGTAAGTACCAAGGCCAGTATTGTACTCAACAGTTAAATCAAAATGTAGGCATACAACTTGGTATAGGCCAGTATTGTACTCTACAGTTAAATCAAAATGTAGGCGTGCAACTTGGTAAGTACATAGGCCAGTATTTTACTCAACAGTTAAATCAAAATGTAGGCGTGCAACTTGGTAAGTACATTGGCCAGTATTGTACTCAACAGTTAAATCAAAATGTAGGCATACAACTTGGTAAGTACCAAGGCCAGTATTGTACTCAACAGTTAAATCAAAATGTAGGCATACAACTTGGTATAGGCCAGTATTGTACTCTACAGTTAAATCAAAATGTAGGCGTGCAACTTGGTAAGTACATAGGCCAGTATTTTACTCTACAGTTAAATCAAAATGTAGGCGTGCAACTTGGTAAGTACATTGGCCAGTATTGTACTCAACAGTTAAATCAAAATGTAGGCATACAACTTGGTAAGTACCAAGGCCAGTATTGTACTCAACAGTTAAATCAAAATGTAGGCATACAACTTGGTATAGGCCAGTATTGTACTCTACAGTTAAATCAAAATGTAGGCGTGCAACTTGGTAAGTACATAGGCCAGTATTTTACTCAACAGTTAAATCAAAATGTAGGCGTGCAACTTGGTAAGTACATAGGCCAGTATTGTACTCAACAGTTAAATCAAAATGTAGGCATACAACTTGGTAAGTACCAAGGCCAGTATTGTACTCGACAGTTAAATCAAAATGTAGGCATACAACTTGGTATAGGCCAGTATTGTACTCTACAGTTAAATCAAAATGTAGGCGTGCAACTTGGTAAGTACATAGGCCAGTATTTTACTCAACAGTTAAATCAAAATGTAGGCGTGCAACTTGGTAAGTACATAGGCCAGTATTGTACTCAACAGTTAAATCAAAATGTAGGCATACAACTTGGTAAGTACCAAGGCCAGTATTGTACTCAACAGTTAAATCAAAATGTAGGCATACAACTTGGTAAGTACATAGGCCAGTATTGTACTCAACAGTTAAATCAAAATGTAGGCATACAACTTGGTAAGTACCAAGGCCAGTATTGTACTCAACAGTTAAATCAAAATGTAGGCATACAACTTGGTAAGTACATAGGCCAGTATTGTACTCAACAGTTAAATCAAAATGTAGGCATACAACTTGGTATAGGCCAGTATTGTACTCAACAGTTAAATCAAAATGTAGGCATACAACTTGGTAAGTACATAGGCCAGTATTGTACTCAACAGTTAAATCAAAATGTAGGCATACAACTTGGTATAGGCCAGTATTGTACTCAACAGTTAAATCAAAATGTAGGCATACAACTTGGTAAGTACATAGGCCAGTATTGTACTCAACAGTTAAATCAAAATGTAGGCATACAACTTGGTATAGGCCAGTATTGTACTCTACAGTTAAATCATAATGTAGGCATACAACTTGGTAAGTACCAAGGCCAGTATTGTACTCGACAGTTAAATCAAAATGTAGGCATACAACTTGGTATAGGCCAGTATTGTACTCTACAGTTAAATCAAAATGTAGGCGTGCAACTTGGTAAGTACATAGGCCAGTATTTTACTCAACAGTTAAATCAAAATGTAGGCGTGCAACTTGGTAAGTACATAGGCCAGTATTGTACTCAACAGTTAAATCAAAATGTAGGCATACAACTTGGTAAGTACCAAGGCCAGTATTGTACTCAACAGTTAAATCAAAATGTAGGCATACAACTTGGTAAGTACATAGGCCAGTATTGTACTCAACAGTTAAATCAAAATGTAGGCATACAACTTGGTAAGTACCAAGGCCAGTATTGTACTCAACAGTTAAATCAAAATGTAGGCATACAACTTGGTAAGTACATAGGCCAGTATTGTACTCAACAGTTAAATCAAAATGTAGGCATACAACTTGGTATAGGCCAGTATTGTACTCAACAGTTAAATCAAAATGTAGGCATACAACTTGGTAAGTACATAGGCCAGTATTGTACTCAACAGTTAAATCAAAATGTAGGCATACAACTTGGTAAGTACCAAGGCCAGTATTGTACTCAACAGTTAAATCAAAATGTAGGCATACAACTTGGTAAGTACATAGGCCAGTATTGTACTCAACAGTTAAATCAAAATGTAGGCATACAACTTGGTATAGGCCAGTATTGTACTCAACAGTTAAATCATAATGTAGGCATGCAACTTAAAGGTAGTATACATAATTTGCTTTTGCTGTAAGTTTCGAAAATGGATGGATATTTTATAGTAAATATTTTAACGCTGACCTGTTTAAGGTTTTGTGTTTATAGAAGCTAAAAAGGTGTGCTGTTCTTGCAGTCTAGTTCCTTGACTTGTTTAAAATTGTTTAAAATTGATACCAAATTCAATTTCCTTTGAAAACCACATCACATCACGTGCCGTAAGTTCACAGGATGATTGAGACCGTTATTTACTTACAATCAGGTAAGATAATTCATAATAATTCGGTAGTTTTGTTTGCAAATTGTGTATACTACCTTAAAATTTTACAAAAACAAGGAAACTCCATTCTTTACAAGACTTTGTACATTAATTTGTTTTAATTTTTAATGAACTAATTATTAAAAACTAAATCAGCTGAACCGAGAAAAAGTTGCACGCCTGATAATTGGCAAATTTTCAAAAGACAGTTTTATGACATTTTGGCTTACTACTCTTTCTGCTATCCAAATATCTTCCAAGTTAGTAAAATGCTTCGGCAAGTTGCAATTATTAATTAAATTTCTCAACTGAAATGTTATTTACTAAGCAGGTATCCATACTTGTCCTGGTCCTTCCTAAATATCTTCCAAGTTAGCAAAATGCTAAGGCAAGTCAATTATTAATTAAATTTCTCAACTGAAATTTAATTTACTAAGCAGGTATAATTGTTAAGCATACTTGTCCTGGTCCTTGCTAAATATCTTCCAAGTTAGCAAAATGCTAAGGCAAGTCAATTATTATTTAAATTTCTCAACTGAAATTTAATTTACTAAGCAGGTATAATTGTTAAGCATACTTGTCCTGGTCCTTGCTTTACCTGAAGAGTGCTAATCTATTGAGGTGTCTCAGTAAGCAGAGTAGGGTGAGGGGTACCATCATCAGACCGATCCAGCCGTGTTTACTCAGACCTGGTACAAACGTGACCAAGTTACTGGAGATGAAGATAAGGTAGGCGCAGGAAAAACCTAATGCAAATAACAAAAACACATTGCAGTAATTGTAATAAATTATGCAAGATTTTGTTTTTAACCCTAACCCCACCTAATGCTACTTTTTACTACTAGTAGTAAAAAGTAGTATGCAGTACTCTCACTGACTTGTGTGCAGTGCCTGTAGTAATTTTTAGTATTTGGTACTTCACCCCTAATTGCACTCGTAGTACTTTTTAGCATTGGGTCCCTCTGCTTGCTGAGTGTGCATGGCCCATGTATGCTATGTAGGGTGTTCTAAACTCTACAGCAAACATTGTCACTTGGGACACAGCATTGGGTCAAGGCTGGACTACTGCATTTTTTGCCAGGTAAGTATTACTGACCTGTATTGCCACTATTAGTATTTTGTAGTTGGCAGTATCTGTACTCTATCAGTACACACCCAATCATCAGTCACAGAGAGACCCAATGCTACAAAATACTAAGTAGTATTCTGCACTATGCAGTTCTTTAGCCCAAAGTAAGGCCTAGGGGGTTAGGGTTAATGAGCTGAGAAAAAGTATAGAGTGAAAAATAACATTTTTTGTTTTACCAGTTTGTGTCGGATGACATGTGTACACGCAAAGATTTTCCGGAATTCAAAACGGATGATGGATAAACACGTCATGACCGAGGCCGGAAAAATCTGTTAGCGACTGACTCACAGCGAGCGAGGCCGGGAAAATCAGGGGGTTTTATCCATGATGCCGGCCTGAACCTGTCTCGGATCGAGGTTCGTGAAAAACAATCCCGCGCCTGGGCCCGGTCAACGTCAAAACTGGTTTAACTCAACAAAATCAACAAAATCGTTTGCGAACCCGTCACTCGCAAGAAACATGGAGCTCTATTATATACCAAAAGAAAGATTACATTTTGGGCTTTTCAACCTTGTGTATATAACTACATTTTGCTCTTTTGCAACATAATACCCTTTTTTGTGAAGCTGGTTACAGAAAACTTAGGAAATACTCCAATTCATCTTGCGAAACCATTTCAACTCACCAACTTGAGATACCACGATGGAGAGGTCGACGATAACTTTGCCTTTATTTCCGAGTGCGTAGAAACCTGTGGATTTCAGTTTCAAAAAAAGGAAGAAAATACACAAAGTTTTTCAATGATTAAACAATTTCAGTGAAGTTTTGAAAAATTGAAAGAAAAGTATTGAAAATACGTAGATCTATCAGAAATTTGATGAAAGTCCTATGCACTAAAAAGTACAAAATAAACATGTACCTAGCCTCACGCAAAGATCAATTATTTAGTTAAGCCTGTGCAATTAAACAGTTATTTATTACCAATTTATAAATAGTTGAAAAGGGTCGTTTTGGGGTATTAAAATGTTAAAGTAAATTAAAATTGAATTATCGATTGCAATTAGAGGGCAACAGGTGCAATTATTAGGTGAAATTATATCACATGAAAAATTCAGTTGCAAATTGATTGTGCAGCAAGCATGTTTATGTCTAAACACATTTTCTACAATTGCAGATATTTTGAGCGAAAAATAATATATTTTGTTGCAGAAGTCGATATTTGGTCTTAAAACCCTAACCCTGTACCCAGCATTGTGTCGGGTTCGTGGGCTGTGGTATCAAGCATTATTTGTGTCTTACATTGGTAAGAGGCGAGTGCTTTTACACACTTGCCACCTATGTCAAAATCCTTAATACAATTGAACACTCACCAACATCACCGTAGTCTATTTCATTCTTTGGGCTCTGTTAACAGAAGAAGAAAAAAAGGTTCGGCTTAACTTAACAAAAATTGTTTAAACCCTAACCGTCCCAAATCCGTCCCAAATCCACCTCTCCAAATCGTTGGATTTTGGCGGGTTTAGGGTTAAGGCTTCTTGAGAATATTAACAGTTTAAAAATCCCCCCTCCCCCAAATTGACTTTATAAAAAAGATCTCCCAAGCTTGCTAGGATCAGACTTGGACTCCCCACCCTTCTGTTTCAACAGTGGAGTACTGTGGCCTAGTTGTCTGAAACATTTAATTTGAAATATGTGGGTAAAGCTGCAGGTTGTGGGCTCGAGTCCGGCCTGGGACTACAGTACGTGTGGCCTTGGGCAAGGCACTTTGTCATTCTTTGCTTCTCTCCACCCAGGAGTGAATAGATAACTGTGAGGGCAGAAATTATGACTGTGGTTGATTTAGCTGCTTTTGCGCCGAAAATGGCTGCATCGAGCTGTATACTCCCCAGGGAGCTGAGATGGTGTTTGGAAAGTTTCATTGGCCCAATGATCAGGGGTAATAATAATGTAAAGCGCTTTGATCCGAGTTAAAAGTGCTGTATACAAATTCATTATTATGATTATTACCATACCTTCAAATAGGCACTTAGGGAGACAATCCCATAGAGATGTACACAAACTTAAAACAGTCCTAACTTGTTTACCCTAACCCTTTTCTCTAAGATCTTTGAGATTTATGCTATTTAGACCAAAATCTGTCGTTCTAGGACAAAAATAACTCCCAAATATTTTTTTCTAGGGTAGCTAGACACTTGGGGAGAAACTGAAATGTCTCCCCAAGTGCCACTGTCTCCTTATTACCTAAAAACTTACGCTAATTTGTCTATTTATTATTTATTATTATAACTCGAGAGATATCTTAACAGTTTCCTAAATGGCATTTCATTTGTACTTACAACTGGGTCATCAGAGCCCTTCCTCGGTTGACCTCTGACCTCTCCGTTCTGGGTCACCACCTCCCCTGACGTCCCGTCCACGTTTTTCAGTAACTGTTTCCCTTCAATGTCGTCGTCCTTCTCTTTTGTGACTATCTTGAATTTCCGCCGGACGTCTAGTCTCTCCTCCAGCTTGTACTTGCAGTCAATCAGCATCAGCATGGCTTTGACACTGGACAATAATAAATTTATTTGCAGCACAAAAAAAGAAAGAAAAAGTTATAAATTCACATCGGCCAAAAACGACCAAAATGTTGTGCTTCCTATTACATTGAGAAAGTAAACAGGGTTTTTACTATAAGTACAGTCGACTCTCATTCATCATTGTCGTTAGTACAAACTCAGCCGGACCTGGGCAAAATGTTATATATCAGAATGTTGTATTAACCCTAACCCTCTAGGCTCTCGCACTAGAAAGCATTTCAAACCTAACAAACTTCAACAACTGCACACAGGTTCAGTAGATAACCCTAACCCCCTAGCCTCTCCCACTAGAAAGCACACCAAACCTAACAAAAACTTCAACAACTGCACACGGGTTCAGTAGTTAACCCTAACCCCCTAGGCTCTCCCACTAGAAAGCATACCAAACCTAACAAACTTCAACAACTGCACACAGGTTCAGTAAATAACCCTAACCCCCGAGGCTCTCGCACTAGAAAGCATACCAAACCTAACAAACTTCAACAACTGCACACAGGTTCAGTAGATAACCCTAACCCCCTAAGCTGTCGCACTAGAAAGCATACCAAACCTAACAAACTTCAACAACTGCACACAGGTTCAGTAATTAACCCTAACCCCAGGCCTTCATTTTTAAGGAGCGCGAGCGCGATCGCGCTCCTTCGCGCTCCTCAACACGGTTTCTGGCGCGCGAATAATAGCGCTCCTGGGTAAATTTGTAAGCTCAGTTTTTGTCTACATAAAAGCCAACAGTAAAATCTTGTCAATCCGAATTTTATATACTTGATTTCTTAACTTGTCATCCCGATGTTTGAACGATTTTGTTGGATGGGCTGAGCAATTAAAACCACCTACTTTGTAATACCAACACCCCTATTTTCGATAAAATGGACGCGCTTCCAAATGGGCGGCCCAAGCACACGTACACGTGTTGAGTGTGGTGTGTGGGCGACGGTTCTCGATCCCGTACATGATATGTATTGTGCGCGATCTAATACTGTGCAGCCAGTGTTGTGCGCGATCTAATACATGTACATGTACATGTACTGTGCAGCCAGACAACAGTGGGTAGGCATGTGAAATTACACCGTTTTTCTGGAAGTTGTGATATTCCAAAGGGAGCCAGAGTATTTGAACGGCATTTTGAATGATCTCCGGTACATCTACAAGAAACTAGCGTTCATTTTTGACAAGTTTGGGTTGGAAATACCTTACGAAAGGTTGAGCTCATTTGTCCCACAACGATGGAGTGCAGAGCGATTTTCTGTGTGTCGGCTACCGGGCTATGCCCGCAAGCGTTAAGCGCCGCGGCGGCCGGCGGCCGGTCAACTGGCCACCCGTGCACGCGGTGACATTGTTTGTGCGTAGTACCATTCGACATTTTGTTATGACGTTACTTGTACATTTCTGTGACCTTACTTTCGATCCTTTTATTTGTTGTGCTCAAAACCAAATATTCGTATAATTATTTTCCTTTACTATTTTACTAATTTTGAGGATTTATGTGACAAAACAAAGTATTTCTTTGACGGATCATGTATGACCGGACTTCAATTAATTGGATTTTGTTTTTTTTTGGGGGGGGAGGGGGCTCTATTCATCAATTTGGATATAAATTTAGAACCCCTCAAAAACACGGTTACACCACATGATACATATGCAAATTTAAACAAAAACAGGTTTTTAGTAAAGTTAGTAAACCAAAACAATTAAACTAATTTGATAAAAAAATTAAATGAATAAAAACTGAAATAAACAGTAAATAAAACAAAATAAAATAAAAATAAAATAAAGTGATGATGAATAAAAACGAAGTAAAACAGAACAAAATAATAAAGTAAGATGAAATAAAATAACAGAAATGAATAAAAGTAAAATACAAATATTATTATAAAGTTTATTTGAAAGAAAAACAAAACAAACCTTCGCTTCAGAGGCCAGGGGAATGGGAAAATATTTCACTTCATGGTTTCTAAACCTTCAATACGTGTTATTTAACCTGCTTTGCTGTTTACGTAACTTAATTATTTTGATTCTATATGTCCAATTAAAGGCTCATTCCATTGGTCTGGAAATTTAGAGGTTGATACCTACCAAACTGATCAAGAAACACTAAAGAACCACAAGTCAACTCCAATTTGTTTTTCATTTTTATTTCCACACCAGGATGATTCACAAACAAGTAAAACTTAAACCTATTAAATTGACATGGATTAAGCACTCGATTTGTAGTGAACAGTCGCATCTGTTTCTCAGTTCTTTCTCAGTGTACGTGTGTGCATGATATGAAAGGCTTCAGGAAATGATTTAGATTCATTTTTTACTTTGAGCACAAAACATGCAAATCGAGCTCCTCGGACTTCCCAGGAGAGCAATTTTGGGTGCTCAAATTGAGCTCCTCAGATTTTCAAGGAGAGCGATAAACTGAGCTCCACGAATTTCTAAAAATGAAGGCCTGTAACCCCCTAGGCTCTCGCACTAGAAAGCATACCAAACCTAACCAACTTCAACCACTTCACACAGGTCCAGTAGATAACCCTAACCCCCTAGGCTCTCGCACTAGAAAGCATACCAAACCTAACAAACTTCAACAACTGCACACAGGTTCAGTAGATAACCCTAACCCCCTAGCCTCTCCCACTAGAAAGCACACCAAACCTAACAAAAACTTCAACAACTGCACACAGGTTCAGTAATTAACCCTAACCCCCTAGGCTCTCCCACTAGAAAGCACACCAAACCTCACAAACTTCAACAACTTCACACAGGTTCAGTAATTAACTCTAACCCCCTAGGCTCTCGCACTAGAAAGCATACCAAACCTAACAAACTTCAACAACTGCACACAGGTTCAGTAATTAACCCTAACCCCTAGGCTCTCCCACTAGAAAGCATACCAAACCTAACAAACTTCAACAACTGCACACAGGTTCAGTAGATGACCCTAATACCCCCTAGGCTCTCGAACTAGAAAGCATACCAAACCTAACAAACTTCAACAACTGCACATAGGTTCAGTAATTATTGGTACTGAACCTAACAGTACTAAACCTGCCAAACTCCAACTTGTTGATTGACTTGGTACAGATGGGTGTATGCATTGTTCAGTTTAGGATCAGGACTGTGATGACTGGCCATTGGTTGTGTGTGTTGGGCTGTGTTTGAGTGGGGACACAAACGGTGTACAGGTACACATGTACACTTACCAGGAACTGTGCTGTGGCCAGCCTGAGCTCACCCACAAATAAATGCCTGTGCATTCCCCCCAAGCTCCAACATTTTTTACAAGTCTCGTGCCTTTCTGCCCTAAACCTCACATATTTCAACAGGGTCTCCCTAGGCCATTTGTACTGAGTCAAACAAAGTCCAACAACAGGTCGCTATTGTTTTTGTACAAAAACCTGCCAAAACCTAGCAAAACCTGCAGTTGGAGTTTGATGGGCTTGGGGTAAATGCCCATTCATTGTGCACATAAATGCACAGCTGGGACGAGGGCTTTTTGTTTGTTATAACCACTTGCAGGGACCTATTAAGTTCTTTTGATAATTATACTTGTACACAACATACGCAACAGGTGCATTTAATTTACCTAACAGCTGCCTTTACTTTGTTTTTGTTCTTTATAATTTTCGATTCGAAATATTAGTTACTCAACAAAAACAATTGACAAATATAATTAACCAGCTGTTCTAACATGTTGAAAAACCAAATTGACGATGAACAAAAAAATAAAAATATATGGCATAACCATTTTTTTAAAGGTAGGATACACCATTGGTAATTGTTTGAATTATCATGAATGGGTGGACGTCCCTAGTTAATTGTATACAGTCCCTAGTTTTTCGTATACACGACTTTTATACCTTTTTCTATAAGACCCTATCTAAATGTGATTATTTAGGTGCATAATTAACCAATAATTTTGGTTACTGTGTAGTACGTGTAGTGACCAGTATTACTACTCAGCATGACCTTCTAAATTATTCCCCCCAAATGTTGCACCATATGGACGTTGGGGGTTGCATTTTATAGTAAATATCGTTTAACTGACCTGTCCGAAGTTTTACAATCATGGATGCCAAAAAAAAGCACGAAAAACAGCGCTTGTTTTAAACCGGCGTCGAGCAGTTGTTCTCATGTTATTTGTGGTTTTTTTTTATTTTTTATTTATAACATTTTATTTTTTAGAATAATTACAGGATATCTAGCGCAATAATTTTGCTGGATGCCTAGAATCATTATTTACTTTCAGATGAGTAAGATATTTCTTAATAATTTGGTAGTAAATATTTTCGATATCAGCAAATGGTGTATTCTACCTTTAACACTAGGCTAAAAATGGTTGAATAAACTCGATATTGGTAAGAAAAGGGTTAAACTATACATGTTCCATTCCTGAAAGAAAGTAAAAAAAGTATAATTTTAAGTTTTAAGTTTTGAACATTTTGTTTCCTTTGAATTGAAGGTTTCAAACAGCTGTTCTTTTCAAATTACTTTTGTTTTGTTAAAATTGTTAAGGTTTTATCTTACCTTACAATTGATACAAATCCAAGAATTAAGACTCCTTCCAAAATTCCAGCCTAGACAGAAGAAAAACCACAGAGTCAATTGAGGAAAGAATTCCATATCCCCATCATAAGTGTTGGTAAAAATACTAAACTTAGTCCGTTTTGTGAGCCACACAGCGGACATATGTAAAATGGCTGGAAGGTCCCTAAAAGATGAACATGGATGAAGAAAGGTTACAAAAACCTACATTTAGGCCTTTTGTTTTCACTCGAAAATCCTTCCAGATAGTTACTGACTGTGTTAATGTTTCAAAACTTGGGGATTCTGGATCTTCAGATGTTTAACTATCCTGTAATTTTGGAGACAATTGTGCACTTTAGCAGAAAACAAACTGGTTTGTTGTTCCGAGTGAAAACAAAAGCCTCAATTAATTGAGGTTTCTTGTACCCTTTCTTCATCCATGTTCATCTTTTGGGGATCTTCCCGCCATTTTACATGCCCGCTGTGTGGCCCACAAGACGGATGAAGTCCAGTTTTTGAGCCACATTTATGGGGCTAGACATTATCCAAGTTCCTGCATACAAAAGGTAAAAGGCTACGACAGAAAAAGTATTGTTAATTAAAACTGGAAGTTTTCTCAATGGAGGACTCAACTTTCCGTTTCCCATGGTTGCCGACATTCTCTGTATTTCTGTGACATTCGATATTGTTCAAAATATTTCCCACGTAGATTATTACTACTAGTAGGCCTAATGTTGACAATGTCAAAGTCTAAAATGTGTAGAGTTTGGTGTATTCGGGGAAAAAGAAAGTTGGTCAAAGCAAAGTGCGTGAATTATGGTAACAGTAGTCAGGGATATATATGTGGCTAGCTAGCCCCACAAATGGGGCTGTAATTAGCTCCCTTTTTGTTTTTTGTCTTAATGTTGTCGCTATTATTACAGCATCATGTGTGGATATCTTGAACCCGCATTGTTTTGAGTTTTGCTGACAAGCAAATCCAACAATTTAAGTGATGGAGGTCTCGTAACCAGGACCCAATTTCTTGGCTCTGCTTACCGTTAGCGAAAAATCCCTGCTTACTATAGCAGAAAATTTGGTGCTTACGGTAAACGTATTTCACGCGTTAGCGAGGAATGTTGGTCTCTGAGCATGCGTACATCCCGTAACTAAGGATTCTGTGCTTACATGGTAAGCAAATAATTTTTATGCTAGCGCAGTTAGCGGAAAATGGTGACTGTAAGCGCGGAATTCTGTGGTTAGCAGAGCCAAGAAATTGGGCCCTGGTCCCAATCCCGAGACCTAGTCACAAATTCGAGACCGTCTCTAGACCTTTTTATTTTAGGTCTCGGTCTCGTCCTCATCCGAGCAAAGTCTTTGGTCTCGGAGGGCTGGTCTCAGAGTTGAATGTGCGAGTGTCGGCCTCGTATGCCATTGTCTCTCAGGTTTAACCCTAAACCCGTCAAGACCACAGCAAAATATGTTGAGCCACACAAATTACGTTGCAACATAAATAATGTTGTACGACACTACGTAGAGAGAAAGAGAGGTCAAGTTTTGTGAGTTATTTCAAAACTCTTCTATCTCTGCCATCGATGTTGTGTTAGTGTTACACTATATGTTGGTCATAGACTGGTTCCGGTAAATGACTTAAACACCATATAATTATTTGCTGTGGCTATTCTTACGTTACCGTAACCCTACCTACTTTTTCTATTCTTAATTCTTATGTGATTTAACTGGTTCCCGACACAGACAAGGGAAACTCAATACACGCGGAACGTATATGAAGACCACCCAGGAAATTTGTTTTGGCAATAGTCGATGTTAAATTGTGGTATTTAGTCCAAAAATGCAGTGAAAAATTCACATTACATTTCATTCGTATTCAAATTTTGACATTTTTCATAAAAAAATAGCTGTGACTTCGTTGTGGACAAAAAAGCGAACTATAAAACTAACAACGGCAATAACTAAGTTTGTAGTAAGCGTTCAGTAGGTAGTAGGTTATTATTGTATGTATGTAAGTTAATTCCATTGTTTTTTGGTATTATTTCATTACGTAACCTTTTTTTATTAACTAAAATTATTGGTTAATAATCTCATCTAGATAGGGTCTTATAGAAAAAGGTTTAAAAGTCGTGTATACGAAAAACTAGGGACTGTATTGTATACGAAAAACTAGTCTAGGGGGATGGTATGCGCTACCAGAACTCACGTAAGAATAGAAAAAGTACGTAGGATTACGGTCACGTAAGAATAGCCACGGTGATAATTATTTGTATTCATTTTTGGTTTTGGTCTCAGTCACGGAAATGTTGGTCTTGGCTTGGGTCTGGACGATGTTGGTCTCAGACGTCTCGAAAGCCTTGGTCTCGGCGATCTTGCTATCGGTTATGTCTTGACTACAACACTGAAATAACTACAATTGTACAAATAAAATCAAGACAGGTAATTTGACACAGGGGCCTGTATACCGCAACTGGTTAAGCAGATTTTACCGTTCTGAATGCGAATGGGAGTCCCAACCCGCCGGCTCCAACGAAGGAGATAAAAATGTTGGCGAAGATTTTGACGGGATTCGTAGCTCCACCGCCGTCATGCATTTTTAGTTGATCTTGAAACGGATTTAAAGTAGAGAATTAGTGAAAAGTTTTAAAAATATTCGGCACAACACAAATGTTACTTCCAGTTCTCCAAGCTGTGTGACCGATATCTGATATGTATGACGAACTTATCGCTGCGCTGCCACAGCTGCAGTGCCAGCATGGCATCCGCATACGTTGTTGACGTGCTATACAATAGAGGAATCGCTCATTAATGCTAAACGTGCATAGCGCCCTCTTCCGCCAGGAAATGATAAATCTTCAAGTCTGCAACCCGACCCCTATTGCTCATTAACGAAAGTGTCAAAAGGAAAGACACCCGACGATCGGTATTACAACATAATTTCTGGTACACGTGCAGTTTGTGTACATCATTCACAGACATCAGAGCAGAGCTTTTTAATACAGTACATGTATAACTAAATGATATGTTTGATTTTCAGAATTGAAGAACGAAAATGAGCGACAGGAACAGAAACCAACTTCCGAACAATCTGCCGCAGTTGCAGAACCTCATCAAACGTGACCCGGAGTCGTATCTTGAAGAGGTCTGTAGTTATAGTTTCGTGTGTGTCTGAAATAGGCGTCTCACTGCATTGTCTAGTCCATCGATGATGAAATGATCGGCCAATTAATGATCTGTAAAAGTAACCACAGAAACAGGCTAATGACAGATATTGTTTTTCACTTTGTTACAGTAAGGATGGTGGACTTTTTTTTAAGCCAGCAGCCAGTGCCCTTTTTTCCACCTAGCCATAAAGCAGGTTGAGATAAGACATCTGGTTTTTGTTTGGATAAATTTGACCCAGGCAATCCAAGGTTATGACTGTTTAAGCTAAGCCTCGTGTGGGGTAAAACCACAGGGAATTGTTGCCTAGCAACCAATAAAACTTTTCTCAATTTTAAAGGGTCTTTTGTTTATACATAGAGCAAGGCCAGAGCATTCAACCTTTATGCTTTAACACAGTGCTGTTTTGTCTGTTTTCTTTCAGTTAAAGGAGTTTCATAGTGTACAAGCCAAGATTTGCCAAGATAAAAACAGTGGAAAATGGTCATAAATCACTTCTCAAGGCCATGGATAGCTCTAATGACACATTATAGAATTACGTAACTTTGGGCCTTTTCAGAAAATTGTATCTACACAAATATCTGGCCGATTTTTCTCAATAAAATGAATGTAGAAAAAGAACAGAAATTGAATATTACCTTAAAAAACAACGAAAGTGACCGATATTCCCATAATTATAATCCAACAATGATCCTCGCAAACACAGTGAATCCAAACAACAACGCGTGTACATATATTATGTACAGTGTACATGTACACCATTGTTCCATAGTCGAGTATACGGAACAGACGCGGCGTGCCCACGCGCACACGTGCATTGTGTGAAAATTGCGCAACGTGGCGAGTCTGGCACCGGCTCCGTTGCCGGTGTGCGCATTTAGAGGCCGATCACAGACTGGCTGAAACACAATTTAGTAAACTCTCTTTATCTCACAGTGCCCCTCAATCTCAAGGTACGACCTATACACGAACGGATAGAGCATGACATGCACTTTCTAATGATATATGGGGGAGGGCGTACTACCTAGGAATCTGAAGTTGTTCGCTTTTTAAGGTTTTCTTTTGTTTTAAGACCTAATTAATATTCATATCGCGTTTAGTACGCATATGCTAGTTACAGAATCATGTTTTTGCTTTAATTTAAGACTAAAACTGTTAAAATTGATTGGGAAACGGCGATGCCCTCCCGATCTACAAATGGAGCCTCTCATTGGCCCACTTTTGGAGCCGCGCGGAGCGGGAAATTTAAAAGTCGATTTTTGCTTTTTGGGCCATTTTCGGACGATGTTTTTGCCTCAATTTTATATCATATTTTAATCAAAACTGCGGGAAAGTGTAAAAAAGTGAAAGTTTTGTATGTGCCTTGTGTGGAATTACTTGTAACTGTGTTTCCAGAGAGAAATAATTTATTTTTGACACAAAATATGACATTTGACGTCGTTTTTACCCCCTTTTCGATCCGAGGGCGCCCTTCGTTTCGTCCAGGCTACAGGCAGATATGATGCCGATTTTTTTACAAATAAACAACATTATACACCAACAATTTCAATTCGTCAAAAAATACATACCGGTACAAAATTACGAAAATCAGTGTCATTTTTACATTTGTACTTTTCTTCCAGTACAGTAGCACCAGTAGGCCGTAATCCGGGTCGTATGATGGCACTGTCGGCACTTTCGGCACTTTTTTGAAGTTGTTTGTTTAATAGTTATATAGTAACTTTACAGTTTTATCTTAATATTTGAATATTTTAAATTTGGAGCTGTAAAAATAATGTAAACTGACTTGATTTATTTTCTAATCACTTTTATTTGTACCCCCAATCGCCGTAGGTACAGCACCCTCTACGTTCAAGAAATACGGCCTATTGTAATTTGTTTCTTCATTTGGAGTCTTTTGGAGCGTAGCTAGTAGGCGGATTGGCGTAATACACCCGGTTCATTTACCGGGCGCCGATCATCTTCAAGCCCTTCTTTTATTGGCTCCCGCTTGAAAAGGAAGTGGGAGAACTGTTTCACAGTATCGTAGAATGCTTGGCACTCCCGCTCCTGATACACACTTCAATTTGTAACAATGAATTATGTGGTTTTAGTAAACTGGCCAATGGTATATTGGAGTGAACTGCCAGGGATTAACCCCAACTACCCCAAGTCCATCAAAATCCAATGGCAGGTTTTGGTAGGTTTTGCTAGGTTTTGGCAGGTTTGGTACCAAAGCCATTGGCAACTTGTTGTTGGACTTTCTTTGACTCAGTACCAAAGGCCCAGGGAGACCCTGTTGAATAAGCCATTTGCGCGTGACCCCGAGTTAAATTTGAATAACATCTGGTACACTGACTTGCTCACACAGCTTGGTACCGTTGAACTTTGAATTCTCCAGACCAAAGACTCTGTTGCTATATCACGTGATTCGGGGCAAGCCTTACGCTAGCAACCTCCAGCTCCGGAATGGTCTGGTGTCTTTGTGCCATTCTCACCCATTGTGAACAATTTATTGGTGCTGAACGTCTGTTACGTAAACTATGCAAGAGCTTGCCCCGAATCATGTGATATGGCAACAGTGTCTTTGGTCTGGAGAATTTAAAGTTCAACGGTGCCAAGCTGTGTGTTCTTGTCTTGCATTACGATCGAGGATCGAAACACAAAAGAGAACAAAGGGAACAAAGGATCCTCGATCGACGGTTTGCTTGTCCGAATTCTGTCCTCGATCGACGGTGCAAGCGCAAAGCAATGGGGATTGGGTTAAGTAAAGGAAGAAAGGAAAACACAATATCGATCCTCGGTCGTTATGTGGTTCACGACTGTGTGAGCAAGTCAGTGTACCAGATGTTATTCAAATTTAGTTTGGGGTCACGCACAAATGGCTTATTCTGTGAGGTTCAGGGCAGAAAGGCACGAAACTTGTAAAAAATGTTGGAGCTTGGGAGAATGCACAGGCATTTATGTGTGGTTGGTTGGTCATGGCACAGTTCCTGGTCAACTGTAAGTGTGTGTACGCCCTGTGTGTCCCCAATCAAACACATACACAGCCCAACACACAGAACCCATGGCCAGTCATTACATCCCTGATCCTAAACATTGCATAGACCCATCTGTGCATAGACCCATCTGAGTTTGGCAGGTTTAGGTAGTTGTTGAAGTAGTTGTTGAAGTTTGTTAGGTTTGGATTGCTTTCTAGTGCGAGAGCCGAGGGGGTTAGGGTTAAAGAAGGCAATAAACATTGATTGACCTTTTGTATGGCCATAGACATCAATGTCCCACAGTAAACTATCACCAAGCACGGCCGTACCGTGTGCTTTCCTGCGTGAACCGTCTCCCGCTTTGGCTTGAAGTGTCCTACACTTGCACAGTAACACAAGAGGCTCCCGGTAAAAGAATCAAGGAGTATTTTGCCCGTTCGCCTTATGCAGAGATGGAGTCTAATTATCATATGATGCAATGCAATATAATTCTGCGATAAAGTCTATAGCCTTGTGTTGTGGTAAAAAAAAAAGCTTCGTCGTTTTTTGTTTGTTTTGTTTTTTAAGTTTGGAACTATTTTGGGGGGCTGTTTTTGTTGACCGTGAACCGGCCCTGTATTTCAGGGACTGGTTTACTGTCATTTGTCCACTTCTGCCCTGATATTTACGGTTTTCGTTCACTTCATCATTATGTTAATTATTACTCTTTACTCTTTTTTTTCCCATTTCAGTTTCTTCAACAGTATCGCCACTATGAGTCCAACCTGCAGATTTTTCAGCTCAAACCGACGCAGCATTCCAAGAACCTGGCTGAGCTTATCATGTTCTTCTGCCAGGTATGAGTGCCATTTAACCCTAAGTACTCCAAAACCCATCAAACTCCAAGTGCAGGTTGTGCTAGGTATTGGCAGGTTTGTACTAAACATTAGCAAAGGCCCAGTGAGGCCCTGTTGAATTATGTGAGCTTCAGGCATGAAAGGAATGCACAGGCATTTATTCGTGGGTGTTCCACGACTGGTCACGGCACAGTTCCTGGTCAACTAGTTGTGTATGTACATGTACACCCTGTGTGTCCCCACTCAAGCACATATGTGACCTGCTTCCACGAAAACGGTGTAAAATCGCGCCATGCTATATTGAGTTATGATTGAAAAGAGCCGATATGGAAGACAGCAGGAAATCGTTTTTGGTTTTTTTGGCATGATACAATTCCCACATTTTTTTGAAAAGATGAGCCAAAACAATTCTAAATTTGATTTTACTGAGCGTACCCAAAAAGTCAAATGTAGCGAAATTAATGAAAATGTGAAAATATCATGATAAAATGATTGTATTTTTTACATCAAAAACCACGGCATTATTTTCCTGTTACCCATGGCAATATATATATAATTTTAAAGCTAAGAGTTCAAGGAATCTGGAAATACCAATATCTCAAAATATCAAAATGTCAACTTTACTCTGATTTCGTAGGAGCAGTTCACATATATTACCACTGGTCAGTCATCACTGCACTGACCCCACACTGAACAATGCATTGACCCATCTATTATAAGTCAATCAAACATTAACTGTTGGAGTTTGGCAGGTTTAGAAGTGTGTAAGGTTTGGTATGCTTTCTAGTGCGAGAGCCTAGGGGGTTAGGGTTATCTACTGAACCTGTGTGCAGTTGTTGAAGTTTGTTAGGTTTGGTATGCTTTCTAGTGCGAGAGCCTAGGGGGTTAGGGTTATCTACTGAACCTGTGTGCAGTTGTTGAAGTTTGTTAGGTTTGGTATGCCTTCTAGTGCGAAACTAGGGGGTTAGAGTTAACTACTGGACCTGTGTGTAGTTGTTGCAGTTTGTTAGGTTTGGTATGCTTTCTAGTGCGAGAGGCTAGGGGGTTAACTACTGGACCTGTGTGAAGTTGTTGAAGTTGGTTAGGTTTGGTATGCTTTCTAGTGGGAGAGCCTAGGGGGTTAGGGTTAACTACTGAACCTGTGTGAAGTTGTTGAAGTTTGCTAGGTTTGGTATGCTTTCTAGTGCGAGAGGCTGGGGTTAGGGTTAACTACTGAACCTGTGTGCAGTTGTTAGGTTTGGTATGCTTTCTAATGGGAGAGCCTAGGGGGTTAGGGTTATCTACTGAACCTGTGTGAAGTTGTTGAAGTTGGTTAGGTTTGGTATGCCTTCTAGTGCGAGGGCCTAGGGGGTTGGGGTTATCTACTGAACCTGTGTGCAGTTCTTGAAGTTGGTTAGGTTTGGTATGCCTTCTAGTGCGAGAGGCTAGGGGGTTATAGGGTTAACTACTGAACCTGTGTGTAGTTGTTGAAGTTGGTTAGGTTTGGTATGCCTTCTAGTGCGAGGGCCTAGGGGGTTGGGGTTATCTACTGAACCTGTGTGCAGTTCTTGAAGTTGGTTAGGTTTGGTATGCTTTCTAGTGTGAGAGGCTAGGGGGTTAACTACTGGACCTGTGTGAAGTTGTTGAAGTTGGTTAGGTTTGGTATGCTTTCTAGTGGGAGAGCCTAGGGGGTTAGGGTTAACTACTGAACCTGTGTGAAGTTGTTGAAGTTTGCTAGGTTTGGTATGCTTTCTAGTGCAAGAGGCTGGGGTTAGGGTTAACTACTGAACCTGTGTGCAGTTGTTAGGTTTGGTATGCTTTCTAATGGGAGAGCCTAGGGGGTTAGGGTTATCTACTGAACCTGTGTGAAGTTGTTGAAGTTGGTTAGGTTTGGTATGCCTTCTAGTGCGAGGGCCTAGGGGGTTGGGGTTATCTACTGAACCTGTGTGCAGTTCTTGAAGTTGGTTAGGTTTGGTATGCCTTCTAGTGCGAGAGGCTAGGGGGTTATAGGGTTAACTACTGAACCTGTGTGTAGTTGTTGCAGTTTGTTAGGTTTGGTATGCTTTCTAGTGCGAGAGGCTAGGGGGTTAACTACTGGACCTGTGTGAAGTTGTTGAAGTTGGTTAGGTTTGGTATGCTTTCTAGTGGGAGAGCCTAGGGGGTTAGGGTTAACTACTGAACCTGTGTGAAGTTGTTGAAGTTTGCTAGGTTTGGTATGCTTTCTAGTGCGAGAGGCTGGGGTTAGGGTTAACTACTGAACCTGTGTGCAGTTGTTAGGTTTGGTATGCTTTCTAATGGGAGAGCCTAGGGGGTTAGGGTTATCTACTGAACCTGTGTGAAGTTGTTGAAGTTTGTTAGGTTTGGTATGCCTTCTAGTGCAAGAGCCTAGGGGGTTAGGGTTAACTACTGAACCTGTGTGCAGCTGTTGAAGTTTGTTAGGTTTGGTATGCCTTCTAGTGCGAGAGCCTAGGGGGTTAGGGTTAACTACTGGACCTGTGTGCAGTTGTTGAAGTTTGTTAGGTTTGGTATGCTTTCTAGTGCGAGAGCCTAGGGGGTTAGGGTTAACTACTGGACCTGTGTGCAGTTGTTGAAGTTTGTTAGGTTTGGTATGCTTTCTAGTGCGAGAGCCTAGGGGGTTAGGGTTATCTACTGAACCTGTGTGCAGTTGTTGAAGTTTGTTAGGTTTGGTATGCTTTCTAGTGCGAGAGCCTAGGGGGTTAGGGTTATCTACTGAACCTGTGTGAAGTTGTTGAAGTTTGTTAGGTTTGGTATGCTTTCTAGTGCGAGAGGCTAGGGGGTTAGGGTTATCTACTGAACCTGTGTGCAGTTCTTGAAGTTGGTTAGGTTTGGTATGCCTTCTAGTGCGAGAGGCTAGGGGGTTATAGGGTTAACTACTGAACCTGTGTGTAGTTGTTGCAGTTTGTTAGGTTTGGTATGCTTTCTAGTGCGAGAGGCTAGGGGGTTAACTACTGGACCTGTGTGAAGTTGTTGAAGTTGGTTAGGTTTGGTATGCTTTCTAATGGGAGAGCCTAGGGGGTTAGGGTTAACTACTGAACCTGTGTGAAGTTGTTGAAGTTTGCTAGGTTTGGTATGCTTTCTAGTGCGAGAGGCTGGGGTTAGGGTTAACTACTGAACCTGTGTGCAGTTGTTAGGTTTGGTATGCTTTCTAATGGGAGAGCCTAGGGGGTTAGGGTTATCTACTGAACCTGTGTGAAGTTGTTGAAGTTTGTTAGGTTTGGTATGCCTTCTAGTGCAAGAGCCTAGGGGGTTAGGGTTATCTACTGAACCTGTGTGAAGTTGTTGAAGTTTGTTAGGTTTGGTATGCCTTCTAGTGCAAGAGCCTAGGGGGTTAGGGTTAACTACTGAACCTGTGTGCAGCTGTTGAAGTTTGTTAGGTTTGGTATGCTTTCTAGTGCGAGAGCCTAGGGGGTTAGGGTTATCTACTGAACCTGTGTGAAGTTGTTGAAGTTTGTTAGGTTTGGTATGCTTTCTAGTGCGAGAGGCTAGGGGGTTAGGGTTATCTACTGAACCTGTGTGCAGTTGTTGAAGTTTGTTAGGTTTGGTATGCTTTCTAGTGCGAGAGCCTAGGGGGTTAGGGTTATCTACTGAACCTGTGTGCAGTTGTTGAAGTTTGTTAGGTTTGGTATGCTTTCTAGTGCGAGAGCCTAGGGGGTTAGGGTTATCTACTGAACCTGTGTGTAGTTGTTGAAGTTTGTTAGGTTTGGTATGCCTTCTAGTGCGAGGGCCTAGGGGGTTAGGGTTAACTACTGGACCTGTGTGTAGTTGTTGAAGTTTGTTAGGTTTGGTATGCCTTCTAGTGCGAGAGCATAGGGGGTTAGGATTAACTACTGGACCTGTGTGAAGTTGTTGAAGTTTGTTAGGTTTGGTATGCTTTCTAGTGCGAGAGGCTAGGGGGTTAGGGTTATCTACTGAACCTGTGTGCAGTTGTTGAAGTTTGTTAGGTTTGGTATGCTTTCTAGTGGGAGAGCCTAGGGGGTTAGAGTTATCTACTGAACCTGTGTGCAGTTGTTGAAGTTTGTTAGGTTTGGTGTGCTTTCTAGTGCGAGAGCCTAGGGGGTTAGGGTTATCTACTGAACCTGTGTGTAGTTGTTGAAGTTTGTTAGGTTTGGTATGCTTTCTAGTACGAGAGCCTAGGGAGTTAGGGTTATCTACTGAACCTGTGTGCAGCTCTCGAAGTTTGTTAGGTTTGGTATGCTTTCTAGTGCAAGAGCCTGGAGGCTAGGGTTAAATCTATTTATTTACATGTATTATCATTCAGGTTTAATAAATTAGGGGGGGGGGGGACAACCAGAAATTGACTTGAATGGCTATTGAACCTGCAACTACTGAATTGCCATTCTAGTGCTCTACCAACTGAGCTAATCCAACCCTATGTTGTCTCCCTGTTACATGAAACAGAGACCTACAGGTGTAGGCATTAGCAATTAAACCAATTAATTCAGCTGTCAACACCAGTGCATTAAACAGCCAAGTCCAAGACTATTGAGAGAGCGAGTCATTGTTGAACAATGGCAGAGATGGATTCTGCTGCGTTGGGTGGCCACAGACTCTGAGGCAGTTTGGCCTTGATATTTTTGACCTGATGGATTATGCTGCACTGGGCAGGCTTGGGATTTTTACAAATGCGCACTGCGTTTGAAACGGACTTTAGCTAAAATACCCTGGAGGGTTAGGGTTAATGGGGAACCGCCAACAATTGGAGCTTGATTAAACACCTTAACAGCATTCTGGTGGTCGCAGGTTAGAATCCTGCTCCAGTAAATTTCTTTAATCAACTTTAAAAAAAATTATTTTAGTCAGTTTCTACATGTATTTGTGATTTTAAAGTACAAGAATGCAATGTTTTTCTTTCTCTTTTTTTTTTATAGTGGATAATGTTTTTAATTTGGAGGACTGAAAAAGTTGATTTTAAACTCGGAAAGCAAGTTAATAGAAAGTTGGTTTTTTTTGTTAGGTGTCGCAGTGTTACCCGAAGGAGCTAGCCGGGTACCCCCAGCAACTGATTGACCTACTGCGGAGGCATAGCACAGTCTTGGACCCAGACATGAGAATAGTATGAAAGAAAACTCGCTGTCAACTTTTAAGATTTTTCATAAATTGTGATGCGATCAAGCAAAATCAGTCTGAAGTAGGCCTTGATCATTTTTACATATTCTTTTGTAGCGTACTTCAGGCTCCATTTCAGTGAAAACCCCATGTGAATACGACCTTTTGTTAAAAAAATTACAACCTTTTGAACACCAGCACTTTAAAAATAAAGAAACTGAGAAAATCATGTTTTTGTATCACTTCCCTTCTGAATTTGGTTAAAAGAGTATTTTCATGTAAAAGAAAAATACTTTTCCCTTCTGTTTTTGTAAAAAAATCAATTTTGATTTATCCACCCCTACGAACATATTTTGGCCCGATCTCAAAACAAGAATTGCCGAGTTCTGACTGATTTCGCTTGATCGCATCACAATTGATGAAAATGAGGAAAAAATATCATTTGTGACAACCAGTTGCATCGGTGCTATACACCAGTATAGGTAGTATACACCATTTGCAAACAAAAAAACTATAAAAACATACTATTTCTTAACAAAATATAGTGAGTAGGCACACCAAAGATTACAAATATCAATAAATCTGAAAATTACAAAAATCCCCCATTATTCATTATTTTGCATTTTTCTCCACTATGCCCTGTGCCCAGTTCCGTCTCGTTTTGCCAAAACTCCTAACATATTTGATTGCCAAGAGGCTGACATATTTTCTTTTTTCTCCATTAATCAAGACTTTTTGTAAAGGGTTGATCCTGCTTCGCAACAAGGGTCTTATTGAGCCCACCAGCCTTCTGGAGCTGTTCTTTGAGCTACTCCGTTGCCAAGACAAGCTTCTCAGGAAGATGCTGTACCATCACCTCGTCAACGACATCAAGAGGATCAACAAGAAGCATAAAGACAACCGGCTCAACACGGTGAGACATCATTAATACCCAAGGGGAACGATTCCTCCATTGGGGGCAGCAGTCTAAACATTAGGTGCTACTTTTAACCCATGACCAAGTCCAGGAAAGAATGTAGTATCCTGACACTACTTCAGCGGTTGTGTACAAAGTCTATAGAGAGTCGAGACAAGTGTTTCCTAACAAAATAGTAAATTGTAAATGTAAATGTTTTCAACATTTTTTGCACTGATTGACCTTTATGGAGTTGATATAGGAAGGAAAAAAAACCGTTCTTTCCCAAGTCCCTCAAAATCCCTCACTCTGCTCCAAATAATGCTTCGGGACCAAATCTGTTTAAATCTACCACTGGATGTTGATGGACTTGACAAAATGGCTAATCTGCCAAATTCCCCCCCCACCCCACCCCACCCCTCCCGGACGGCGATCGCGAAAAAAACAAGAACAACATAAGAGCCACTGCCCGACAGCGGTTGAAAACGAACGCCGTTTTTCTTGCTTTTCTTGCTTTACTTCGGACAGGTCAGTTAAACGATATTTACTATAAAATACAACATACCCCAATTCCACTAATGATAATTCCAACAATTACCAATGGTGTATCCTACTTTTAGGTGGTGGTTCCATTAGCCCATTTATAAAATCAACTAATGGATTTTGGCGGATTTGGTCCAGTACCCTACAGAGACAGTAGGGAGTTAGGACTAATCGTCTTGTTCCACATGATTCGATTTCTGACATCCACATTGGCAAGATTTGACAGACATACTTGGCTTAATATAACAGAAAGGAAACAATATTACCCGTCACTATTTGTTTTTTTCTGTTTTCTTTTTTGACAGACTCTGCAGAATTTCATGTACACAATGCTAAGAGACAGTAACGTAGCAGCAGGCAAGATGTCACTGGATGTCATGATAGAACTATACAGGAAAAACATCTGGTGGGCACCCCATTCCTTTCTTTCTTCTTTTTCCCCTAAAGAGTTACACAATGGGTGATCGATAAGGTTGTGGCAAAAGGAAGAAATAGATGAGCTGTACAGTTTTGAAGTTAATTTATGCACAGTTCACCCTGCTGAATGATTTACTGAAAGTTTGAGAAAGGGTCACACTCAGGGTTGTAGCTATGCTGGTCGGCGCCGGCCGGCGGTAGCTAGCATTATACATCACTGGCTGGCACTCGGGGTAAAAATGAAGCTTGCCGGCTGGCACAAATTTGGCTGAACTACATCGCGATTTTGTACTTTTTGCTGCATCGCATGGCAATTTTGTACGTGTCCATTTGTATGCTGCATTCCGCCATCGCTGATGCACTGTCCGCATGCATGCACCACCACCGTAAGACATGTAAGAGCGCTCGCAGGTTTTCCGGTTCTCAGACCAAAATATTCTGACTAATATTTCTGGTTTATTAGGTCAGGGAACCAGACTATCCGATGTTGCGATGTCACATCAATTTGTTTTATTCAATCATAGAGGGCGTGCTATCGTCCAACTGGGGGCAGCTGGCGGTGGCTAGGCTATGTACGTACGTACATGCATTGATGCACGTACGTACACATCACTCAGTTGGCCCGCGAGCGCGCGCGCTCCGCGTTTTTACAGCTGAATAAGCTGATACTACCGTCTCAGTCTCAGCCCCCCAAAAAGCCGGCCCTAAACAATTTCTAGCTACAACCCTGGTCGCACTATCACCGGGGCCTACTACGCTGATCTCCTGAAACAGCAACAGGAGAAAATCAAACAGATTTGGCATGGGAAAGAGAGGTGCTCTTTTACCAGGACAATGCTCTTGGCCACACATCCACAGTGGCCATGGCTGCCATCCAGAAATGTAGATTCCAACTTGTCGAACACCTGCCAAGTTATCCTGATTTGGCACCCTCTGAGGTCTTCCTAAAGTTGAAGAAGGAGCTAGGTTCTCACCATTTTGCCTCAGATGATGGTGCTATTGTAACACTGAATAGTTGATTATATAGGTGGTATATCGATACCGTTCCTAAGTCAGGTTACTATAGTGTTGGTTGAGAGCTATGGAGCGAAGTGTGTATAACTAGACACATAAGAAAGAGTACACAAAAGAACAGACGAATCTCACTGCATGGAACAAGTACTGGGCCACTATATGTTTATTTTTCAAACACAGACGAATACTGTTTATAGGAGATGGTCTCAGTTGAGAGTGTGTACTCACTGAGATCCAAAGAAGGTCTGAAGCTAAGGCATAGGGGGCTGACTTAAATATTGAGTGCTGCAAGGAGGTGCTGTGTGTGCTTAAGATAATAAAATAAGGGGACTTCAATTAAAGGTTATCATATACATGTGTGGTCACAAGGACTGGTCCCTTACAAGGTTCCGGGGTAATAAAATGTAGACAGGGTGTCTGGGAAGATTCTGGGCTTGGGACATTAACTAAATTAAGGGGATAATTAACTTGTCATCAGGGGAAGTTAGATGTTGGGGCTTACTTAATGAGATACATAAAAATGCCAACAGGTTGGTTAAGATGTGGGCTTACACTATTGATGCTGTGGACCACTTTCTGGGAGCCCAAGATGACGGCTTCTACACAGAAGGGATCCGTATGCTACATGACCTCTGGACTAGGCAGTGTTGATGTAGGAGGAGACTACATTGAAAAAGAAAAGTTTGATTTTCTCAAACTGACTCTTTTTACCTTAGGCCACAAACTTATCAATCACTCCTTAGTACTTTATCTCAGAAAGCAGTTTTACTTCTGGGGATTTTGTGGAAGTGCCGTGGCCTAGTTGTCAGGTGCATCAAATTTGTGGTCTGCGGGTAGATCTGCAGGTTGGGGGTTCCAGCCCATCCTGGGCAGGGCTATGGCACTAATATGGGTAGATGGGTAGATGCATTATTAATGCCTTGCCGTGGACTAGTTACCCATCCCAACCTTATTCATACCGTGAAGAGATCAGATTGTCTTGTTTCAGTGTGAGGGGCTGGCTCTTCCACACTTTCCTCTGTAGCCCACACCTCGAGTGGCCTTTGGCCTTGTGATGGGCAATTTTCTACAAAAAAAAAGAGAAAAGAAAGAAAAAGTGATTAAAAAAGTTGACTGACGAAAAATTTTACGCAAGACTTTACTGAGTTTTCAGTAGTGTTTTGTTCCTACAGAAACTTATCAAAAACTGAAACTTCATGTTTTCCTTTGTCTATCGCAGGCGAGATGCCAAGACAGTCAACGTCATCGTCACGGCTTGCTTCTCAAAAATAACAAAGGTGAGGGGTTTTCAAATAGCCGTGCAAAATTGAAACTTTAAGAGTCGATGTTCAAGTGTTTTTAAGGTTGAACTCAAATATTTAGCCACTCTTCTGCAATTTTTCAAGTTAATATTGGTGCATTTAGTTTGACTCGCCACCCAACTTTCCAAAGAGTGTGTCTATCAAAATTGAACCCTAACTCTCTACCCCTATTTTTCTTACACATAACCTGAATCCTGCAAAATCTTCCAATTCCAAAGAGTTAAAACTCCATGTAACCTGAATCCTGACAAATTCTCCAATATTTGTTAATACTGGTGATCACTGCCTGAATCCTGCAGAATCATGCAGTGGGTTTACCATTGAGCTATAAAGCAGCCAAACATGGAACAAACAGCTGCTAAGTGCCCTATTATAACAAGGGTCTGCACACATGACACTTGGTATGCAAACGTTTCCTATCCTTGACACATAAACTTACACCTTGTCTGAAGCTCTGTGGATAATGTGCATAGAGCATGAGCAGTGTGAAAGTACAAAGTAACAAATAACCTCAATCCTCCCAAATCCTTGTTTGGATAAATACCTAACCTCAATCCTGCAAAATCATCCAGCATTAGTTTAGGCCTAAATGCCCTTAATCCTGCAAATTCTTCCGATGCATCAACTTCCAAGTGCCCTCAATCCTGCAAAACCCTACATTTAGCAAAGTGGATTTTGGAGGATTTGAGACGGTTAAACTTAATGTAATCCTCACCTCAATTTGCCTTTTGGTCTTCAAATTTGTATTTGTAATTAATGAGTTTGCTTCTTTTTTGGGGCGGAATAGATTGTTGTGGCGGCTCTAAAATTCTTCTTAGGCACAGACGTTGAGGAGGATGACGATAGCGACAGTGATTCAGATGTAAGTCCAGTAATTTATTCTTTGCCA
Organism: Crossaster papposus; assembly: GCA_037893245.1. Classification (NCBI taxonomy): domain Eukaryota; kingdom Metazoa; phylum Echinodermata; class Asteroidea; order Velatida; family Solasteridae; genus Crossaster; species Crossaster papposus. The sequence continues at coordinate 150,499 of JBAIAA010000628.1, forward strand.
AAGCATAATTTCCAAAACGAAATATTAAGTTGAGCTTGCCTGGACAGTTGTACCGATGTGATGAAGTTCTAATGTGTTTACGCGAGCAATTGTATCATACATAATTCACTTTTTTAACTCAACCCATCAAAACCCAACAGCATGTTTGGTTGAAATCTGTTAGGATTGGTATGGTACCAACCTCGTACCCATGGCTACAATATTGCTGCGCCATGTTTTCCCATGATGCCTGGCGCGATCTTAACCCCTGGAATTGTCTAATTTAAATGTGCCATATATTGGCACATTTAAATTAGGGCTGCAGTCGATGCGTTTAACGCGCGACGCAATCTTTAACATGTTGTAATTGTTATTTTGCAGAATCAATCCTTTCAAACATGATATTTTGAACTCGCGATATTTAGCAATGATTTATATTAAATGTACTATGGAGGAATTTGTCCATCTATAACATTAGAAACTTTTTTTGGGGGAAAAAAACGAGGCCTCCAAAATTCATATTGTACAGGTAAGGCGCAGACTTGAAATTTTTGTTATACGTGACGTGCGTTCAGGAACACGCGCGCGCATTACATTCAGGCGTGCAGTTTACGAAAAATGCGCGCATTACGCACTGAATAGCCAGTCAGCGTCGTTTACGCATTCCTCACGACCAGGGGTTAGTGAAGGAACGCACACGCGCCCATGGAGTCGAGGCTGGTACGGTACCTTTAAACTGACAGCCCTTTACATTTTAGGCATACCTCCAGAATCAGAGTCTAACAGTTTGTGTGTACAGTTTTACCAAATGGTGTTTGAATGACAATTTGCTTGACAAACTTGATGGATTTTGCCGGATTCAGGACACTTTTTAGTAAAAGCACTCAAGGGGTTAGGGTTAAAGGTAGGATACACCATTTGCAGATATCAACAAAATGTACTACCGAATTATTAAGAAATATCTTACTCATCTGAAAGTAAATAATGATTCTAGGCAACCAGCAAAATGATTGCGCTAGATATCCTGTAATTATTCCGAAAAATAGAATTCTATAAAGAAAAATTTGCGATCGCCGGACGGCAGTCGCGAATTAACACAAATAACATAAGAATAACTGCTCGACGCCGGTTGAAAACAAATGCTGTTTTTCGTAATTTCTCGGCATCCATGATTGTAAAACTTTGAACAGGTCAGTTAAACGATATTTACTATAAAATACAACCCCCCAAATCCACCCATTTAATATAATTCAAGCAATTACCAATGGTGTATACTACCTTTATAGGTTTGTTTTGCTCTTTACCAACACACCTTTTTTAATTTTTTTATTTTTTTTTAGGGAGGGGGGGGGGAGGGAGGATTTGAACCAGCTAGTCATCCCCAGCAAGCTCAGTGGTTGAGTGGTTGAGACTTGATGAATGCATTTTCCCACCCTGTACTAGTTTCTTAAATCTCTGTTGATTGAAAACAAATTAAGTAGGACAATCGTTGTGTTTTAGGCTGAAGCACCCACTCCGAGAACGTTACTGATGGCCCAGCGCGTCAACAAGAAGACAAGGAAAAGACAGCGGAAAACACAAAAGGCCCTCAAAGTCCTCAAGGTATATAAACAACATTTGGTTAAAGGTAGAATACACCATTTGCAGATATCAACAATTTTGGCTACCAAATTGTTTAGAAATATCTTACTTTATTTGGAAGTAAATAATGATTCTAGGCATCCAACAAAATTGCACTAGATATTCTGTAATTGTTTCGAAAATTTAAGAACATAAGAACGACCGTTATGTAAGTTATCTTTATAAACTACGCAACAACTATTACTGTGTAAATAAACGGAAGTGTCATGTTGAAATAGTGTTTTGCCTGTGCGGGTAGGATGTTTTCGGCGCCACAAAAGTTCGACCATAGTTCGACTAGAGTCGATCGCACTGCAACTTCATAGCACATGAGCTATTGACGTCACAAACCAACCACTAGTGACCATTGGTCCTTGATCGAACTTGCCCCGGGTATATTGTTTCCCTCTGTCTACAGAGGGCGCTGTACTGGGCATGCGCAACTGGAACGCCGTGAAGCAGACCGTTTTTCAAAGCTCAGCTTAGGCTCCGTCTCCGGCTCTTTCACGATTGCCAAACTGCATGAACGATGCCAAAGACGAAGACGAAGCTTGGGTTTGAAAAATGGCCTTCTTTTAGCGAATACGGGCCGTGCGCGCATTGCATTTATGGACTTGAAAATCTTGGTTTACTTGGTTTTTGAGGTTCGTAAAGACTGACTAATAATAATAATAATGTTAGTTCTTATATAGCGCTTTAGACTCCCACAATGTGGGTGTATAATAATAATAATAATGTTAGTTCTTATGTTAGTTCTTATATTCCGCTTTAGACTCCCACAATGTGGGTGTATCAAAGCACTTTACATTATTACCCCGGTCATTGGGCCCATGAAACATTCCAAATACCATCTCAGCTCCCTAGGGAGTATACAGCTAGATGCTGCCATTTCGGCGCAAAGCAGCTAAATCAACCACAATAACCATCTCTGCCCTCACAGGTACCCATTTTACTCCTGGGTGGAGAGAAGCAATAAGTGACAAAGTGCCTTGCCAAAGGGCACACGTACCATAGTCCCAGGCCGGACTGGAACCCCCAACCTATAGCTTTACCTACAGATTACAAATTCAATGCTCCAGACCACGAGACCACGGCACTCCACTGTATCACTCACAACCTTACGGTATCTTTTTCAAACATGCTCTGTAAACATTTCCATTTTCACAGAGAAACAAGAAGAAGAAGAAAGCTGTCGCTTTCAACTTCTCAGCCTTGCACCTTGTTCATGACCCTCAAGGTAAGGCTGTGTCCGAATTACTTGGCTATGGCTCAAAATTACACACTAGTCTATAGGAAATGGCTGCAGCCGCTACCATAGCCACATACATATTTTCAAGCCGTAGGCAAGTAAGGACACGGGCTAAGTTTCGTCCATTCCGCCATCGATTTTTGTTGTATGGACCTTACGAGGAAGCCATTTTGGTCGTGTTCCCTGAATGTATTTTATAAATTGTAAACTTTTGAATGGGATGGCGCCAGACTATTTTTGCATTCTAGCCTCAGACCGTGTCCGAAACGGGTGTCTTTAGCTACAGCTACGGCTATTGTCTGCAACGGCCATTTTGAAGCGCTGTCCGAAATGCCGTCTAGAGCTACGGCTACAACGTCACAAAAATCTAGCCGTAAAAGAAGATGTCTAGCTTAGGCAAAACAAAATGGCGGCAGCACTAACGTTAATTTTGGAGCAAATTTTCGTTTATTTTTCAATGATAGTGCATTGAATTGAAACGACAAATACGACAGATACGTCAATATCAGCAGGTATTTCGACTGGCTGTAAACAAACATTGCGTAACATCTAGCAGACGGTAATTGTTGTAAATTCTTACGTCGTAATTTCGCAAACACTAATTCAAGCATCGCTTGGGGGCGCAATAACTAGCCGTAGGCTCTACCATAGCCACGTCCGAATTCCATTTGCCTTATGGCCCTGTCACACCAGAACATTTTAGGCCAACGCGTGAGTAGCGTGTTGTAATTTTGGCAACACGCTGGCAAACGCTGACCAACGCTAGGCCAGCGTTAGCAACACGATGAGCGCGTTACTCACACGCTGGGACACGCTGTCACACGCCGAGAAAACCATAATTTCCAGCATTTGCCGGCGTGTGACTGCACACGCTGCCGGCGCGTTGGAGGTTCTTTACTCACGCGTCGAACACGCTAGATGATCGTTATCAAACCGCTACTCACACGCTGGCGTACGCTGGCGTACGCTTGCGGCACGCTGGTTATGGCCCTGTCACACCAGAACGTTTTAGGCCAATGCATGAGTAGCGCGTTAAAAATAGTTGATACGCTGGCAATCGCTGAACTTTCACAGAAAAAGTCAAGTGGAACCGTGATTTCAGCTTGTCGATACAGGTTGATAACGGGTTCATAGCGTATGCAAGCGCGTGATTAGCGTGTGAGGAACGCGCTCAGCGTGTGAGGAACGCATCGCTGATTTATAGTAAAAATACGACAGCGGATCGCCAGCGTGTGAGTAGTGGGTTGGTAACGATCGTCTAGCGCGTTCGACGCGTGAGTAACGACCATCCTGCGCGCCACCAGCGTGTGCAGTGCAGTCACACGCTGGCAAACGCTGATTTTGTTTAGGTATGTTGAAAAATGTATTTTGGACTCAGCGTGTGACAGCGTGTTCCAGCGTGTGGGTAACGCGCTCAGCGCGTTGTGAACGCTGGCCTAGCGTTGGTCAACGTTTACCCGCGTGTTGCCGAAATTCCAACACGTTGGCCTAAAACGTTCTGGTGTGACAGGGCCATTACTGTAGTAGCGCGTCATTTTTTTGTACAACTAATCATGTGGTCGTTGCCGTAGGCTGGCGCGCGTTGGACCACGCTACTCACGCGCTGGGCAGTCGTTCATCAGTCGTCGAGCGCGTTACTAACGCGTTATTAACGCGCTGGCAAACGCTATGAACCCGTTATCAACGCGTTATGGACACGCTGAAATCACGGTTTCACTTGACTTTTTCTGTGGAAGTTCAGCGTTTGCCAGCGTATCAACTATTTTTAACGCGCTACTCACGCGTTGGCCTAAAACGTTCTGGTGTGACAGGGCCATTAGCGCCTACGTAGACGTAGCTGTAGCTGTAGATGTAGACCGTAGCTCTAGACACTCGTTTCGGACACGGCCTAACTTTCAATAATTAAAAAAAATGTATGTTTAATCACAAATGTTTAATCGTTCATAAGAGAAGACTGGTATTAATTTGTAATTAACTTTAATCGGTCATTGCTTTATTTCTAACCTCAAGTTCCAAAAAGGACAATTTTACCTCACTTTCAAATTATTATGGCCGACTCATAAATAAAGCCTATTGACTATAACGCTCTGTGCTTACTGAGAACCTTAGAAAGATTTGTTTAATATTTTGAATAGCTCCGATCTTGGAGGCTTACCCATAAGACAATGGAAATGGAACTTTTATGTTCAGTTGAGAATTTCAAAATCTGTCTTTTAAAACCAAACCTTGCTAAATTTGGAATCGCCTCAATCCTGCAAAATCATCCAGCATTAGTTTTATAGTCCTTATGACCTGGGTCTTGCATTATCCTTTAGTGGCAAAAACCCTAAACGTCCTCAATCCTGCAATCGATGCATCAACTTCCAAGTGACCTCAATCCTGCCAAATCCTGCAATTTGCAAAGCGGAATTTAGGTAACAATCTCTCTCAGACTCCGAGACATATTTTATGCTAGGATAAAAAACATCAAGCCCCTTTCAACTTTCACCACTGAGGAATCTCTCTCACGGTTTGTTCACAGACTTTGCGGAGAAGCTGTTCCGTCAGCTGGAGTCGTCCAACGAGCGGTTTGAAGTCAAGCTGATGATGATGAACTTGGTCTCCCGATTGGTCGGAATCCATGAGCTCTTCCTCTTCAACTTCTACCCTTTCCTGCAACGGTTCGTCCAGCCGCACCAGAGAGGTAGACGCTAAAAGCTCCGGACTTGTGTTTAAGTCCTACTTTGTAGTTGGCAGCTTTTGATAGAAGTTGCAAGTGTGCTTGTCCTGAAAATGAAGGGCCTGTTTGTTTCGCGCAGATTCGGTGATCCGGAGCATCGATAGTAGTGCTGGGCGACTAACTCGACTATGTCACTACTCTTGATTTGTTTTTACTACTCGTAGCACTTCTCGCGTTTTTTTACCTATTCGAGTACTCGTGCCAGCCCGAGTAGCAATAAGTACTCACGAGTAGTGATTGTTAGCGAGCGATGATTGTTGACACTACCGATTAAGTTGTGGTCCTAAAATGCAACAACACAAAATTAATCGACTTGCCGCTCCCCATAATTGCACGCCTACAATGGTGCGTCTTTTTCCTAAATCCTTTGAGTGAGCCGACACAAAATGTTCCTAACCGCAGAGTTAATATCTCTCCTGCAGATATCAGGTTTCAAAACCACATTCTAAGGTTTGGGTCCGTGGGATTGTAAAATAATTCAGTAGTAAGTTCAGTCAGTGATATAGTTTCTTTCCAGACAACGTAATCAGACAACATAGAGTTGACTTAATATACGGAAGGGATTTTAATCTTGGATGTTTTTGAATTAGAACTTGAGCGATGAAGGAAACCAAATTGCTGCAGAAGTTAAATATAGTAAGTTTAAACAAAATATATATATACATTAATTTTTTTTAATTTTTTTTTTTAAATTTCTTGCAAAGATTTTGACAACTACTCGCGAGTATTTGATTAATCGCGAGTAATTTCCTTGCGAGTACTCGAGTGGAAAAAATCACTACTAGCCCAGCACTCATCGATAGCGGATCTGGATCATTAGCAGAGAGAAACATTGATTGTTCTTTAAAGATTTGAAGCATGAAATGAACTTTTTTCGACAATATTTCTTAATTATTTTTTTATAATTTATTTTCATGATTAAAAATAGCACGGTTAATTTACTTTGTACAGCCATTTCAGATAGTTTGTCTCACAAATAGTCCGTTTGTCTACAAAATTTGAAGCAGACGACATTTGTCGTGTGTGTTTGGATTCGACATGATCTCGTGTATGAAATAAATTTGTGTGACTCCTGTTTTTTGGATGATCCATTATATTTTTACATTTGTTTTCATAATTTTGTATTATTTTGTAATTTTTTTATCATTAGGTTTTTTGCCCTCCACTTATTGTTGAAAACCAATATCCTTGATAAGATTTATGTGATTTATTAACCAATGCCAACCAAAAACGGTTCTTGATAATTTTTTTTTTTAAAATTGCAAACAACTTTTTTTTTAGTTTTTGCTTGTCCTTTTGAAAACAGCTGCTCAGAATCTGACTTATACAATGATTTCATCATTTAAAGCTAAACAAGCTTCAAATGATGAAATCAAAATCTCAATTTTTATTTTTGCCGCAAAGTGTCTCATTTACTCGTGCTGGGTCACATATATTTCTGGCCTTTTTCAGAAGGTGTCTATTCGTCATTAATTTTTGAATTGCGGAAAAACGTTGCATGTATACACGTCCTCCAACGCAAACTGGTTAATCTAACCCTCCTATATATAGTGCAGTTACCATAGAGCTGTCAAACCTTTCAAAACCTTTCAAGTTTTCTGGACTAAAGGGTTTTGAAAGGTGAGAAAGCTGTTTGACAAAAGGAACCTATGAAAGATTTTGAAAGGTAAAACAACTCTCTGAGCAAATTTTGTGAAAACAATATATCTTTCAAAAGGTTTTGAAAGGTGTAGTATTGCAGTAGCAACAAATTCTGGAGCGTTTTGAAAGGTTTATACTTATGTATAGCCATTTTGCCCATTAAAGGGTACTAGAAATACAAAACTTTAATATGGTGAGAAAAACGTTTTAATAATGCTGAATACTTAACAACTGCAAAAACTTCATATTTGATTCTATTCGTTCATTAATCGTGACCCTAAATTAAAAACCAATATGCGCCGTGCCCCGCCCATAAAATATGACGTCACGGTAAGAATAGAGCGTGGCTGTACCAGGCTAAGCCTAGCCTTGAGTACAAGGCTATGCTGTATACGCAACGTGGGATCATCGTTTGCCACAATACTAAACGTGTACATAGCCCGCAATGCATTATTATACATACTCAGCTGGTTCTCTATAATAATGCATTGCGGGCTATGTACACGTTTGGTGTTAGGACAAACGATGATCCCACGCTGTGGATACAGTGCAGCCTTGTATTCAAGGCTAGGCTTAGCCTGGTATAGCCACGCTATATTCTTACCGTGACGTCATCTTTTGTGGGTGGGGCACGGCGCATATTGCTTTTCATTTTAGGGTCACGATTAATGAGCAAACGTAAACAAATATGAAGTTTGTGCAGTTGTTAAGTATTCAGCGTTATTAAAGGATATATTTCGCCATATTAAAGTTTTTAATTTCAGTTACCCTTTAAGCAGATTTTGAAAGGTTTTGAAAGGTAAAACCATAAGAGGCCCTACTAGTCCTGGGGGACTGGTCGTGGGGGGTTGACCAGACGCTCGGAGCCATTGTCCCCTCATCACCCGGAGGTATGTGGACCTGTGAAAATACCGGCGGGGCCCGGACCCTTAAACTGCAAGGGAAACGGCCGGCCTTGCGGGACAAATTTAGACAGGGTGCCGTGTGTATGGGGAATCCTCCGTGGCCCGCCTTCCACGGGATTCTCCTGGAAAACTGCCTAGAATCAGTCTATCGTTATACTTCTATACAATGGTTTTTCATTCTTTTGAATCGTTCTCATTCTTTTCCTGTGTGATAATTGTTCCTTCTGACTGCAAGTTCTTATATTCTCCACAGTTCACTTGATTGTTTTTTTTATTACTAACTATTGTCTTATATTTGTACACATTCCCGCCGTGAATATGGCCACTGATGCCGGTACGGCGTTAAACCCAAAACTCACTCACTCACTAAAACCATAAGAGGGTTAATCCATTCTAATTATTAGTTTTTCTTCCTCTCTTTTTGTCCCTAACTTCAGAGGTAACGAAGGTCCTTCTGTTCGCTGCCCAGTCTACTCACCAGCTGGTCCCTCCAGACATCATAGAGACACTGGTGAGAACCATCGTCAACAACTTTGTCACTGAGAGAAACTCCAACGACGTCATGGCTGTCGGGTAAGGCTTTGGATCCTTGAATGACTGTGATTACGGCTAGCAGTAGCACACAAGTCTATTCGATGTGGTGAATAACCTGAAAAGCCATTCTCAAACTTCAGTTGTGTCTCCAGAATTGGATTTAAGGCCGGTTCATACTTCACGCGAAAGCGAATGCGAATCAAATTTTATGACGTAAACAATTGAAGTTTCATTGTGACATTCTATCCGTTGCCTTAACGAATTCGCTTCGCAATGACATTCGCGTGAAGTATGAACCGGCCTTTAGGCTGTAAAATGTTGTTTCTAGTTCTCAAAATTTGGAGACTTTGCCTCAACTGTGTTCTGATTTACTGTTACTAGGACCTCAAATTCCATGATATAAAACTTGAGATTTGAATCACTCCCTTTGACATTGTGTCGATCAAGTCACAATGTTGTTGTTTTTTAAACCACACATCTCACTAATGACTATTGCTGTGGTGTTAACGCAAACTACTTATCTTTTCGAACAAGTCAATCGGAAATCAATCCCAGTTTAACCACAGCTCAGATCACACGATACAAGGAATTAACGATGGTCAAAGACCAACCTCGTTACGGTCCAGTTGAATAGCTAGTGACTTTACTTCATGCGAATGCAAGCCAAAGCGATTTTTGACGTCACGAAACATTCACTGTAGAAATATGCTCAACATTTGCGAGTTTGAATCGCAAAAACTTGCAGATGTCACAATTTGCATTTGTGTTGATTTTTTTGTGAACCGGCCTTTGGACTGTATGATTTGTGACTCTAACCTTGTGATTAAGTGTGATAACTTAACCAGTTTGCGACGGAGGACGTGTATACACGCGAAGTTTTTCCAGAATTCAAAACGGATGACAGATAAATACACGTATCACAGGCAAGTCCAGAAAATATATGTCAGCGACCGGCTCGCAGCGAGCGAGGCTGGTAAATATCAGGGTGTGCTACCCACAGATGCCAGCCTGAACATGTCTCATATCGAGGTTCGTAAAAAACAATCGGGTGCCTTGGCCTGGTCAATGCCAAAATAATCCCGGCGCGAACTGGTTAATGAGAGTCTCGGATGTTTTTTATTTTTGTATTTTACAGCCTGAACGCAGTGCGCGAGATCTCCAGTCGTTGTCCGTTGTCGATGGGTGCCGACCTGCTTCAGGATCTAGTGCAGTACAAGAGTTACCGCAGCAAGGCCGTGGTGTCTGCGGCCAGGTCCCTCATATCACTCTTCAGGGGCATCAACCCGGAGATGCTGCACAAGAAAGATAGGGTGAGTCAGAGTGACGGGCAAACTGGTTGGCCGGTTTGAAACAAGTATGTTTAAAACCGGCTCATGAGCCAGAAAGTGTTGTTGCTCGAGCCAAGGGTAGGTACCCAATTACTCCTGGGTGGGGAGAAGCAAAGAATAAAACAGCGCCTTGATGAAGGGTACACGCACCATAACCCCGGGATAGAATCAAACCCACAACCTACAGAATTACCCGCAGACTACGAATTCATTGATCCAGACCACGAGGCAATTACCTCGTATGCAAGACTATTGGCTTAGAATTGGAAGTTCGAATCAAGTGCGGGGTCCAGTTTTAACTTTATAGCAAACGGTGTTTCGGTCCATAGAACCTTCATCAATTTTGAGTAGACACTCGGCAAAAAGCTTAGAACGTCCTAGGCAGATTTGGTTTAAAGGGATCGTCTACGTTTGGTAATTGGAACCCACTGTTTGTTTCAATCCTATATAGTCATAGATATTAAACCATAAAACTAACCTGTAAACATTTCATTTCAAAAGGTGGTAGCGATTTTGAGATATTGCCAAAAATCTGAAGCGGTTATGTCCACGCAGAAAGAATAATCTGCATTGGAATACACAATCTGAGAAACGTCACTGCAGTAACGCTTCTCAGATTCAAATTTTTGGGGATAAAAAGTGATTTCTTTTTCCATAACCGCAGTACCTCGAAGTGAAACGTGTCTAAAAATGCATTATACTATCCAAAGATGCTATACTTCTTACCAAGTAAGTTTTTATTGCCATAAATTAAATTAATAAATTGAAGTAATTACCAAACGTATACGAACCCTTTAAAGTAGTCGGCAAAAACGAAATTTTTTGCATCGAAAAATTATCAAAAATGCATCTAGGACTTGGAATATGCTTGGAAAAAAATTGCTAAGCAATTTCATGAAATTGGCTCATACTTTTTCTATCTTTCCCTCCAGGGTAAACCGACCGAGCACAGCACCGAGATCAAGGCCAAGGAATACGGGGAGCTAGTGGCCCAGGACTTCATTCCGGGAGCCGAGGTGCTGAAAGATCGCACTGGAGAAGGTTAGTTTTTTTATTTTACGTATTCGTTCACATATTTTTACTTAACCAGTTCGCGCCGGGATTATTTTAACATCACCGAGCCGAGGCGCGGGATTATTTTTAACGAAACTCGATCCGAGGCGGGTTCAGGCCGATAGTACCGGGAAGCACACCCACTCATTTCCGGCCTTGCTCGCTGCTGACAGACATTTACGGCCTTACTCGTGGTGTGTTTATGCGTCATCTGTTTTGAATCTGGGGAAACCTTTGCGTGTATATACTTTCTCCGGCGCAAACTGGTTAATAGACTGAACGGACTAGACTTCTGTCTGGAGATATTGCTAATCAGTGTTCGGCAACATGTGAAGTATACCTGCCAAGGCCTTTAGTCTTTGGCAACAGTTGTAGGAATTTTAAAAACAATTTGAAAAAGGAAGAATATTTCTGTTAACTAATGACTGTTGATCTTACAAGGGTTCTGAGGACTTTTATGTTTGTATGGTTCTGCATGTAAACAATGAAGTACAGTATATGATATGCACAATGAGGCAAAATGCATTATGGCGCCTTGAATTGTTGAGTTTGAATAACATGGTGAAACAAATGTTCAATCAAACGATAATAGCATGGAATTTGGCTCACAGAGTATGTCATGAGAAAGATATTTCGCTACAGGGTTTGACCTTTGAATTGACCTTTGAATATATAGGTAGAATATATTTGCGAAAATATAGGTAGAATAACAAGCAATTTTCAAAATTTTTAAAAATATCTGCCATTGCTTGATATTCTATATAAATATTTATATTGATATTCTATATAAATATACAAGGACAAATCTGCGATGGCATTATAGCCAAATATCTTTCTCATAACATATTACTGTGTGCCAAAGCTCATGCTTTTATCATCAAGTGAACAATTCTATTATATTTTGCCAGAGTTGTATTCGAGTCCCTGCAAGTCCTTTCACAAGTCCTTTTACAAGTCCAGTCGCAAGTTCAGTCACAAGTCCAGACACAAGTCCAGACACAAGTCCAGACACAAGTCCAGACACAAGTCCAGACACAAGTCCAGACACAAGTCCAGACACAAGTCCAGACACAAGTCCAGACACAAGTCCAGACACAAGTCCAGTCTCATAAAGCCAGTCTCGTAAAGCAAGTCTCGTAAAGCAAGTCTCGTAAAGCAAGTCTCGTAAAGCAAGTCTCGTAAAGCAAGTCTCATAAAGCCAGTCGCAAGTAACTGGTTGAACAATGACAAAGGAATGCTTTTGTTAACAGTTCATTTGAATAGCTAGTGACTTGACTTGAGACGGAAGGACTTGTGATAAACTTGCAGGGATTCGAATACGACTCTGTAATTTTCACCAATGCGGATCAGCATGTAAATATTGAAGAACAGTAAATTATATGCACCATGAGGTAAATTGCATTTTTGTGCCTTGAATTGTTGAGTTTGAATAACTTCTATTGTACATTTCAAATTTCAAGACATCCCCGCCTCTAATTGTAAGTTTTACCAAGCCATCGTGGCTGGCTGACCAAAACTTGTGATCTAAATTATTTTAAAAAATTTTAATGAGCATTTTGGATTTCTTTTTCAGACAATGATGACTCAGAGGGAAGTGACTCTGACGACAGCGAGGGCAGCTGGCAAGACATCGTTCATTCAAGCGACGGGGAGGTGGAGGCAAGAGAAGACAACAAGGAAAGCAATCCTGCGGAGAGCTTAACAGCCGAAGAGAAGAAAGCCAGAGCCGTATCCATAAGCCAGACCAGGCTGCTCACGCAGCAGGACTTCAAAGTAAGCTAGAAAAAAATTGTTCGGATCATGTTCATGTCTTTAAAATACACTGAACAAAAATATAAACGCCCACAAAAATATAAACGCCCACAAAATGGTTATTTGTCCTGATTTGTAAACAACAATTGTGTCCATCCCTGCATCCAGCATGCCAATGGCACGTTCCCGCATGACTTGCGACATCTGTGGCATGGCGACTTTTGATGAAATTTGATATTTTGAGGTGGCATTTTATTGTCCCCAGGAGTGTCCGAGTACTGGTCACTGTTAGAGCAGCGTCTGGACATGCCACATCTGTGTTGTGGGTGGAATCACTGCATCACTGAGCAATTCCTCACTGGCACAGATGGACACAAATGTTGTTTACAAATCAAGACAAATAACCATTTTTACCAGTGTTTATTTTGTTGTGGGCGTTTATATTTTTGTTCAGTGTAGTTAGGCTAACGGCCTCGGTCCCAAAAATTGGGCCACTGGTATCAAATGATCGTGAGGAGTAATGTTTATAGCGATTTTTTGCAAGGTATGCACACCTAGGGTTGGAAAATGTGATAGCATTGCAGCGTGAGCGGAAGGAATCATTGTGGGTGTTATCACTTTAAAACAATAAACTTCAAAATAGCCGCCAATATGTGACCTGTCATCACAAAATGAGCGTAAAGTCGGCAAAATAAAAAATTGAGATATGGGTATTTCTAAATTCTGTTGAAACAGAGCTTTCCAATGGTATATAACACTTGAAGGTTTGATACTCAATATTTTTTTATTTTTATTTTTTAGTCTGGAGTCCTAATACAGAGATTATGAGAAAACGGGCATTTCTTGCGAGAAATTGTGTGAACGCGCAAAGAAAGGCATAGTCAAAATTGTCTCGAAAACTAATTTTGTTTTATCTGATCGTCCTGAAAAAATGAGAATTGATTGTTGGGGATTTCGTCTTTAAAAAACAATATAATCTCAAAATCGACCACCCCTTCAAATTTTGACTTTGACTGGCCGTACTGGGAAATCACTCCGTGCGACTTTACGCTCATTTTGTGATGACAGGTCACATATGCTTGTTACCGGATTAATAATATGTGTCCTTGACAATTTTTGCTTTTTCGATTTTGCTTTTTTCCCAAATCTCTAGGTTATCAGCTTTAAATTGATGTATCATTTACATATGTACCCCCACCCTATCTCCCCCGGTGGAAGGATTTAGTGATAAAACCCTGACAACCTAATTATGAGATAAACAGCTTTGAGGTTTAGAAAAGCGTATTGTTTCTATACACAATTGTTTCACACAATAACAAATAAGAACACTTCTGGCTGACGGATTATGTTCAAATTTAGGGAGATTGTAGATTAATAGTTTGTTATTCAGAAAAACCCAAAATCTCAAAATGGTAAAATCAACCACAAATGACTTAAGGAGTACATTGTAATAAAACACATTGTGCGACTTTGTCTGGGTTTCGTTGGAACAGGTCACATATGTAGTAACAGGCATATTGGCGGCCATGTTGATTGTGAAGCAGCAAGACAACTGTTCAGTATTGTGTGTATCCACCACGCTTTTCCAGGCCTTCATTTTAAAGGAGCGCGATAGCGCTCGCGCTCCTCCGCGCTCCTTAAACTTTTTAAGGAGAGCAAAAAAAAGCGCTCCTTACATTTTTAACAAGAGCAACAACAACAACAACAACAAAAAAATTCTCTTCTTGCACCCCCAAATAAAATCACATCAGATTTATCTTATACAGTGTACCAACAACGGTCATCTTTCGTGTTCGCCCATTCCATTTATTTCGGACATAACGGGCCTAGACTAATTCGCGCTTAATTAAGCCATACAAGTCACAGAGAGAGAAATGTACTGGATGGGAAAGCGCCATCATTCTCTTAACCAAAAGTTGAACTACTGGTTAATGTTGTGTTCCTTTTCTTGAGTATGTGTTTATTAAAGGCATAGACACCTTTGGTTGTCATTTTGAGTAACTACTACAGATAGTGTCCAGGGCCTTTAAACTCACTCTCCTTAATTCATTGTTTTGATTTAAGGAGAGCGATTTTAAAATCACTCTCCTTAATTCACCTTTTGATTTAAGAAGAGCGATGCACAGCTCTCCTCAGATTTATTAAAATGAAGGCTTGCTTTTCAATGACCTCCAGGCATCGTCTCCTCATAGTATTGATGAGTCTGCTCACCTGCTGATGAGGAATAGCCATTCAGATCTCAACCCCTTTGAGCATCTTTAGGACTAGCTGAAGCGTTCTATGAATGCTTGATTCAATAAAGACTGCACCCTGGCTGAATTGACCATTTGTGTGTGGAATTGAAATAATATCTGGTACACTGACTTGTTCACACAGCTTGGCACAGTTTACATTTAAATTATCCAGACCAAAGACCTGTTGCTATATCACATGATTCGGGGCAAGCTCTTGCATAGTTACGTTAGAGACGCTCAGCACCAATACATTGTTCACAATGGTTGAGAATGGCACAAAGACACCAGACCATTCCAGAGACGGGGGTTGCTAGCGAAAGGCTTGCCCCGAATCACGTGATATAGCAACAGTGTCTTTGGTCTGGAGAATTTAAATGTAAACTGTGCCAAGCTGTGTGAACAAGTCAGTGTACCAGATATTATTAAAATTCCACACGCAAATGGAGGAATGGATGGCTATTCCTCAACAAAAATAAAAATGTTTGAAATCAGTCTTGGTGACTCCTGATCGAATAGCAAAGATTTACTAAATGGGGAACTGCCTTAGCCCTGAGCACTGGAACGGCAGTCCTGATGTCCCAGGTTCAAACCCAGTTTCAGTCTTTTTTTGTTCAACTTTTTCTTCTTTTTAAAATTTTCTTTTGTCATTGTCATTAGGATATCAAAGTCCATCAACTGTCGAAGCAGCTTGAGAAGTCCAAAAGCAATCATCAGCGAGGAGCTAAGAGGAAACACGTCGAAATAGACGATGAAAAAAGGTAACCAACCTGGCATCACTTCAAGATGTAATTAATTTGTGCATAACTTTGGATTTGAAAATTGATTGATATTGTTGTTCTCCAATTTGAATGTTTAAAGGTAGGATACACCATTTGCAGATATCGAACATTTTTACTACAAAATTTTTACGAAATATCTTACTTATTTGAAAGTAAATAATGATTGTAGGCATCCAGCAAAATGATATTGCGCTAGATATCCTGTAATATCCGGTTTACCAGTTCGCGCCGGGATTATTTTAACATCGCCTAGCCGAGGGGCGGGATTATTTTTAACGAAAACGATCCGAAGCGTGTTCAGGCCGATAGTGCTGGGTAGCACACCCACGCATTTCCGGCCTTGCGCGCTGCTGACATACATTTCCGAACTTGAACTTGGCGTGTTTATGCGTCATCCGTTTTGAGTTTGGGGAAATGTTTGCGATTATATCCGGCGCGAACTGGTTAAAAATTCTGCTCAGCATCCATGATTGTAAAAAGGACAAGTCAGTCAAACGATATTTACTATAAAATACAACCCCCCAAATCCACCCATTCATGATAATTCAAGCAATTACCAATGGTGTTTCCCACCTTTAATATTTTTTTTTTTTTTTTTTTTTTTAAAATCCAGTGGTGAAGTGTTGTCACTAAATAGAATTGAGGGCATCAATAAAAGACCGAGACATGACAAGGAGGCTAGATTAGCTACAGTTATGGTAAGAAAAACAAACCCCCATCGATAATGTTATCCCTCTATCTTTTATCTTTTTTTTTTTTCCATTTTGTGTGTATTCTAAACAAAGTATTTGTGAGACACCAGTCCAGAATTCTGTATGACCGTATGTATGTTAAAGTTTCAGGTTAAGAAAATAAAAATGTATAACTTCTACATGCTTTCATGAATTTTGAAAACTGTTTTCTGGAAGGTTTAGGCACAAAACCGCACAAGACATTTGATTTTTACATGGAGTGTTCGGTTCTCATGACTATACAGGGTGTATAAAAACAAATGCAACAAAATATAACGAAATACAACACGTAGAATGTATAGCTAACATCGATAATATAGATATGGTTTCAAAGATACTGGTTTTGACTTTAAAATGAGACATTAAACGTCCAAATCTGACAATGTTTGACAGAGTTGTGAATAATTTTCCAAGAGGAGTCAAATTGACCATAGGATCAAGTTTTTCGATTTTGTTTGGATACTTGAAATCAAGTCGTTAGACACTTTTGTCTTTGTCCGTGCAAACGCCACTTGATTTCAAGTCTACACTAGCACAGTATCCAAACAAAATTGAAACACTTGGTCCCATGGTCAATTTGATCCCTCTTGGAAAATTATTCATAACTCTGTCAAACATTGTCAGATTTGGACGTTTGATGTCTCATTTTAAAGTGGAAACCAGTATCTTTGAAACCATATCTATATTATCGATGTTAGTTATACATTCTACGTGTGGTATTTCTTTATATTTTGTTGCATTTTTTTGTATACACCCTGTACAGTAGATTGTATAGAAATAACCCTGAAAAAGAAGAAGATAGGTCTAGCTTAATTAGATCTCAAGATATGGCCCATTACTGATGGCATATGTACAAAACGGGTTTGTCAATAGGAGCTTCATTATAAATAAGCATGCTTGAAGATTAAATGTAAGAAGTGAGTTGTGGACAAGCCAGTTTTGTACATACGATCTGTAATTGGCTGTATCTTGGGATTTAATAAAGCGAGACCTGCAGCCGATTTCACGAAACCTTACGCAATTGCGTAAGCCCCCTTGCGCCACAATTTATTGCGTAAGCTGCGCTACTTTTGTTTGCTGCGCAACATTTCGCTTACGACAGTTTCACGAAAGTTGGACAGTGCGTAAGTCCGCGGCTTGTGCAACAAATTATGGCGTAGCTTGCGCAGTCAATTTAGGTGGCGTAAGATATGACGTAGCGAATGAAAATGACCTTTTTTACCAGCAAATCGTAATTGACGTTGAGCCCATCATTGCTTAACTTATTAAGCTTGATAAAAGACACTCACAGTTTCATGATTGAAGTACAAGAATCACTATTTTACCCGTGACAGAATTGTTAATGTTGCCACACGATTTCGCGAAAAGTCGGACAAAACTATTTTCAAAATGGTAGGCGAAGGTGATACAACGGCGATTTCGTGAAAGAACACAATAATACGCAAACAGTCGTCGTAAACGCTGTTTAAAACGTTGCGCAGCTACGCCAAGTTTCGTGAAATGCTCCGTAAGGAAATGGCGCAGCTACGCAACATTTTTGTTGCGTAAGCCTTACGCTACTTTTGAAAATGGCGCAAGCTACGCACTTTTCGTGAAATCGGCTGCAGGTCTTTTTTTTCAGGATTACTTATAAACACCCTACTCATCAACACTAGGGGACTCGCACTCGACAAGCTTTGATTCTTGCGGGTCCCCTCAATCCTCGATTTATTTTTATTATCTTCACGATATTATTTCATTAATGTTAAATTTTATTGTGCTGTGTAAAGTGATGGATTATGTATTTAGTTCTTTGATGGGATGGAAATAAAGTCAAGTCAAGTAAAAAAAAAAAAAAACCACTATCAACACAAATTCTCTAATGTTGTACAAGGTGGGTGAACAATTGCCTAGAATTTGAGTAAACTCTTTTCAGGTAAGATTTTTTTTTTTTGCCAAGAAATAATTGTCTGTACGGGCAAAGTGCATTTCACAGCATTCATCATTTTCCTTTACAGTTCCCAGACATACATTTTCCTAGTCTCTTATTACATTACATGTATTTATTTTTGTTCTTTTAAATCGGGCAAAGAAAACCATATGCAAGTTCCAGAAAATATCAGGGAAAATATCAGTACTGGAATGCTTCTAATTGTACTTGTACAAAAGATATTCAATATCCCTGAAAAATATTTGTTTTCTGTTGTAGGCTGGCCGAGAGGGAAGGGAAAAGTATGGGTCCAAGAAAGGTCGGATGAACCCTAACGCCAGCACCACCAACAGGGAGAAGAAGAAGAAGAAACCGTTCATGATGATCAAACAGAAGATTGGCATCAAATGCAAGACGAAGAGGTCCTTCCGCGAAAAACAGGTAAAGACCATTGTTTTGAGGGGCCTCGTAAGTGCACAGTGATCACATGCCCAGATCCGTCTATAATTAAGACTATAGTTAAGATGAGTCTTGGGAAGGGTTACTCATCTTAACTCATGACTCCTCCTAAGATCGCATTCAATCAAAGTTAAGGCGCGTTCAACATGTTCTATACTTCCTTTAGTAATGCGGCTGAACTCGTTCTGAGGGTCGTCTTATCTAATTTGTGCATGCGTTCATTTGTATATTGTCTAAATCATTGCATTATCTTCTCGTTAAAGACAAATGTCGACCTAGAGTTCTAGTTTCATGGAAGGATCATAATTTGAAACAATTTCTGATGCGTGGGTTTAGTTTTAATACAAATTTTTACAAAATTCAATTATACGACACTACCAAGTCGACTTTATTGTATCTTACATATATAAACCACAAGGTTTATGACTAGCGCCCTCGAACAAAAAATACTGACACTTTGGGAGACTGCCAACATAAGGCAAGATAGCTCAGTTGGTAGAGCGCCGGTCTGGTATTCCGGAGGTCGCAGGTTCGAGTCTCGCCTTGCCGGTTTCTTTGTTTACTTTGAAATCTATCGTATCTTGTGTAGAATGTGCAGAACTACGTTTGTAATGTATTGCGTACAGTCTATTCTTGGGTGAAAGTTTGTGTGCATTTTTGTTGTTGGTGACCACTCTTGTGATTCACTTGAGACTGGGCTAGTGACAGGGCCAGGCGCAGTTCTACGAGGAGGCTAAGGGGGCTTCAGCCCCCCCCCCCCCCCCCCCCCCCCCCCCGTCAAACAAAAAACAAAAAACAAAAAAACCACCTTT
This sequence comes from Crossaster papposus, assembly GCA_037893245.1. Taxonomy (NCBI): domain Eukaryota; kingdom Metazoa; phylum Echinodermata; class Asteroidea; order Velatida; family Solasteridae; genus Crossaster; species Crossaster papposus. The sequence goes on from JBAIAA010000628.1 coordinate 170,203, forward strand.
TGTCTAGCCCCCCAAAAAATGCAATAAAAAGTACATGTACATTCTGGAAAATACATATACTGGATCTGCGAAAATTAGAAATTAACATCATTCACATGCGAATGGATCTAGCCCCCCTAAAATACTGCCTCTAGAACCGCGCCTGGAAAGGGCTTGTGATTTACTTGTCATTTACTTGTGACTTTCTTGTGACTTTCTTGTGACTGGACTTGTGATGGCCTTGTGATGGTCTGAACTCTGGACTACATCCTGAATCTTAGCAGCCTCATCCAACAGGGCTAGTGATTTACTTGTGACTAGAGTTGTGACTGGACTTGTGACTAGAGTTGTGACTGGACTTGTGACTAGAGTTATGATTTACTTGTGACTAGGCAAGTGACAGGACCTGTGACTAGAGTTATGATTTACTTGTGACTAGGCAAGTGACAGGACTTGTGACTAGAGTTATGATTTACTTGTGACTAGGCAAGTGACAGGACCTGTGACTAGAGTTATGATTTACTTGTGACTAGGCAAGTGACAGGACTTGTGACTAGAGCTATGATTTACTTGTGACTAGGCGTGTGACAGGACTTGTGACTAGAGTTATGATTTACTTGTGACTAGGCGTGTGACAGGACTTGTGACTAGAGTTATAATTTACTTGTGACTAGGCGTGTGACAGGACTTGCGAGAGACTCGACTACATCCCCGTCCAACACACCAACGACCTCCAAGATAATTTATTGTTCTTTTTCTTGCAGATTTCGCTCAGAGATCTCCTCTTGAAGAAACAGAAGCGACACTGAGCTTCACTCACGAAGTCGCAGCGTTCCGTGCCCAGGGCGGATAGTGATTGACCATATCAACGTATCAACTTAAAACAGAAATCTACTGGTTAAATAAATCTACCTATTAATATAGTAGGTATTATTATTATAAGTCTACAGGGCCCAATTCCATAAAAGCATTCTAACTAGTATATTACTAGGTTTTAGCAAGATTCCAAATGCCTAGTTGGTTGCTTGCTAGCAATCAACTAAATCGCATTCCATAACACCATTCTATGAAACATTCTTACTAGTTGCTTGCTTGCAGCTTGCTAGAATGGTGTGGGGTTTGCATAATCGCCAAAGTACATGGTCAGTTTGAGTTAACAATAGGGAAAGAGTTCAAATCAGGTCATGCTGTGGGTTGTATTGTCAATGCATTCCTCTGTACCCTATTTAGGGTATGTACATTTGTATCGGCCTAAGCACATGTTTCAGAAATGGCTAATTCAGAGAGTGTTTCAGATCAAAAAAAGAGGAAAGAAGCCTTATAATTACTCGACTCAGGAAAATCTGTCCTTGACTCTGCGCATAAGGATGTCAATACAAATTCCCAAAAGATGAAAGATTAAGGGTCACTTAGAATGGTGCTAAGGATTTAGACATACCCCAAACCTGAATGGTGCTAAGGATTTAGACATACCCCAAACCTATTATAATTTTAGCAAGCAACTAGGAACCTTGCTAAGCGTATAATGGTTTTATGAAATATATTTAGCAAGTAACTAGAGATAGAAAAGAAGTTAGCAACCAACTAGGCTTAGAATGCTTTTATGGAATTGGCTCCTGGTGTTCTCCAATAGTTAGCAACCTGGGGCTTTACCCAGAGCAGCAAAGACCCTAATTAAAAAAAAAGACGATTGTGATTTATAAAGCAACTTTGCTGTGTAGCATTCCACCTCATAGTACCGGTGTGATATGAATATCAGACTCCTGCTTCCTATTATTAATGGAATAAATGTGTGTTTGAGAGGTTTTAATCACTCTGTTTAATACCGCATGGAGTCTGGGTGCTGATAATTACCCAAGCCGAAGGCGAGGGTAATTATCAGCACCCAGACTCCAAGCGGTATTAAACAGAGTGATTAAAACCTCTCGAACACACATTTATTCCCATTCATAAATACCTTTTTTGTAAAATTCAGCCAAAAAAGCCCCGAAAATTGTCGCAAGTAAATTTTGGTGTTTCGCCATTCTGTGCGTGTCAAATGACATGTTTCCGCCTCTGTCGCTCTACACAATACATGCAATATTTAATAAAGCGTATTTACTATGAACCAGACTATTACTGCCATTGGCAACTTCGTTCCCAGGGTGTCGAGCTGTACGCGCCCAACACTACCCACTCTTACTATTGGAGACGAGGTACGGTTGGAAATAAAGTGAGCCCTGGGGACGAGTTTTTTGCGACAATCGCGTTGTTGCCAGCTGGTTTTAAACACTTCCAGCCATGTCTTTATCGTCCGTTTAATACCGGCCACGTGACGGGCTCTCGACCAATAGGAATGCCTAAACTGTCCCAGGTATTTATGAATGGTTATTAAAACCCTCGCATGTGACTGGTTACTTTTGTGGTTATATTCACAGGCTTGCACAATACTATCAATGAGTCAGAACTTTATGGAGTCTGAAATTCACATAACACCGGAACTTTTGGGAAAAATTTGGAGAAAAACTTGTACTAAGGCCAAATAAAAAAACAATAGTTGCTGATCATCCTTTTTGGGGGGAAAAAAGTGAAAAGAGAAGGGGGGAGGTGTTTTTGTTGTATCGTCGTGAAAAAATGAGGGAGTTTTTTTTTGGTTTTTTTAACAAAATGAATAAACTAGAAAACCAATTCAGTGTACAGCTCGGCAAGACTCACGTCGTTCTCGATTGTCATTCCGAACCAGTCTTTCATTAGTTGGTGACAGCCCTCCTTGGCTATTGTCACCACAATCAACGACATGATAAATCACTGCACGACCTCAAAACGAGCAAAAGCCGAAAACAATGCCTGCGGGAATGCCTGGCCAACACAATGGCGCAGTGACAATGGCGATCAGCAAGTGTGGCTACAGCGCATGCGCGTACTCGCTAGAAGCACGTTGGTGGCGTGGGTCAAACCTAGCCCGCGAATTTTGAATGTGGTTTCACGTTTTATGGCATTTTCATCGTTTTTTACAAAAAATGGAAGAAAAAAAATCTGGGTCGGGGCCCGTTTGGAGATTCGGGAGATGATGATTACCAACTAATTTTTTTTATTTGGCCTAATGTACCAGTATTTATTGAAACTGTGAACCATCCCATGAAGTGTTCCCTCCAGAAAAATGAGGACCCCAAATGCAATCTGTGCACTATTTGTTTAACCTTAAAAGTGGGTAGCACTTCTACTCTATTTCCCTAGAAATAAAATCACACAATTCTTGACAATTTTAGTTTATGCATTTTGATGCATATTTATTAAAAAAAGGAAAAGAGTTTAATAGTGACTTTTGTACAAGTACAATTAGAAGCACTTCAGATTTCGGGCCAATTTCATGAAACATGTAAGCACAAAAAATTGCTTAGTAAAACAGGTTACCAGCCAAAACTCTTTTCATGCTAAGCAAAAAAACAGCTTACTACTAATCACAAATGATAAACATCACCTACAAATTTAATTTGTAACCCTGTTTTTGCCAAGGAAGAATTTTCATGCTAAGTGAATTTTTGTGCTTACATGTTTTATGAAATTGGCCCCTGGTATTGTCCCTTTTTGGAACTTACATATGGTTTTCTTGACCCGATTTAAAAGAATAAAAATAACTGAATACATGTATTGTAATGAGAGACTAGAAAAAAGTATGTCCAGGAACTGTCAAGGAAAATGGTGAATGCTGTAAAATGCACTTTGCCTGTACAGACATGTATTTCTTGGCAAACAATCTAAAATCTGAAAATACTGTTAGTCCAGGCAAAATACATAATTTTGTTTTGTTGACCTCAAACAAATTGCAACAAATTGTTTTTCACCACAGTGCACTTCTATAAGGTTCCTAGAATTACATACTAAAAATCTACAAAAATCCAAGTGGTGGAAATATGTCTAATTTGCATAAATCGTTAATCCCTGCCATGTAATATGTTTATTCCCATATTTGGGTATATATTTTATTTTAATTTTTTGAAAAGTTTGGTGATTCTACTTACATATCCTTACTTGAATAACATTTGCTAAAGCATATAAGTGACTGAATAATTATGAGAACACAGTAATTATCCAAAATGACAACTTTGTGACCCTATAAATGTGCGCACATTACACTGTCTCCAGATATCATCATGTAGTCAGTATTGGTGAGCTTCAAATTCACCAAGTTGCTTACTGGCACAGTTATCATATTAAAACATTATGAAAAATCATATGAACAATAATAACATTGTGATATTTAGCCCAGAAAACAAAAACTGGGGAAAAATGGTGTGTCTATAAATTGGGCTAAAAAGTAGTTAAAGGGTTGCCTAACATGGAAGACTTGAACAAGTTCAAGGAAATCCCCAAAATACATTTTAACGTAGATATGATTATTGTAAGCAACAAAAATCTTAAATTTGGGGGGTTTCCTTGAACTTGTTCAAGTCTCTCACCTTAGGCAACCCTTCACCTACTATATTACGCGGCAGGGATTAACGATTTATGCAAATTAGACATATTTCCACCACTTGGATTTTTGTAGATTTTTAGTATGTAATTCTAGGAACCTTATAGAAGTGCACTGTGGTGAAACACAATTTGTTTGAGGTCAAAACTTATGTTTCCTGGACTATGTAGTCATCAAAGGGTTCGAGAAAATTATTTGAAACACAGGAGTTAAAGGCGTATAAGTGGATATTACAGTTTTGGAGCAAAAACAGAAAAAAATCATGTGCGACCTTTTGATCATGAAACAAGTGTATCTCGTATTTCCACAAATAATTCACCTTATTTGCTTATGTCAGAAGTGATAGCTAACCAGACAGAATAATTTCACCTGATGTTTTTAGTACTAATAAATCTTTAATCCAAGTAAGCTTTCTGATATTATGATTCTATATGACTTTAATTTTTAAGATTATTTTTAAGTTTTAAACTGTTGAAATATTTGTTGTTTTCCCCCAATATTATGAATACATTTGGAGGATTGAAGAATAAACACCAGTAAGTGTAAAACACTGATTTGCCATGAGATTTTAATTATTATTTTGTTTATATGTGACCTGTCATCACAAAATGAGCGTAAAGTAGGCAAATTCAAAAATTGAGATATGGGTATTTCTAAATTCTGTGGAAACGGAGCTTTCCAATGGTATATAACACTTGGAGGTTTGATACTCAATATTTGTTTTCTTTTTCTTTTTTAGTCTGGAGTCTTAATACAGAGATTATGAGAAGAAAGGCATAGGAAGGCATAGTCAAAATTGTCTCAAAAACTAATTTTGTTTTTATCTGATCGTCCTGAAAAATTGGGAATTGATTGTTGGGGATTTAGTCTTAAAAAAACCATAATCTCAAAATCGACCACCTCTTCAAATTTTGACTTTGACTGGCCGTACTGGGAAATCACTTTATGCTCATTTTGTGATGACAGGTCACATATTTGAAAAAAACACATTAAAATAACTGAATCAACTTTATTGTTCAGGTAAGACTTATCAACCTTGCATATGAAGCAAGATATGAGACTCTCCCTACTTTGTGGTTTATGAGGATTTTTTTTGGGAGTCCCTCTGTCGCATATCGTGCTTGGTATAGTTATGAGGTTTAATTTTAAAGAGGGGATGGGGAAAACAAAGCAAGGAGGGAGGCGCCTTAGGCTACTAAAAATACAAAACAAAAGTGGCGGTTGCACTTCATACAAATATTGAATTTGTTCCAGTGATTGATTGATATTCCTCAACTTGAAGAAATAAAGAAAAAACGGTTCCTTTTTGCATAATTGTTGTTGCCCCACGATTATCATAAGTACGCCGACTTCAATTTTATTATTTTCATACGGGTTGGTAAAAAACAGTTGACTCAAGTTTAAGGTGATTTTTCACCCACTTCCTACACTTCCAGAGAATTTGGGTTTACCTAGTATTGATGAATAGGGTGCTCAAAAAAATAATCTTTAAAATAAACAAATGCTGGGTCTAGCTTAATTTGATCTTAAGTTATGGCCCATTACTGACTTGTCCACAGGAACCTCATTGTAAATAAGCACGCTGAAGACGAAAACTATCAATTTTGGGGGATTATTTCTAACCAAACTCGATCCAAGACGATTTAGGCCGATGGTACGGAGAAGCACACCCACGCTTTTCTGGCCCTTGCTTGCTGCTGACAGACATTTCCGGCCCTTGCTTGCTGCTGACAGACATTTTTGGCCTTGCTCGTGACGTGTTTATACATCATCCGTTTTGAATCACGGTAAAACTTTGCGTGTTCCGGCGCGAACTGGTTAAACACCCTACTCACTAACATTATAAACAAATTCTCTGGAATTGTCGGAGGTGGGTAAACTTTTTTTGAACCACCCTGGATTGTCTTCAAGCGCCATAAAAAGTATGGATGTATTGGCCATTTTATAATCTAGTATTTTTACAAGATAAAAAATAACTGCCTTGACAGGGTACAGCTGTGATATTGGTAATTATTTGAAGGACTAATTATTAATTGTCGGTAAACGTGTATGAAGTGTAACCATATAAATACTCGGGAGGATGATAGTACAAAATGACTGGTCCTCAGCATTGATTAACTCCAAATAAGCCAACGCAGAGAAACAGGGGCCAATTTCACGGAGCTGCTAAGCACAAAAATTTGCTTAGCACAAAAAAGGCTTGCTCATTAAAAACAAGTTATCAGCAAAAATTCTACGTGTTTTTCATGCTAAGCAAAAATCCAGCTGATTATCTATCAAAAACAATAAAGATCATGTGAAAATTTGGTCTGTAACCTTGTTTTTACCAAGGACAAATTTTCATGCTAAGCAATTTGTTGTGCTTAGCAGCTCCGTGAAATTGGCCCCTGGTCATTTCACCCTGAAAAAGTGTTATTAAGAAGTCCCCCTGTTTCTTGACAAGTTACAAGTAATGATCAAATGATCAGTGACTCTGGCTTTCCTTTGTTGAAGGTCATTCTCTAACATTGCCATTTGACCTGGCTTGTGATTGGCCTGTGATAGACTTGCAACCTTCCAGAAGTGCTCTGGCCTAGTGGTCTGGAGCATTGAATTTGTGGTCTGCGGAGTAATTATGCAGGTTGTTGGTTCGAACCAAGGTTGGGCTGTGGCACTTCTACGCATAACCTGGGTAGAGGCATTATCAATGCCTTGCAGTGGGCTAGTTACACATACCAACCCTATTCATACTGTGGAGAGATCAGAATGTCTCATTTCAGTGTGAGGGGCTGGTTCTTCCACACTTTGAGTGTCCTTTGGGCTTGGGATGGGCGATATGCTTTAACCAGTTCGCACCGGGATTATTTTTAAGAAAACTCGATTCGAGACAGGTTCAGGCCGATGGTACCGCAAAGCACACCCACGCATTTCCGGATTTGCTTGCTGCTGACAGACATTTCCGGCCTTGCTCGTGACGTATACATATGCGTCATCTGTTTTGAATCTGGGGAAAACTTTGCGTGTATATACGTCCTCCGGCGCGAACTGGTTAAAAAAAAATGAGTTGTAATAAGGTCATCACAGAACATCACAAGCCATCATAAGCTGTCACTAGTCACAAGGTATTCAAATGAACTTCTTTTGGCATTGTAATCTCTTTTACTGCTGTACATGTCTACTACGATCTGTTAACCATTTTTGTTTTGTTTTAGAAGACCGTCAACAAGGCAAAGACCCCGTAGAGTAAAGCGCAAGGGTAGGCCACTAGGAGCTGCTGGGAGTCCATAGCCAGCTCCGTCACGAAGAGCTTGGAGGCCGACAGGCTGCACCAACCGATCGTGACTAAGGTTGCTATCGTACCAAAAACACTCCTGCAGACATGGCAGAAACATTTGTTAGAATGACAAACTTTATAAGAATAGGTGAGCATTAACGGGCGATATTACATATTATTATTGTTTACGTGCGCGCGCTGATTGATCACATTCGCCTTCATGAGTCATTCTAATGACAGCTCGGCTACTTCTCCCGCGGTCTTGGTAAAATTTTCCCGTATCGAAAGTCCAAGTGCGAACAGTGGTAACATTAGACCATTTTTTATTTTACCCTCGTCTCAGTAAAACCTTCCCCCCAAAAAAAGTCCAGTGCGAACACAACTTAAAACCCAAACTTCATAACCAAACTTTTTGAGAAAACAAACTTACTCTAATGAGAAAACGATGGCAAGGCAATTGAGGAGTACCATGGGCAGCAGGCAGTAGCCGAGCACACTGATGATGCAGTTAACGGCTACGCCCGTCAGGCTCATTAGGTTGAGCAGCATCCACATGGCTAGACAGCCCAGACCACCGATGCCGTAGATATAACCAAACTGCACTTTGCCCGCCTAGTTTGTAAAACACGGGTTGAAGTTATTGAAAATAAAAAGCTCATTTTTGCAATGCATTAGGCCAAATAAAAATAAAAAATAATAAGTTTAGCGTCACCGCCCGCTTCCTTTTTGGGGGCCGCCTCCTTTTTTCTTTCTTTTTTCTTTTTGAACAAAATAATAAATTTTATAATTTTTTTGAAAAAAATTAAAAATTAAAAATTAAAAAATTAAAAAAATAATAAAATTTTAAGATCGTATTTTTAGACTTTAGCATCACTGTGTATACATGCTGTGGAAATATATTTTGTTTCTAATAGAAAGGCTAGGGTGTGACGTGTACGATGCATACATGATCGACACACATGAATTTTGATTCGTGGGTGAACCATGTTTTAATATTAAATTGGAAGATAGGGTGTGACATGACTCGCATTAAGATGTGTCGGGCGGCCATTTTGAAAGGAAAAAAAAAAAAAAAAGAAAGGGCCTCCTCCTTCCTTTAAAAAAAAAGGCATGACGCTAAACATGTTTTTTGTTTTTATTTGGCCTTATGATGTCAATGCCCATTTATAAAACGTTATCAAATTTCCAGATGCAAGTACGTACAATATTTTTCTATTGTTTTTACTGTGATGACCAGGGGCCAATTTCATAAAACATGTAAGAACAACAATTTGCTTATCATGAACATTCTTCCTTGGGGGGGAAAAACAGGGTTACAAATCAAATTTTCAGGTGATGTTTATTGTTTGTGACTGGTATTCAGCTGGTTTTTGCTTAGCATGAAAAGCAAATGAAGTTTTAGCTGTTAACCTAAGCAAAACTATTTTTGTGCTAAGCAAATTTTGTGTGCTTACATGTTTACATGTTTACATCTAACCCAAGCAAAACATCAAAATGCAAACAATAATTAAAAAAAACAAACAGATCTTGCAAATGGGAGTCGGGTTGGCGTACGGGAGTCCGGTTGGCACAGCGGTTCTTTCCTCGCCTTCCACCACTGTGACCCAGGTTCGAATCCCGCCTGGGCCAATACATGTATTTGGTCTTCAGTCCCTGCCTGAATCCGTATTTTTTTCCAAGGATATTCTTCTGGGGTTTTCCTCCCACCTCTAAAACTGTACCTTCTTCTCATTGTCTTCTCTCTACAGGTTTCTTCAGGCTTGCGAGCTACAGTGCCTAGAGCGCTTTTGAGGGATTCTTGGTTTCATTACCAGATATAATCGATATTAATTATTGTAAAGGAATTATTTGGGGGTTTAAGTCGGAGTTTGTTCTTACCAATAGAAGTGTCCCACCGAATGCCAGTGCAAACACCAGTGGGCCAGCTAGATCACTATCGTGGATGGCCGCTGGGTCTGTCTCCCTTAGTGGGTTCAGGACGGCCAGTGTCTGGGCAAGAAAACCAAGAAAAAACATCAAAATTATAATACACCATTTGCTTTTGCTGTAATCTTCGAAAATAGACGGGTTAGGTTTCGTATTTATAGTAAATATTGTAATGCTGACCCGTTATTAAAGCTTTGTGTTCATAGATGCCAAAAAAACACCAAAACATTAATGTTTTGTTGTTGTTGTCTGGTTCCTTGACTTCTTTTAGATGATACAGAGGCATTTATAGACGCCAGGGACTTATCAGGTTAGGGAACCAGACTATAGTTGGCTTGTCCCATTCACGGATGTGTAACCGTGTTGCAAGTAAAATGTGGACAAACTTAATTTTAAAAATTGGGGACGGTGTTTGAAAATAGTAAGGTTTTTTCCCAACGATTGCCGGCTGGCAATCGGTGGAAATTTATAGAAAATCAAACTTTTCTTGAAAACCACAACACACCAGAAGCCGTGATTTCACGAGATATTTATAACTGTTATTCACTTACCTGTTATTCAGGTATTTCATAATAATTCAGTAGTTCTGTTTTTTTATGTTTGCAAAAGTTTGGGTCATTACAGACTCCATGTAGGAACTACAGATGATTGCTGTGTTGCTTAGACAGGAGATATAAGGAAAAACAGATTACATTTGACTCACCTTTTGGTAGATGTGTTCAAAATTTATCCCGAGTTCTGAAAAAGAGAGAAAGAGAGATTTGGTTTAAGGCCAGTGTATTGATGTACAGTTGAATGCCATTTATACCAAACACTATTCTTGGCTCCCGATTTTTGTGTACAAAACATCCTGAACACTGTTGTTGGAAAAATGTCAAGGGATTTAAAATCTACCGGGTTTATCAAACTGTTTTATGAAGCGCACATATCCACCATTAAATGGAATGGTGCTCTTGGGGACTACAGCATTATTACCCCTGCTTAATGGGCCAATGTAACATTCCAAATACCATCACAGCTCTCTGGGGAGTACAAATCACAGTCATGATTTGATTTTGTATTTAAAGCAGACACGGTCATCAGCAGGATGTGATTTCAACAAAAGATTTTTAAACTTACAAATTCACATCCTTTTTTCAAATTCACATCCTGGGTTAATTTGTTAAGATCCACTCGATGTGAATTTTGATTCTAATGTCTTAAAACCCAGGATGTGATTCTGGACCGAGGATGTGAATTTGGAGCATTTGGATGTGATTTTGAAATCTTTTTGTTGAAATCACATTCTGCTAAAGGACCGTGTCTGCTTTGAATGCGAAATCACATCATGCCCATTCCTAGTGTTACTCCTGGATGGAGAGTAGCAATAAAGTGCCTTGCCTAAGGACACATGCATCATAACCCCGGGTATGACTCGAACCCACAACATTAGGCCCTGCTGTACAATACGGCTGCATCCAAACTACTTGGCTATGGCTCAAAATAGCACACAGGTCTATGGAATATGGCTGTAGCCGTTTACATAGGCACATGTGTAATTTCATGACATTTCTTCATGTTCAATACCTTCTAAGAGTGGAGGCTCATCATCAAAGCTGTCTGTGTAGCCACTCGACCCTGTGGGTAAGGGTTCAGGGGTCATGATTTCCCCTGTATATGGTGCCTGTGGGACCATCATGTTGGGCTGTGCACCGTACCCTTGTTGTTGACTGTAGTCATATTCACCATATGATCTATTATGGAGAAATAGAAACAAAAGATAATATTTTTTTTTATTGCAATTTAAAGGTAGTATACACCATTGGTCATTGCTTGAATTATCATGAATGAGTAGATTTGGGGGGTTGTATTTGTAGTAAATATCGTTTAACTGAGCTGTCCGAAGTTTTAGAATCATGAATGCCGAGAAAAGCACGAAAAACAGCGTTTTTTTTCGACCGGCATCGAGCAGTTATTCTTATGTTATCTTTGTTTTTTCGCGATCGCCGTCCGGCGATCGCGAATTTTTCATTATAAAATTTTCTTTTTCGGAAGAATTACAGGATATCTAGCGCAATCATTTTGCTGGATGCCCAGAATCAACATTTACTTTCAGATGAGTAAGATATTTCTTAATAATTCGGTAGTAAATATTTTTGATATCTGCAAATGGTGTATCCTACCTTTATTTAAGTGTTTGTCTGACTTTGTTTAAAAAAAACGGCAAGCAGAGAATTTGTTTTTCTGTGGTCCTAACATTATTTGTAAAAAGAACAAAAAAAGGCATAAATGGGTGTCCTAAATCCTGATGCCATGTTTGGCACAAATTGTTTTTCTGTTTTCTTTAAAATGAGAAATGTTCCCAACTCCAAATTCTTTTTCTCATCACTGAATGGAAAAAAATTAACATAAATATTATTTAATAATAATAATTTAAGATTAAGATTAACATTAACATTAATTTAAAATATTAAAATCATAGGCCCATCACATACAAAATATTCAATTCAACATTATCACATTAACTTCCAATCAGTAAAAAGGGACATTTAATTTGTATTATTTTTAATTTTTTTAATATAAACAAATTTAAATAAATTTAAGTCTAAACCAGACCTTTGAGATGAGTTATCCACATACAAAATGAACATAAACTTGTGCCGTTACCCTTCCTGTTGCCAATTGTCAGGCTGCGGCTGTTGACCGCTGCCCATATCGTACCCTTGCTGGTCATCGTACTGAGACTGAAAGAAACCCTGTTGGTCCATTTCCTGGCCCGATCCGTACCCCGCCATCTCTACAAACACGTCGAGTTATTATTTCAATTTTGCCCAACGATTAAGTCCTGAATGTCAGCTTGACAAAACACTCTAAATCGAATAAAACAGCTGATAAAACAATTGTCAAAACAACAAATTTGTGAGACGATTGGTGCTCTTATTCCTCCATGGTGCGATGTAGACATGTTTTGGTTTTTCGATGAACAACCTGTCACTGGTATCCTGCTAGTTAAGCACTTATTGGTACATTGTTCAGGACACCAGCGATCGCACTGACACGTTTGAGAAACCCCCTAAAATCTTAAAAATATACTGCTACAGCGAAAAGGGGGGCGTAGCTGAAGGGGTACGAATGAGTGATTTAAACTTTGTATTAGATTTATATTAAGCTATATTTTACAACCTCCGACTTTGTACCTTAAAAAAAGTAAATCAAAAATTATGGATACTAATTTAATACTCCCAGTAGTTTTTCTCACCTCAACTGCTTTAGCCAGCTTATAATTTACAGGCTCGAATCAAGACTGGCTACAGCTGTACAACATTAATTTTCAATAAGCTAAGGGGTGAAAGTGTACCTAAGGGCGCCACCAACATTACTCGACCTCTTTTAGTCGGGTCAAAAAGAAGGTAGGAATGGCGTAATGGTGTTGAATAAAAATCCGTGTATTTCCATGTTTAGTTTAATGCATCCTCACCCGAAAGCACACCAGAATGTTAAATAAAGAAGCAAGGATTACTATTGGCTTAATTTTGTGTGTAAATGTGTGACATTAATCGGAAATTGGGTAGTGAAAGATCCGTAACTCATCATATTTTGTATAGATTACATTCCAACTTAGATTTACGACCTAGCCTAGGCCTACTGCTGTGTCAATGTCATGTGTTTCAAAAAATGTTTTTGAAAATGCCAGTATTAGGTTCAAGCATGGGCAATGGCAAGGTTTCAATTACCGTCTTATTGTTTGTTATACATTTTTCAAAGCTTTGCCTTACGTTAGACGTTTTAAAACCTGGTTAACAACATTCATCTTTTTCCGAAAGTGACTGAAACCTACAAAAAATAACAAAATCCCAACACTAACGTAACAGTACACTACAGCAATAGCTTGAAAATTTTAGCTCTAAAGCTCATATTGGGAGATTTGCCATTTGGAGACGGAACATGGGGCCGACGTAACTGGCAGGTGTCCCTGAATTTACCTTTTTCGTGAACTTTAAAGCAAACACTCTACACATACGATGTAGAACTATAGAAATCAATGATACACCCAATTATGATCAATTTAGAAGCAGATAAAAAGTTGGTTTTCTCCGAGGAAGTCACTAATAAACTAACTAATGTAGCGGTTTTTGTATTATTTAAGGCACTTGCTGCTTAGGTAGCCTAACCCGGTTTTTCCTTCAGCCTTGCTCATGGTTAAAATAATGCACTTGTCAATTGTAGTCCCGGCCCTGGGGGACCCGGGGCTTTGGACAAAGTAGCGGGGACATAGCGGGGGATGTCCAAAAAAACGTGCCCCGCTAGCCAGGACAATAGCGGGGTCTTGGCCGGGGTTGTACAGTTTATTGCCCCGCTGTACCGGGACAATAGCGGGGACTTGGCCGGGGTTGTACAATCTTGTTGCCCCGCCGTACCGGGACAATAGCGGGGACTTTGCCGGGGTTGTACAATTTTGTTGCCCGGCCCTACCGGGACAATAGCGGAGACTTTGCCGGGATGTACGAAATGTGCACACTGCATGCACAAACTCATTCGCACACGTTTGACCAGGTTGGATCGAACGACGTTCTTCATTGCATTTACGACTGACGTCCAGGGTATCAATTTATCCTGCCATCGCGAAACAATTTACAACCAATTGTTTTCATATTTTTACCTGATGAAAGAAGCTGTAATTTCGTTAACATCTTTCTTGTGTCTGGAATCACAGATCGTCATGAGTTACAAAAAGCAAATGTGTCTTTGGGCTACTTATTTACAGAAAATAAATTGCAAATCCACGCTTTTCGACGTGAACATCGTGTACGAACTTTCTACGTGCGTGCGCGCGTACCCGGCAGCCGCGCTGGCCTAGTATGACTGATGAGCTGGCCTCTGGTGGCTGTTAGTTATCACCCCCTCTGGTCTAAAAGGGGAATGAGTAGCAATGAATAGTGTTGTGGTCTATGTAAACAAAATCTAAATAATTAATTATTGTCTAACATTACACCGAAATATTTCCAAATGTCATTGTTTTATAAAGTAACAAAATCTCTCAAGATACACCGAGAAAAAAAAAATCATTTTTTATTGCTGTAAAAAAATATAGAAAACACGTATCCCTGTACAAATTGAATGGAGGGTTTGCCCTTTGCCTGGCAGCGTGTGCAATAGGTGGAACAGCCTCCAACCATGAGAAGCATATGGCAGGAGAAATTGATACAAAATATACCTTGGACTCCATCGCGTTGTGTTGTACACAACGGAGGAGTCCAACCTGGACTAACGTGTATTTAGCTATGCCGTCAGCACGCGCCCCACGAGGCTACTGGTACCCTGTAACATATACATTTATTTCTGGTGATCTAACGGGTACCAGTACAACTCTTATGACTGCGCAACTTCGTGCATGCGTGCTGAAGCGAAATTTCCCCGCCAGAAAAGTCAGCACACCGGATAGGTGAGACCGTTTAAACCTGGATTGTGCATGCCGGGGCCGGGATCGTGCGGGGGTTGTGACAAATGCCCCGCATTCTGGGGCCGGGATCGTGCAGGGGTTGTCGAATATTGCCCCGCATGCCGGTGCCGGGGTTGTGCAAAATGCCCCGCATGCCGGGGCCGGGGTATAGCCGGGAATGTACAAAAACCGAGTGCCCCGCACTGCCGGGCGGTAGCGGGGACTGGCCGGGACAATCACGCTGGGCCAATTGTACATCCCCGGCTACGTCCCCGCTAGTCCCGGGTCCCCCAGGGCCGGGACTACAATTGACAAGTGCATAATTCACAAGGTAAATTTGCGAAGAAAAAGATGAACGTTAACGATTGCCAGATTGGAACCACAGACCATTCGATTCATAGCTTACCTCTCTACCAACTAGGCTATATTGACGAATTGGTTGAAGACAGCCGTTCTTTATAATTCTTTATTATAGTTCGTTAATGTAGCTTTGTTTTCAGCGTGATTTATTTCGAAGTGCACAGTGAACCCTTTAAAAATGCCCCGAAATAATTCTGATTGATTGGGTATGTAAGTTTGATAATAATGGTTTATCAAAATTTATCAACTTTAAAGAAATTCTTCAATGTTAACCTCTTCTTCTTTCAGGATAATTACACATACATTTGACCTTTAGTTTTCACCTGATTGGGTATGTAAGTGGGATAATAATGGTTTATCCGAATTTATTCAAGTTTGCCACTTTAGCAAACACTTTGTGCCGCCTCCGGAAACAATTCATGACACCGAACAATTTGCAGTGAGTTCATCCAGAAAATATTGCAGTAATTTTCTCAGGATAATTACACATACATTGGACCTTTAGTTTTCTTTAGGTTATTATATTAACCAAGTAAGGCCGTGTCCGAAACGGGTGTCTAGAGCTACAGCTACGGCTATTGTCTGCGTCGGCCATTTTTTAGCGCCGTCCTAAATGCCATCTAGAGCTACAGCTACAGCTATGGGTAAAACAATAAAGGCAAAACAATAAGGCGGCAGCACTAACGTTAATTTGAAGCAAATTTTTCGTTTATTTTTTAATGATGGTGCATTGAATTGCAACTTTAAAAAAATGTCGATAAAGATGTCGATATCATCAAGTATTTTGACCGGCAGTAAACAAACATTGGGTAACGTCTAGGAGACGATATTAATTGTTGTAAATTCTTACGTCATAATTTTACAAACACAAATTCAAGCCTCACTTGAGGGCGCAATAACTAGCCGCAGGCTCTGCTGTAGCCGCATTTGAATTCCAGTTGCCTTAGCGTCACGTAGCCGTAGCTGTAGCTGTAGATCGTAGCACTTGACACTCGTTTCGGACACGGCCCAAGTATCTTCATAGTGAAAGAAAACAGTCACAATTTGGAATTTCCTCATCTCAACATCACACCTGTGTGATTGTCTCACAATATGAAAGAAGTAAAGTATTTTGCCACATTTATGAGGCAAGTGTAATGGGTGACACCTATCAAAAGTATGTAGAAGTTTCACACTCATTGTACGTGGTTGTGCGTTTATTTTATTTGTTTCCCCGTTTGTTTCACCTTGCAGCAGCAGTCATGAGGACTATACTGTCAAGCAGATATGTGCAAATCCCAGAACATGGTAGGTGGCATGCATAGGAGCTGGTATGTTTAACACTAACCAATCTAAAAAATTTCAAAATCTCACTTGGATTGAGGGCGTTTGGAGATTTTCCACTGGGGGATAATGCAGGATCCAAGTTATAAGGCCTAAACTAATGCTGGTTATTTGGGTATTTATTCAAATGAGGATTCGGGAGGATTGAGGTTATTTGTTACTTTGTACTTTCACACTGCTCATGCTCTATGTACATTCTCCATAGATCTTCAGTCAAGGTGTAAGTTATGTTACAAGAATAGAAAACGTTTGCATCCTAAGGGTCATGTGTGTGCAGACCCTTGTAATAGGGCACTTAGCAGCTGTTTGTTCCATACTTGGCTGCTTTATAGCTCAATGGTAAACCCACTGCAGGATTTTAGCAGGATTCAGGCAGTGGTTAACCAGTAATAAATATTGGAGGATTTTGCAGGAATCGGGTTAATTGAAGTTTTAACATTTTGGAATTGCAGGATTTTGCAGGATTGAGGTTATGTGTAAAAACAAATAGGTAGGGAGTTAGGTGTTTAGTTTTTTTGTTGTTTTTTTGTTTATAAGTAAATGCTTTGTTTTTGGAGCTAAATTTGACTTTTCAGGATAATGTTATCAATTTCTGTTAGCTGAAAGGCCAAAGTAGGTAAACAAATTGTGATGTCATCCTTCAAACTTGTTGATTTCAGTGGACGTGATCATCAAGGCCCGCGTGGTCACCGTCAAGGGACCGCGGGGCACGCTGACCCGCGCCTTCAAGCATCTGAGCGTGGAGATCCTCCGGATTAGCAAGAAGAAGATCCGGGTCAACAAGTGGTTTGGGTCTCGCAAGGAGCTGTCCTGCGTCCGCACCGTGTGCACTCACATTGAGAACATGATCAAGGGAACCACTCTGGTGAGTTTGGTGAAAAGCTGTGATTTGTCTTGGTCCAAAAAGTTAGAACATTTTGTGGTTTTATTTTTTTTTTACATTTGGTGGCTTGTCACAGTTTGTTAACCAGTTCGCGCCGGGATTTATTTAACATCACTGAGCCGAGGCGCGGTATTTTTTGTTAACAAAACTTGATCCGAGGCGGGTTCAGGCCGATGGTACCGGAAAGCACACCAACACATTTTCGGCCTTGCTCGCTGCCGACAGACACGGCCTTGCTCGTGACGTGTTTATGCGTCATCCGTTTTGAATCTGGGGAAAACTTAGCATGTATGTACGTCCGCCGGCGCGAACTGGTTAAAGGTGAAATAAACCTTTTGCAGCTATCTCAAACGTAACCAACCAAAAATACCGTTGAAAAAACTTACTTGTTGTAAAGATATTATTTAATGATTCTAAACTTCCTGTGAAATTATTCCTACTAGTATGCTGTCATTATGAGGAAAATAACCAAAGAAAGTCATTTTCCAAAGATGCGTCTCAGAGATGCTGCAATTGGCTGAATGAGAAAATGTCCTGAATGCGGATTGTGGTCGCAATTCGAATTGTAACACATCAAATTTTTGATTGAAATAGAAATCTTAGAATATTTTTTTCTGGAATTCAAAACGGATGACAAATAAACACGTCACAAGCAAGGCCGGAACCTGTTTTGGATCGAGGTTTGTGAAAAACAATCCTGCGTCTGGACCTGGTCAATGTACAAATAATCCCGGTGTGAACTGGTTAAAGCTGTGTCACAAAAAATGGATGGCTCAATTATTTTTTTTAAGTGGGTTTCGACTATGCGGTTTCCAAAATGGGAACCAAATAGTGGAATTCAAACCGAATCTTAAAAAAATTGATTTTCAATCGCACCACTACAGTAAATTGTGGCGCAAGTGAAGTCATGCCATTGCATGAAGTCTGTTTGTTCACATATGTGACCTGTCACCACAATATGAGAGTAAAGTCGCACAATGTGATTTGGAAATATGGCCATCCACAGTCAAAATATGAAGGGGTGGTAAATTTTGAGATTTTGAGTAATTTTGAAAGCCCAGGTCCTCCTACATATTCCCATTCCTTGGGAAAGATCAGATGATCGAAAATCTCTTAAATTATGTGATTTTGTGTAGTTAGTGTTTGGATTAAAGTCCATTAGTGGTCTAATTAACACGGTAAATAAATATGCAAATCAGGTCCTCGTAAGTATCTCACGTTTTATAAATGTTGATATTTTGTTGTTTATACAATAGTTTGTATGTGTAGAAAATTTCAAGAGGAAATAATGATTAGAACATAGCCGTTGCTATGCTCAACCGAACCTTACTTGTCCTGTTTTGTAATCTTTTGCGTGTTTTGTTTAAGATGTTTAAAGTAAGTTTTCTCACAAACACATTTGGTGAAACCCGTGACTTTCTAGAGCGCTGTAAACAGTATTTATCGCAAAACCCCTAAGTGTTATGTACCATTGGAAAGCTCTCTTTCTCAAGAATTTGAAAATACCAATATCTAAATTTTCAATATTTCCGACTTTACTCTCATTTTGTGGTGACAGGTCACATATATGTGACCGGCTCTACAAAAAGGTGTCTTAAGTCGCGCTATGCACTATCATGTAATGGCCCGCTCAACGTTGAGAGGGTAAACATTTTATCAAAATGTGTTTTTTATTTGTTGTCATGAATGAAATCTTTAATACCTACAGTTTAAGGTTTCATTAAAAGAAATGTTGGTTTTGATGAATGAAGTGGGAAAAAACGACCGTTTTGTGTGAATCACTCTGTTGTAGTACAACAGAGCCGGCTATTTCAAAGCCTGTTTTCTCAGTTGTGAAATTTGAATTCCGAAAAAGTAATCAATATGTAAACACGTCGTGTCTCCAAAATGGGAGGGTCTATGAATCTCTATTATATACTAAATGAAAGCTTACGTTGTGGGCTTTCTTACCATGTATATAACTCAATTAAATTTGTTTGTGATATGAGACACCTTTTTGTAGAGCCGGTCACATATTTGTCGTCTTTGTTTTGGCTGAAGGGCTTCAAGTACAAGATGCGCTGCGTCTATGCTCACTTCCCCATCAACTGTGCCATCCAAGAAAACAACAAGCTGCTGGAGATACGCAACTTCCTGGGCGAGAAGTTTGTGAGGCGCGTGAACATGAAGGACGGCGTGACGGTGTTTGCATCCACAAAGGTGAAGGATGAGCTGATTCTGGAGGGAAACGACATCGAGCTCGTCTCACAGTCGGGTGAGTAGAAAATAGACCCTATGATCGCTACAAATGTTCCAAATCATGCACCCCCCACAAAATGTTAAAGGTAGTATACAACATTTGCATTTATCGAAAATATTTACTACCGAATTATTAGGAAATATCTTACTCATTTGAAAGTAAATAATGATTCTAGGCATCCAGCAAAATGATTGCGCTAGATATACTGTAATTATTCCGAAAAAATATAATTTCATCAGCGTTCTAGCTAGGCATTAAATAGCGTGCCGGGCCGACACGCTATCGAAAAGTTCCGACACGCTATAATTCCTCCGATACGCTATCGATACGCTTTAAAAATATTAACTTATAATTGTTTTTATAACGATTTCTCTGTGTTAAATTGTGGATCAATTATTTGTTTTCATATTGTAACAAAACATTGTGCAGCGCGATGCCATACGTCATAAGTCAGCTTACCAAATCACGCCGAAGTCGTCACCAACACAGCAAAACGATTACGATCGGTGTGTGGTTACAAGCAAGCAAGTTGCCCAACTCGACATGTATGTACATGTACATGTACATGTACACGCGCGCTGCCTCACACAACCCCCTAGTCTTGGTGCAAGACGTTCTTGTTGAGTTAGTAAAACCATAAAACCATATGGCCTATGCACTCAACACTATACGCGTCGCGACTATTCCACCGATAGAGGGCGTATTCTGGAAGCCGCGAATCTGTTCTGAGCCGATGTGTGGTGGTTATCTGGAAGTTTCCCAACAGCGCCCTCTATTGTTTGATAGTCGTTAGGCGCAGGGGCGCTAAATCGCGATAGTTGCGCGATAATGAACAACAACGTCTTGCACCAAGACTAACAACCCCCACATGCAATACATCTTTGACATAACAGATAATGCACATGGCCATGTGGGTGCAGGTTGGCTGCATGTCGTGAATCAGGTTACCACTGAAAATCGGCCAAGCACCAGTCAAAATCTGGGATTTTTTTCATGGGCGCTGTTGTTGCGCTGTGCCGGCGATTTGGCATGGTTTGAGAGAGCGGGGGAAAGGGACTCGGGAAGGGGAGGGGGTTGGGACGGACGGGAGCAATTTTTAATGGGAACATTTTATTTTTCTAAATAGATCCAAAACAGAGAATCCTTAAAAAAAAGGAGGTTTTAGGGAGGATGTCAATTCTATCTATACCACAGGGACAAAAAGGCGGACGGGGATGATGGGTTGAGCATTTTGTTCTACCGAGGCCCAATTAAATAAAATAAAACACCAAAACAAAATTAAAATTAGTACTCTGAGTCTGTGTGTTTTCTTAGTAACTGATTAACACTCTCATTTTGTAAAACCATCCCTGTAATTTCTATAAAAAAAAAATAAAAAAAAAAAAAAATAATAATAATAATTTTACAATAAAACCACTGATGACCAACTGAACATTTTGTTGTTTATTTGTATTTATTTGCCTACAGATTTGTTATCACACAAAAAAAGAGTCACAAAATATTATGTGGACTAACTTATAATAAGGCAGTTTCTGCATTGGGTTTAAAATAATTCAGATGAATTTATAGGGTTACCAACTTCTCTGAGTGGCCTAGATTGCACCAGAGAGCATCTACGGCTTCAAAATTTTTCGGGGCCCTTAAGCGGGCCCCGGACCCCACGCCGTAAAGGCTTCGCGATTCGCGCTCGCAAATTTCACGTTTCAGAAATGCCTCTACCCTATAAAATTTTCCTAGCTAGAACCCTGAATTTCATAAAGAAAAATTCGCGATCACCGTCCTGTAATTATTCCAAAAATAAACATTTTATATCAACAAATTTGTTATCGCTGTCCGACGATCATAAACAAAACAAAAATAACATAAGAATAACTGCCCAACGCCGGTTGAAAACAAACGCTGTTTTTCGTGCTTTTCTCGGCATCCATGATTGTTAAACTTCGGACAGGTCAGTTAAACGATATTTACTAAGAAATACAACCCCCCAAATTTTCCTTTTAATGATAATTCAAGCAATTACCAATGGTGTATCCTACCTTTAATTAAAATACAAAATGCAAAGACACAATGTTACTTGTCAAAAGTCAGGCATTTTTTTTAATTGAAATTTTTCAAAAGCTTGATCGCGATCTAAAGGTTTTGGAAATGATACCAAGCGTCATCATTTCGTAACAGTGTTCCATGTATGTGTGAAGACACAATCACAAATGCGACCTGTTCCCACAAAAACGAAGTCGCGCTATGCTATATTGAGTTATGATTGAAAATAGCCGATTTGACAGTGGGGAATCGTTTTGGGGGTTTTGGCATGATACAATTCCCACATGTTTTCTTTCGAACTACAAAGTATTTTTTGCAAAAGATTAGCAGAAAAAATATAAATTTGATTTTACTGAGCGTACCCAAGAAGTAAAATGTAGCTAAATTAATTCTTAACTAATCTTAATTTGTTGTGTGTAATGACTGCTGGTTTTGCTCAATATTAGATATTTTTTAAATACCCTACCCGAAAAAATTATATATCTTTTTAAAGCTAAGAATTAAAGGAATCTTGGAATACCAATATCTCAAATTATCAAAATGTCAACTTGACTCTGATTTCGTGGGAGCAGGTCCCCAATATGCAGCTCTGTGGAGACATGGTACTGTTCTCCCCTTGTATTTGACCAGTTCGCGTCTGATGCCGTGTATACGCCGTGCTTGTTTTTGAAGAATTTCTCCGATGTCTAGAGCAAAATACAGTCATTGCAGTCATTTTAGCTAACGTTACACACGGCCGGGTACGATGTCAGTGCGGCACAGTACTGCATGTACTACATGAATTTCTTGGTACCCGTGCATAAAGTCAACAGAAAGTAGGGAGAATTTAAATCGTATTTCGTATGGTACTCTGTATACTTTACAAACTTAAGATCTTATTATTCCCAAGACCAGTTCATACAGCCAATGTGATGTAAATTTGATATCGCAAAGCATTCGCTGCGGAAATTCGCCGAAGTTGAAATGTGTTCAACATTTGCAGATTTGTTGCATGAAACCTTGCTGTGGTGTCACAAATTTGTGTTCGCGTTCGCGCCGAGTATAAAATTGGCTTGATGCTAATTATTTTTATTTTTTTTTTTTTTTTTAGCGGCCCTTGTCCAACAGTCCACCACCGTCAAGAACAAGGACATCAGAAAGTTCCTGGATGGCATCTACGTCTCCGAAAAGACCATCATCGAAGGTGTGGCCCACTAAAAACAACTACAAAGCCTGGAAAAAGCAAGGCCCAGATAGGAGCAGATACCTGTTTATTAAAGTGTTCGGATCGGAAACTTGTGCCGACTGCATGCAGTGACCATTAACCTTAGTCTGGACCGGAACATTTGACTGGTCTTTAATGGTGGCATAAGCTTCATTTTGACAATGTTGGCTCCGTATTTGAAGGCATTCCTACCAGAATCGGGAAATATCTATTCACGGCCCTCTACACAAGAAAAAACTTCTATTTAATTGACGGTGAGATAACTCAAGTAATTTGAGAATAAAAAAAAGGTCTTTGAAGGATCGTAAATGAGACTCGTGTTTCACAACTTCTTTATTTTTCGGTTGTTTTCGATTTGGCAAAATCTTAAAGCAATCTGTGTACTTCATAAAATTAACAAAATTTACAGAAAATTTCTGTTCGTACAAATAAGTACATGAAAAACCAACTGATATACAAGAATAAGTGAAAAACAAATTTACCTATTGTAGGCACGCCAAACTACTTTTTAATTTTTTTGAAAACTTACTAATGTCGACGACGGAATGACATTCAAGGTGATATGTCTTTGAAATAAAATAGTCTTTCTATTTCAATACTTAACCAAATTATAATATGAAGATATTGAAACAATCACTTTTATTATACCCCCAAACCATGTTAAAACCACTGCAAGCATGCATCAACACTTATGACTGATGTTAATTATGAACGGCTTTCTTTCCCCCAGTTGATTACAAAATCATCAAAATCTTAAATACCCCCCCCCCACCCCCCCAGTTAAAACCTAGATCCGGCCCTGCTAATCGTGGAGTTAAAGGTAGGATACACCATTTGCAGATATCGAAAATATTTACTACCGAATTATTGAGAAATATCTTACTCATTTGAAAGTAAATAATGATTCTAGGCATCCAGCAAAATGATTGCGCTAGATATCCTGTAATTATTCCGAAAAATATAATTTTATACAAAAAAACAGACGGCGATCGCGAAAAAACAAAGATAACATAAGAATAACTGCCCAATGCCGGTTGAAAACAAACGCTGTTTTTCGTGCTTTTCTAGGCATCCATGATTGTAAAATTTCGAACAGGTCAGTTGAATGATATTTACTATGAAATACAACCCCCCACATCTACCCATTAACGATAATTCAAGCAATTGCCAATGGTGTATACTACCTTTAATACAACAACATTGATGGTGGAAAACTACAGAGGCAAAGAATATGTATATACCTAGAAACGTTGACCAGTGTCTTCATGTCAATATACAAAGTCTTTATCTTGAATACTACACGTACCAACTAAAGCCATATAAAAGCCCAGCACCCGATTTCACTAAACTCTTCGTAACTGACGACGCATCGCAGCGCTGCGACACGTCGAATCTGTACAACCCGTCACAGCTGCGACGTGTTTGGAAATCCATTTCACAAAACGCACCGACGCGTCGCAGGTGTATTTATAGCACAAAAGAAAAAGGTTAAAAAAGCTTTTTCAAAAAAAATTAATTCATAATCAAATAAACATGAGGGGCTAATATTTCAATCTCAACAATATCTTCAAAGGCATATAATGTGAGCGGAGGTATAAATAATGGTTTATTAGAACTTTTAAGGAATTCTTAAATGTTCTAATGCACGGCACGCATAATGTACAAGTATCCATAGTATGTTTAATAATAACACATTAAAAGCGTCTTATGCATGAGCCTCAAAGCACTTAACAAAGCGTTAACCCCCAAAAACAACATTTAAATAGTTATTAAATTGAAAAATAAGAAACCTGGCAGGAGCGGGATTTGAAACTGCAACCTTCAGAATACCGTACCGGCGCTCTACCAACTGAGCTATCTTGGGTGGACTATTTTTGGGTACATTATGTCAACTTGAGGTTTATATATATAAAGTCCGAGAATATTTGTCTCAAGAGCCAGTAGCTTAAGCCATGTTCCCATTGGACTTAATTTTGTTAGAGTACCGCGACTTTTCTTTAGAATGACAAAATTAAATCCAATGGGGACGAACGGTAAACTGACCTCCCTGTCAATTTACCGCGACCGTGATGTAAAATGAACAGGCCGAAAGAGGTCGCGGAAGACTTCCGCGCAGCCACGGTAAATTATCAGGGCCGCAATGTGTGACATTCTGCCAGTCTCGAAAGGCGAATGAACCGTTCCGTCGCGGAATATAAGTCCAGGTGGGAACGCGTGGTAGATTCACGCTAAGGAATGCCGTGGTAAGTTTCCGCGTGGCCGCGGAAGAAAAAGTCCAATGGGAACACGGCTTTAGTCAGATAAACCCAGGACTACAGTACGGAGGGTCTTGGGTTCTAGCCCAGGCAGTGTCAGCCAAATTAGTCCAGGACCTGTACTGCAGAAAGTGTTGGGTTGTACTCAGGATGAGCCTGAAAAGGAGGGGGAGAGGAGTGTCCCAAATATGGACTTAACTCCAAAACTTTTATTTTTTATTTTGGCATGCTGGGGAAGGTAGATTTGGTTAATTTATAAAAAGCATACAAGATCACACATAACTTTCCAAAACCGCAGTTTTGGTATTTATTTCTGCATTTGGTTACAAAACCAGAATAAGGTAATATATGTACACGACAAGTTTCCTGTTTGCATTTACTAAAGGTTTTACAACGAGAGAAAAAAACAACAGTGTACCAGACAATCAAATTGTATAAATAATTCATAAATACCTGGGACAGTTTAGGCATTCTTATTGGTCGAGAGTCCGTCACGTGGCTGGTAATAAACGGACGATAAAGATTCGGCTCGGGTAATTATCAGCACCCAGACTCCAAGCGGTATTAAACAGAGTGATTAAAACCTCTCGAACACACATTTATTCCCTAATTTAAGAACATTTTACTGACAAACAATATGTACATTTTGTAAAATTACACCTCCAGTTACCAAATAATTTAGTGATTTTTAAAAAAAAAAATTTAAAAAGATATTCAAGAACTCGATTTAATACTTCCTAATCCTTTCCAAGGCCTTAAATCTAGATATTTTAATTAAAGACCCACAAAGAAGAAAAATGAATATTTACATTTTAAATGAAAGTATACACCATTTGCTTTTGCTGTACGTTTCTTAAACGGATGGCTTAGGAGATTCATATGTTATAGTAATTATTGAAATAAATTTGCAGTGTTTGACAAAAAGTTGGGTTTTTACGACGATTGCCGGATGGCAATCGTATAAGATTGATACAAAAATTTACAAACAGTCGGGTATTGGTATTTCATAATAAATCAATAGTTTTGTTTTTGGTATTTGCAAATGGTGTATACTACCTTTAAGATAAAGTTTAAAAAAATTGTACAATTAAATGAAAGACAAATTTATGGTACATTTCAAGAACATGTTGAAAAGAATGCAAATGCCAACACAATGGTCGATTTGGATTTTGTTCTGTAGAGAGTTTTATTAACTAGTTCGCGCCGGATGACGTATATAAACGCAAACTTTTCACCAACTCCAATGACGCATAAACACGCCACGAGCAAGGCCGGAAATGCGTGGGTGTGCTTCCTGGCACTATCGGCCTGAACCCGCATCGGATCGGGTTTCAATAAAAATAATCCCGCGCCTCGGGTTGGTGATGTTAAAATAATTCCGGCGCGAACTGGTTAACAAGCAGAGTTCAACCCATATCTTGGACGAACCAATGATTCTTGCGAGAAACCACATTCTTAAATTTGTATCTTTGTTCAGACATCACTTTGTTTTCATGTACAAACTATTCAGAACTTTGAGGGCTATTTTCAAAGTGGTCCTATATAAACTATAGGATTGATTTCCTGAGCCGTAACTCTAACCCAATATCCCCTACGCAGTAATCAATGGGAATCTTGCAATAGTGAGATTTGTCTGTAGCTACTGGACAATGCTTACTGTATAAAACAGAACAAAATCCAATTCCCGTCTTGAAACAAGACTAAGCAATGAACTTTGACACTTTAAAATACACGCATGTTTCAACAGTTTTTGTTTAGAGTCGATGAGCTGCTACAGTTACGCTACTTGCGGTTGGCCCTTTGCCAACTCGGCCGGCACTCAGCGAGATGATCATCCAGCCAATCACAAAGTAGAACAGAAAGATGGGATAGACGGCCAGGAGCTTCCTGTGCTGGGGCTGGCTGTCTGCCAAGAATGCCAGAGAGGCTGTGGAGAGCAAGAAATTGAAAGATTTTTCAAAATCGAACAAATTTGTCCCCGATTGATGTCTAATTCAAAGATGTTTAAAGGCTAACATTAACAAGCCTTCGATACGGGGTGGAAGAGCATACAGGACAGAGAGTCAAGCGACCGTGACGGTCCTATAGTTTGTAGCAATGGATTCTTGTACCCAGTTCCAAAAATACCCATAATAGCACCCCCTGTGTTTCAGTGTGTTCATGTTGTGCCCCCTTCGCTGGCATTGTTGTAGTCAAGCCTCGAAATTAACGCTTACCCACTTACCGGCGGTAAGTAATTTTTTCAGCGGTAAGTGATTTTTTTAAATGGGTAAGTTGCTGGGTAAGTGACTTTGAAGTATGATTATCATGATGAAATATGATAAAGAAATGATTTATAATCAAAGAAGTGAATTGTGTGAACGTTTTCTACTTTTACTAAGGCAACTTGGCTATAATTTCGTGTACGCCTTGTCCCCATTTATATGCACTGCTTATTTCGAAGTGCAGCGCGCACAGCAAGCACATGCATCGCATAAGTACATGTATGGTCCGATACCCAGACTGAAATAGTGCTAGTCATAATGTCTGCACAGCTGGGGTGCCAGTTTATTTATAAAACAGTCCGTAGAGTGAACATGTACGTGTAGATCGTACTGCTGGTTGCACTTGACCGGACCACAGTGGCATTTTGTCACGAACTATATGTCAAATAATATTGTAGCTGTGCAGATCAACTATGTCGACAAAGTACTTGAAAATGTCTGCTAAATCTAACTTTAGTGGGTGTTAAGTGATGTTTCACAGTGTTTGTCTTTGTCACTAAAAGGAGCCCATTGTTTTAGCAGGCATTGGTCTTGTAAGTTGTAGGTAAATGATATCGGACGAGATCTTGTTTTAAAAGTGATTCATTCTTTTATCAATGAACGTTCGTGTCTTTCGATCGGTGGCGCCCGTGGCAGTGGTACCGTCCCCGTGAATGATGAATCACACTGCACTAGTGACACTGCAGTATCAGTAGAATATAACGTTTGGAGTTTCCACATGCAAATCAGAGAGGAAAAATGTTTTTCGTTCATGCTGTTTTATTTTGTAGATTGGGTTTTTTTTTCTTGGGTGGGGGGGAGTTTTTGGAGTTCAATTTGCAAAGTCTTAAAATTTGTTTTACACTTTTTGGAGGGGATGGGCCGATGGGGCCGGGGTGGGGGGGGGGGGGGTGGGGGGGGGGGGGGGGGGGGGGGGGGGGGGGGGGGGGGGGGGGTTGATTTAACATTTTGTTTCTTTTTTTTTTCTTTTTCTTTTTTTAAAATTTTTATGTGTGTGTTTTGTTGGTTACTCTAAAGAAATCCCCGCTCATTTAAAATGTGAAACCTGTGAAAGCAAAATGAGGCAAAAAGTACTTGCAGTTTCAACAAAATGCTTGAGCCATTTGTTTTTTATTATCGGCATTTTTTAAATTATGAAGTTCTAAGCGACAGATTTGTACCAAAGGATTGGTTTTAAACATAATTGTGTTTTCAGGTTTAGAGTGTACATTTTTTTCAAATAAAAAAAAAAACCTAACTGTTTAAAACCTGCAAAGCAACAACAAATTTCAGACGATATAGTGTTGATCATGCAATTTCCTTGGTTCATCTGCCATCCTGCGGACGAAAGTGAACAAATGTTATTGTGGTTGTACATAAAACCATTTTCTAATTACAACTGGAAAATTATCTTGCCAAATCTGATTGTCCTGTGTGTGTTTTAATAAAAAATAAAAAAACTTTAAAAGTTTGGGGTTTTACCAAAAGGGTAAACTTATATCTGTGATTCCAATGGCAATTCTGTGGCAAGATCTCAAATATTACTTTTGCAGAAGATTAATCATGCTTTATTTGATAAGCCGGTTTTGGGTAAGTCATTCTTGAAAGTGGGTAAGTGGAAAATCACAGGTGGGTAAGTGGTAGGTAAGTGAAGAAAAAATTTTAATTTGAGGCTTGGTTGTAGTACCCAACCCCTTTCAGCTGTGGGTACTGGGTACCCAGTTTTAAAAATACCCATATGTGACCTGTCGCCACAAAATGAGAGTAAAGTCGCACGATATTATTCAGAGCCATCCAAAGTCAAAATATAAAAGGTTGGTCATTTTTAAGATTCTGCCTAATTTGGAAAGCCCAAGTCCTCCTCTACATATTCCTATTTTTGGGGTGAGATCAGATGATCGAAACCTCTTAAATTACGCGATTTTGCGTAGTGTGTGCGTAGTTATAGTGTCTGAATTAAAGTTCATCAGTGGTCTAATTAACACGATAAATAAATATGCAAACGTCCTCGTAAGTATCCCACGTTTTCGACATTTTGATATTTTGTTGTTTATACAATAGTTTGTAAGTGTAGAAAATTTCAAGAAGAAATAATGATTAGAACATAGCCGTTGCTATGCCTAAACAGAACCTTACTTGTCCTGTTTGGTAATCTTTTGCGTGTTTTGTTTAAGATGTTTAAAGTAAAGTTTTCTCACAGACACGTTTTGTGAAACCCATGACTTTCTAGAGCGCTGCAAAAAGTATTTATCGCAAAACCCCCAAGTGTTATGTACCATTGGAAAGCTCTCTTCCTCAAGAATCTGAAAATACCAATATCTCAATTTTCAATATTTCCGACTCTACTCTCATTTTGTGGTGACAGGTCACATATTAGCACCCCTTATGTTCCAGTGTGTTCATGACATGCCTCCTTCACCGGCCCTCGAGTATCACAAATTGTAAAATAAATAGGGGATCATATTTACCAAAAGTGGACCAGACGAAAGCGCAGATGACAACGACCAGATGGATGATGAGCAACAGGGTTGGTATGGAATGTTGGCCAATCATGGTGAGCCTACAGATGATAAGGCTGATGACTAAAGGTAGGATGCAGTAACCTAGCACGCAGACGCTCTGGAAGAAGGAACTGCACGCATGGGGACACAGAAGGGAAATACATGTACTGGGAGCATGTAGCATTAAAGGTTGGAAATCATTTACCTTTTATATTAGTAAGATTAAAAACTTTACATGGTGGCAGTCTGTACTGTTAAGGGTTTGCGGAGACACCATGTGAAATATTCTCTTCGATGTGTGGTTCTAGGAAAGAACCGGTGAGTTTTACTCAACATTCTGATGGGGATGATGAGGACGTGGACATGAGAATACTTGGGGCTGGTCCCTGGCACGTTGAAATGATGCTTGGAGCTAATCGCTGATCTCCTGGGCTCGGCGTACTAAGGTGCGGCTGACTGATGAATGGATGCTGGGGTGATGAAAGGGCCTTTAGTGGAGGGTAGGGGTCAGTGCGAGTGGACTTGCAGTGGACACAATGTTGGAGTGAACCTTCGGTGTTTCTTAGAGAGGCTGTCATCGAGGTAGGACAGTTTGCCGGCTTGTTCTTGTTCCATGGTGAACTTGTTCCAGTGGGGTGTTGCCTGTTGAGGTAGTTCAGGAACTCATTGAGGGCATCTGGGCCATACCACGAAGGTGTCGTTCACGTAAGCAGAGGCTGGGCTGGAGATCTGCGGTGAGTAGCGATGATTTTTTTTTATGAAGATGTCAGCTAGGACCGGGGATATAGCGGATCTCATGGAGGTCCCAGCTTTCTCCTCGAAGAACTTGCCCTGAAACTGGAAGCAGCTGAAAGAGACGCAAATGTAGAGAAGCTCGTGTATCTGGTAGGAAGACTCCGGATGTGAACCTTGTTAGTGTAGTCTTTGCGATTCATGATGACCGGTGCGATGCCCTTGTCTGCAGAAAGGATGTGGATGTGGATGGAGTTGTCTCTTCGAAGTTCTCATATGGAAGCAAACTCGGACTTGGATTATAAGTAATAGGCTTGACTGGCTTGGCTTTTCAAAGAGCTTTGCGGAGGGCTTGGTTGGCATCACCCACGGGTCCGGCACACTCATGAAGACCATCAGAGCATACTTATACTAAACTTGTCAGTTCTTTTTCAGAACCACACATCTTTATAAAAGAGAATATTTCACATGGTGCCTCCGTAAACCCTTACTAGTGATAGGGCTATTTAGATCATTAGCATTTATCTCAAAATTAACCTACCAAATAATTTGCAAAAAGCTTACATGGAACCTTAACAGTCTTGATTCCTCTGATTTTAATATCAATTTTAATAATCAACTGGCACTTGTTGCCATTCATCCTCAATTTTCCGAAATCACCCAGAACTGCGTAGAGGGGGGTTGGGGTTAAACCGATTGTCCTTTATAATTACATTGGGTTAGGTATATCCAGCTCAAATTGGATACCTTGTACAAGTTGATTGTCCTTGTTTATAAAGCATGCGCAATTCAAATGACCTTATTCATAAGATAATCAACTCTGAATGAGGACAATCAATTTGCGTGCACAAATTAAACTTGCGCAGGTTATCCAAATTGCGCTGGTCAGGTAAATCACAAGAATCAGAGTCCAATTTACCACACGGTGTTTGGGTTTGAACTTGAGGGGCGAAGGGTTATTAGGATTTAGGTCTTCATCCTTATAACTCACATGACTCCGCCTAGAAGCTTGGAGTTCAGAGCCACCACGATGGCACCGAATGAGATGAGGGCAAACACCTCCGAGAATTGGGTGTTGATTTTGGTGCCATTAGCATCCTTATCAGATGAAGACGGACTTGAGGAATCTTGAAGCAACCTTCGAGTGGAGAGACCAAAAAAAAAAAATCTTGTCATTCACAAATTGGCAGCCTTTGAGTATTTATCTTCTTTGAAGATCTAGGAAGGCAAAACATAGTTTTGGGAAAGCTATGTGACCCACTCTGCAAAAATGAGTCTGATGTGTTACAAATATTTGCTTAAGTTTTACACTTGGTCAGAAAAAGCAGGAAATAAGCTTTCATTTGATATATGGCCCAACTCTGTAGTGTAAATTTTTTTGAAATGTGCTTTTTCTCCACTATATTAAAAACGTCTTTGTACAGAAATGAAGATTAATAATTGTAGTGCTTCATAAGATGCTATGGTAAGAGAATGACAACAAACTTTATTAAACCTACTTTAGGGATCAAAACAAGTTTTGCAATCAATCAGATCTGAAAATAAAGATATCAAATAAACCGAAAAAGCCTTACAAAAGAAAAAATGATTTGTTTATAGAAAAATAATCTCTGATACTAAACAGCCCTGTACGGGAAACTGTATTTTGCGACAGACTCATTTTTGCACTTTAGTGAAGTACCAGATATCAGTGATGTGCCAAAGTTGTATAAATGTATTGACACTGCCTACATCAACTGATTTTGTTTGGAACAAAACAAAAGAGGAAAATTATAAACTTTTAAGGCAATATTTACTTACATTGCAAACAATGTACACAGGACCAAGGGCCCCCACAGATCCCCTGGGAAAAAAAAATAAAAAAATGCCGAGTAAGCATTTATATTATATTTGTTTTTAGGAATGGAGTCTAATTGTTATCATAATGACATGACACTATATTATGAAGGGAGTAAAAATGTTGTTGGCATACATTTGTTAACCCTAACCCTACCCAATGCTACTAAATACTACTAGTAGTATCTGGGCACAAACACCATGTTCCTGGTCGGGTTCGAACCCAAGCACCATCGTACCTGACATTCTACATAATGACATGACACTATATTATGAAGGGAGTAAAAATGTTGTTGGCATACACTTGTTAAACCCTAACCCTACCCAATGCTACTAAATACTACTAGTAGTATCTGTACTCTGTCAGTGCACACCCAATCATCAGTCACAGAGAGACCCAGTGCTACAAAATACGTACATGTATTCTGTAGTACTGGTACTCAGTTCTTTAGCCCAAAGTAAAGCCTAGGGGGTTAAACCAAACTTGCTGGCAGTTTTGAAGTTCGGCTTAATGATGAATCTTTTAGACTGTAACTGAATTTAAATATCTTGGCATTTGGTTCGATAGTAATCTGAAATGGAGTAAACATATTGATAACCTTGGGAGTAAAATAGCTCAGAAACTTGGAGTAATAAATAGGTTGCGTCAGTTTGTTGACAAGTTCACCCTCCAAATTGTGTACAAAAATTGTTCTCCCACACATTGATTATTGTCTACTGGTGCATGTGGTCAAATACTCATGAGAAGTATCTTAAAAGGATTTAAATTCTTCAGAATCGTGCAGCTAGAATAGTTTTGGGATGTCAAATTAGAGAGATGCATACTGAGGATTTATATGTGACCTGTCACCACAATAATGAGAGTAAAGTTGTAAAAATTGAAAATTGAGATATTGGTATTTTCAATTTCTTGAGAAAGAGAGCTTTCCATTGGTATTATCACTTGGGGGTTTTGCGATAAATACATTTTACTGCGCTCCAGAAAGTCACGAGTTTCACAAAACGTGTTTGTGAGAAAACTTACTTATAAACGGCATAGCAACGGCTATGTTCTAATCATTATTTCTTTTTGAAACTTCCTACACATACAAACTATTATATAATCAACATAATATCAAAATTTTGAAAACATGGGACAGTTACGAAGACCTAATTTGCTTATTAACTTACCATGTTAATTAGACCACTGATTGACTTTAATCCAAACACTAACTACGCATACACACTACTCAAAATCACGTAATTTAAGAGATTTTCGATCATCTGATTGCACCCCCAAAATAGGAATATGTAGAGGAGGACTTGGGCTTTCCAAATTACGCAAAATCTCAAAATTGACTACCCCTTCATATTTTGACTTTAGATGGCTACATATATCTCCAAATCACATCGTGCGACTAATACTCTCATTTTGTGGTGACCGGTCACATATAAAAAACTTGGCTGGATGACAGTTCGCCAACGCAATTTGTATTTCAATGCTAATTTAATGTACAACTGTGTTAATGGTTTAGCATCACGATATTTAACTACAAAGATTCAATCTCATATTGGTGTTCATACTCGCAATACTCGTCACAATTCCCAAAATAATATTGCCTTCAACGTTGTCAACTCGGATTCCGGTAAACGAATGTTCCAATATTCAGGTGGTCAGATTTGGAATGATTTTACCCCTTATACTAAAACAGTCTATATTATTGACGACCTTCAAACTAAACCTACAAAAACATATTTTAACTTAACTTGATTATATTTGTGTAGTCTACATGTATCTGCATCTGTCATGTATTTGTATTTGTTTTATTACATGCTTGGGCCTTGGAGGTTGTTGTGTTTTTTATTTTGATGGTTAATATGCGGCACTTCCCGAGTTTGACTTGCATGTACAAGTACTGTGTGGCTATATCTGCTGCATACATGTAGTAGCATGATTAGACCCAAGCATGTATCTGTATCTGTACTTTGTACATCATTTGTGTTGTTTAAACGTGCAATAATTCTTCTTAAATGATTCAACCGGTTTAAACTCTTTACATGTTTGTATCCATTTTCTTAATCTATCAATTTTTAAATATCTAATGTTTCGAATTGTTTAAAATAATTTATTTATGAAATGGTATAGTGATCAGTAATTCTTATAATTAGAGGGCTCCTTTGGAAAGCAGTTTGTTAACTGAAAAGGACTACCCTCTTTAAAGATCACAATAAATAAAAGTACATGCTGGATGCGTTGCGCGCTATACAACAGCGTACTGTACCATGTGCTGTACACGCATAGTGTACAGGGTATAATGCCTGATAAACTTCGTGCTGTGTGAGGGCACACAGATCGCTGCAAGAACTATGCTCGCTGCACGTTGGTTGGAAAAGACCGCTCGCTGTATGCGGGAACGCAACAATATTAATAACCATTAAATTTTAAAAAATGGGCCGAAAAATACTATTTCTCATCACAAGAAAAAAACTGTCGAGTTCAATATAAAAACATGTACATGTACGGTACATCGATTACATTGTACATGCATGCAGAAAGATTTCATATAGAAGAGTTTCACCTTTGAACTTGAATCAAACGCTTCATTGTGTGTTGGTACTAGGAAATTTGTGTAACAAGTGGGTGATCGAAAATAGAAACTGGTTTTCCCTGCTGCACGTAATAGTAATACTGTACTGTTGAACCACACAGATAGGTGGCATTATATCTGTACTTTGAACCTGTTTAAGTGTAAGGGGGAATTTGAGTTGAAATGTACAGACATCAAGAGCAATTTTGGTTTTCTGAATGTTGACTGTTGTGCAATAAATGTACATGTAGACCTATTGTACAGGTACAAGGCTGCCAAGAGTTTACAACAGCAAATCTCATGCTGAATATCTAGTGGTTTAAGGCGTTGGCAAACCGGCGAATGAGTGAAAATAGGTGAGTCAATTTTGTCCAGGTTTAAACTGATTTTGTTTTGTTCTTGCATGTTTGAGATTTACACAAATTATTAGCTTTTCATCAATGTGAGCAAGTGTGAGCATGGGCCAATTTCACGGCGCTGCTAAGCACAATGTTTTCTGCTAACAGAGCCTCTGTCTAGTTCATGGAGACCGTAATAATTACCCTAGCAGAAAAATACCTAAATCAGTGATGTAACAATAGAGAAATCCATGCGCACGCAAACGTTTAGCACAATTACTTCATAAAAATAGTGCTTAATTTAGCAGAACTTTTCTCAAATTGAGCCCTGGTTGGATGCAGTCTGTGACTTAATTCTGGTCGTGGACTGGGACCGTTCCTGAATGAAATAACAGACGCAGAGCTTTTGATCTGTTTTGATTAGGATCTACATTTGAAGATGGCGGAAGCCGCAGCCCAAAACGTGTTGGATAAGATCAGCCAGGGGCATCTGGAATGCCCGATCTGTTGCTGTCGATTCGATGATCCTAAGATGCTAGACTGTCTTCACAGTTTCTGCCTGAAGTGTCTGGGAGAGATGGTGAGAAAACAGAAGGCAAAGAAGATAGCATGTCCAGTCTGCAGGAGAGAGACGGATGTTCCTGATGAAGGATTGCAGAGTCTTACTTCGTCTTTCTTTCTGATTTCCCTTGTCGATGAGGTTAGACATCAGGAAAAGGAAATAAGAGAGAAATCGACACCTACCGCCGCATGTGACTGCGGAGAAGACCAGGAGGTTGCTTGGAGGTGTCTAGACTGCAGCGATAACCTCTGCCAGAAATGCCACATAGCCCACGAGAGGCTCAAGTATACCAAGCACCATAAAATCATTTCATTGGAAGATTGGCACATATCAAAAATCACACCAGCAGAACAGAGCAAACCCATCGCCCGAATGTGTACAAATCACCCGGACCAAGCCTTATGTTTCTACTGCGACACCTGTGACACTGTGATCTGCCTAATGTGTGCCGCACTAAATCACCGGTCTGCAGAACACAGTTACAAAAACTTTGACGACTCTGTTAGATCCTTCCGTAATAATGTCAACGACATTTTACCAGAGTTTGAGAAGTGCAAGCAGCACTTTAAATCAACTGAAAACTCACTCGAACTTGCACGAAATCGATTGCAAAAGAAACTGGCTCAGGCTCGTTGTGACATTTCTGCACAAGCTGAGGCAGGAATTGCTAAAATCAGAAACAAAGCAAAGTTTCTCACTGAAGAAGTTGACAAAATCGGTCAGGAAAGAGACGACGAGTTCAAAAAGGCACTGAAGCACAACCGTGACCAAATGGAACATGCAGATCAGATCGTCACGGCTGTAAACGACTTGATGAGACAAGCCGATGATGTCAAGATTTTAGAGCTCAAGCCCAAAGTGATGCACAATTTGGCAATCCAGAAGGAGCTCAAGTGTGAACCAGCGAAGCTTGATACGGCGTTCGTTGCTGTCAAATGTCAAGATGTTGTCAGCGACACGGATCTGGGGGAAGTACTGCTCGAAGAGAACTGGCAATTGAAGGATGAGTTTGGCAAGGAGGGCACCGATGATGGGGAATTCAAATATGCTCAATATGTTGCATGCTTCAAGAATGGGGACATTGTTGTTATTGATGAAGACCAGAATCGGTTATCGTTGTTTAGTTGCAATGGTCAGTACAAAACATCTGTTGCTCACGGAGCCGGTTGTCACGAGTTGGAAGATCCTTATGGTGTGGCAGTGAACTGTGATGATTTTCTTTTCGTCATCGATGGAGAGGAAGTTAAGGTTTTTGATAATGAGCTACAATTTGTTCGTGAGTTTACACCTACACCTGACGATTCAGAGGGGCTATCAGAGGGCTGTCTTACTGGTATTGCTGTGGTGAAGCAACGAGTGGCATTGGCTGACAGAGGGAGACAAGTCATCAGTGTTTACAATCTGGACGGATCGTTGATTGCAAGCATATCAAACAACATGGTTGACACTGACCTGGCAATGAGCAACAATGAGCGGCTCATCTTCACAAACTACGATGAGAAGAGGTTGCTGTGCGTTGACTTTAAGGGCAATGAGGTGTTCAATGTAACGACATTAATGAATGGAAAACAAGCGAGTCCTCATGGTGTCTTGTGCGATGATGATGGGAGCTTCTATGTCACTGTTCACTCCGGTACATTGGGAGACACTGAAGTTCAACATTATGACTCGAATGGTGCATTCATTGCAACAGTAGCTCAAGCGTTATATAATCCGCTCTATATGGCATTCAGCCCTGCAGGTGATGTTGTTATCGCAGACCTTTACTCTATCAAGATCTTTGGGCGGATGTAATCTGCTTTACTCCAGGCAATCATGTCCCTCTGGTAGCCAAATACAGGTACGATTCCAGAAATCCGAACCATCTTGTAAAAGCGGTGTCTGAATTAACCAGTGCTCGCTAGGATTATTTTGACATTAAGCAGACAGACCCAGGCGCGGGATTGATTTTTATGAACCTCGATCCGAGACATATTCAGGCCAGCACCTGTGGGTAGTACACCCTGATAATTCCGGCCTCGATGATGCGAGCTGGTCACTAACAAATATTTTTGGCCTTGCTCGTGCCATGTTTGTCCGCTAACCATTTTGAATTCTTGAAAAACCTCGCTTGTATATACACGTCCACTGATGCAACTGGTAAAAAAAGTAATTATAAACATACCGAGTATACATTTCATATTATAATTAGATAGACTATAGTACATGTAGGTGTTTGTTTTGTAACGTTTTAACTCTAACTCCCTAAGGTGTGTGCAAAATTGTATTGATTTGGGAGGGTTAAGATACTCCATTTGCAGTAACAACAAATCTTACAAACCGAATTATTAAGAAATAGATTACTTATTTAAAAGTAAGTTATGATTGTAGGCATTCAACAAAATGATTGCGCTAGATATCCTGTAATTTTCCACCAACAAATGAATTTTATAAAAATAAAGAACAAGAACTACATGTATAAGAACCACTGCCCGACGCGGGAGCCCTATTAATTAAACATACATAGTGTACATGTACCAAATGAAAGCTTGCATACTGTTGTATGTTGTGGGCTTTCCAACCATGTGTACATGTACATAATTTAATTTCACTTGTACTGTAGAGCGGGTCACATACAAAAAGTATGAGGTAATCAGACACATTGAATGTTCTTTAGGCATAATTTGCAGCAAATGGTCATTCTTTGCAGGTCTTCGCGGTGTAATTTATATGATGACTGGGCAACAAATAATTTAATGTGTAAACAAATTGCAAATATATTAGTGCACAATATGATAGAAATGCTCACTTGATGATAAAAGCATGAAATTTTGCACACAGTCAATGTACAGTATGTCATATGAGAACGACATTTGGCTAGCCTCTATAGGGCCATTGCAGAATTCAATATGACAAAAAAATGGCAGCCATTTTGACAATTTTGAAAATCTATTGCTTGTTATTCTACCTATATTGTTTTCAAAGGACAAATCTGTGATTACTTTATAATAGTCAAATATCTTTCTCGTGAAATACTCTAGCACTATGCCAAATTCCATGGTCTTATCATTTGACTGAACTGACAATTTCTTCACCAATCTGCTTGACTATATTTCTGTAATCATTTTTTTTAGGAGTATGATGTAGGGATTGACCACTAAAATAAGTTGGGCAAAGATAGGTTAGTTTATTGTGCAAATCTTGTTCATTTGCTAAACTGTGGAAATAATAATAATATATTACTGATAATGGTACATCAGGGAGACCCATAGACTTGTGCACAAAAATGTTCCAACTTTCCTGACCCCTAATATAGTAACACACCACTCGCAAATATCAAAAAATTGAATTACCGAATTATTAAGAAATATCTTACCAATTTGAAAGTACATGTAAATATTGATTCTAGCCATCCAGATAGATAACTGCACTAGTAATTGTTCCGAAAAATCTGATTTCACACTAAAAAAATCCCGATCCCCATATACAGACGGCGATCGCAATAAAAACAAGAACAACGTACTGCTCGACGCTGGTTGAAAACGAATGACGTTTTTCTTGCTTTTTTCTCTGCATCCATAATTGGAAAACTTCGGACAGGTCAGTTAAACAATATTTACTATAAAGTACAACCTCCCAAGCCAAATCCACCCATTCCTGATAATTCAAGCAATTACCAATGGTGTATCCTACCTTTAAATCCGTCCCAAACAAAATTTGGTATGTACCAAAATGTACCGGTACAAGTTGTAAATGACAAAATGAAACTTAAAAATAACTGAGACACAAGGAAAGATGAATTTTCAAAGCTTGCAAAAGCCCTTTAACCCTAACGTACCCGAATCCATCAAAATCCATTCCCTGTTTTAGAGGAGTTCGGCGGATTCAAGATACACGGTGCGGATGCAGGACAGCTCCTTGCGAGACCCAAACCACTTGTTGATCCGAGGCGGGTTCAGGCCGATGGTACCGGGAAGCACACCCACGCATTTCCGGCCTTGCTCGCTGCTGGCAGACACTTCCGGCCTTGTTCGTGACGTGTTTATGCGTCATCCGTTTTGAATCTGGGGGAAACTTAGCGTGTATGTACGTCCTCCGGCGCGAACTGGTTAAAGGTGAAATATACATTTTGCAGGTACATGTATCTCAAACGTAACCAACCAAAAATACTGTTGAAAAACTTACTTGTTGTAAAGAAATTATTTAATGATTCTAAACTTCCTGTGAAATTATTTCTTCTGGTATGCTGTCATTATGAGAAAAATAACCAAATAAAGTCATTTTTCTAAGATGCATCACTAAGATGCTGCAAAATGCCCTAAATGCGGATTGTGGTCACAATTCAAATTTTGACACATCAATTTTTTTTATTGAAATAGAAATCTTAGAATATTTTGTTCTGGAATTCAAAACGGATGACAAATAAACACGTCACAAGCAAGGCCGGAACAGGTCTGGACCCGGTCATTGTAAAAATCATTCCGGTGTGAACTGGTTAAGCTGTGTCACAAAAAATGGAAGGCTCAATTATTTAGTGGGTTTCGACTATGCGGTTTCCAAAATGAAAACCGAATAGTGGAATTTAAACCGAATATTAAAAAATTAGATTTTCAATCGCACCACTACAGTAAATTGTGGCGCAAGTGAAGTCATATGCCATTGCATAAAGTCTGTTTGTTCACATATATGTGACCGGCTCTACAAAAAGGTGTCTTAAGTCGCGCTATGCACTATCATGTAATGGCCCGCTCAACGTTGAGAGGGTAAACATTTCATCAAAATGTGTTTTTTATTTGTTGTCATGAATGAAATCTTTAATACCTACAGTTTAAGGTTTCATTAAAAGAAATGTTGATTTTGATGAATGAAATGGGGAAAAACTACCGTTTTGTGTGAATCGGTCTGTTGTAGTACAACAGAGCCGGCTATTTCAAAGCCTGTTTTCTCAGTTGTGTAATTTTAACTCCGAAAAAGTAATCAATATGTAAACACGTCGTGTCTCCAAAATGGGAGGGTCTATGAATCTCTATCTAAATGAAAGCTTACGTTGTGGGCTTTCTTACTATGTATATAACTCAATTAAATTTGTTTGCGATATGAGACACCTTTTTGTAGAGCCGGTCACATATTTGTCGTCTTTGTTTTGGCTGAAGGGCTTCAAGTACAAGATGCGCTGCGTCTATGCTCACTTCCCCATCAACTGTGCCATCCAAGAAAACAACAAGCTGCTAGAGATACGCAACTTCCTGGGCGAGAAGTTTGTGAGGCGCGTGAACATGAAGGACGGCGTGACGGTGTTCGCATCCACGAAGGTCAAGGATGAGCTGATTCTGGAGGGAAACGACATCGAGCTCGTCTCACAGTCGGGTGAGTGAAAATAGACCCTGTGATCGCTACAAATGTTCCAAATCATGCACCCCACAAAATGTTAAAGGTAGTATACACCATTTGCATTTATCGAAAATATTTACTACCGAATTATTAGGAAATATCTTACTCATTTGAAAGTAAATAATGATTCTAGCCATCCAGCAAAATGATTGCGCTAGATATACTGTAATTATTCCAACAAAATATAATTTAATAAAGAAAAATTCGCGATCACCGTCCTGTAATTATTCTAAAAATAAACATTTTATATCAAAAAATGTGTTATCGCTGTCCGACGATCATAAACAAAACAAAAATAACATAAGAATAACTGCCCAACGCCGGTTGAAAACAAACGCTGTTTTTCGTGCTTTTCTCGGCATCCATGATTGTTAAACTTCGGACAGGTCAGTTAAACGATATTTACTATGAAATACAACCCCCCAAATCTACCCATTAATGATAATTCAAGCAATTACCAATGGTGTATCCTACCTTTAATTAAAATACAAAATGCAAAGACACAATGTTACTTGTCAAAAGTCGGGCATTTTTTTAATTGAAATTTTTCAAAAGCTTGATCGCGATCTAAAGGTTTAGGAAATATTACCAAGCGTCATCATTTAGTAACAGTGTTCCATGTATGTGTGAAGACACAATCACAAATGTGACCTGCTCCCACGAAAACGGCGTAAAGTCGCGCTATGCTATATTGAGTTATGATTGAAAATAGCCGATTAGACAGTGGGGAATTGTTTTTCCCACATGTGTTTTCTTTTGAACTACCAAGTATTTTTTGCAAAAGATTAGCAGAAAAAATCTAAATTTGATTTTACTGAGCGTACCCAAGAAGTAAAATGTAGCGAAATTAATTCTTAACTAATCTTAATTTGATGTGTGTAATGACCGCTGGTTGTGCTCAATATTAGATATTTTGTAAATACCCTACCCGAAAAAAATTGTATATCTTTTTAAAGCTAAGAATTCACGGAATCTTGAAATACCAATATCTCAAAATATCAAAATGTCAACTTTACTCTGATTTCGTGGGAGCAGGTCCCCAAAATGCAGCTATGTGGAGACATGGTACTGTTCTCCCCTTGTACTTGACCAGTTCGCGCCTGATGCCGCCCGTGTATACACCGTGTTTGTTTTTGAAGAAGTTTTCCGATGTCTAGAGCAAAATACAGTCATTGCAGTCATTTTAGCTAACGTTACACACGGCCGGGTACGATGTCAGTGCGGCACAGTACTGCATGTACTACATGAATTTCTTGGTACCCGTGCATAAAGTCAACAGAAAGTAGGGAGAATT
The DNA here is from genome assembly GCA_037893245.1 of Crossaster papposus. Classification (NCBI taxonomy): domain Eukaryota; kingdom Metazoa; phylum Echinodermata; class Asteroidea; order Velatida; family Solasteridae; genus Crossaster; species Crossaster papposus. The sequence continues at coordinate 212,980 of JBAIAA010000628.1, forward strand.
TAAATCGTATTTCGTATGGTACTCGGTATACTTTACAAACTTAAGATCTTTTTATTCCTAAGACCAGTTCATACAGCCAATGTGATGTAAATTTGATATCGCAAAGCATTCGCTGCGGAAATTTGAAATGTTGAAATGTGTTCAACATTAGCAGATTTGTTGCACGAAACCTTGCTGTGGTGTCACAAATTTGTGTTCGCGTTCGCGCCGACTACTAAATTGGCTTGATGCTAATTTTTTTTTTAATTTTTTTTTAGCGGCCCTTGTCCAACAGTCCACCACCGTCAAGAACAAGGACATCAGAAAGTTCCTGGATGGCATCTACGTCTCCGAAAAGACCATCATCGAAAGTGTGGTCCAATAAAACCAACTACAAAGCCTGGACAAAGCAAGGCCCAGATAGGAGCAGATACCTGTTTATTAAAGTGTTCGGATCGGAAACTTGTGCCGACTGCATGCAGTGACCATTAACCTTAGTCTGGACCGGAACATTTGACTGGTCTTTAATGGTGGAATAAGCTTCATGTTGTCTCCGTATTTAAAGGCATTCCTACCAGAATCGGGAAATATCTATTCACGGCCCTCTACACAAGAAAAAAATCCTATTTAATTGACGGTGAGATAACTCAAGTAATTTGAGAATAAAACAGGTCTTTGAAGGATCGTAAATGAGACTCGTGTTTCACAACTTCTTTATTTTTCGGTTGTTTTAGATTTGGCTACATCTTAAAGCAATGTGTGTACTTCATAAAATTAACAAAATTTACAGAAAATTTCTGTTCGTACAAATAAGTACATGATGAACAGGAATAAGTGAAAATCAAATTTACCAATTGTAGGCGCGCCAAACTGCTTTTTAATTTTTTGGAAAAACTTACTTATGTCGACGACGGAAAGACATTCAAGGTGATATGTCTTTGAAATTGTCTTTCTATTTTAATATTTAACCAAATTATAAAATAAGATATTGAAACAATCAATTTGTTATACCTTATAAATATTTATGATGGGGCCAAATTAATCAAGGCAACTGAATATGTATGAGGTATAGTAAAACAAATATAACGTGGTTTATTTTGGGTGGATAGTAAATATTAGCTTCTCTAGGTTATGGAAGTTGACAAACCTTCCAATACCAAAAGAAATATAACGTGGTTTATTTTGGGTGGATAGTAAATATTAGCTTCTCTAGGTTATGGAAGTTGACAAACCTTCCAATACCAAAAGAAGCTACTGGTACATGTAGTATCAATCCTCAAACCATGTTATATTTGTATACTAAAACCAATGCAAACATGCATCAACACTTATGACTGATGTTAATTATGAACGGCTTTCTTTCCCCTAAGACTTACAGTAGTTCAGTTGATTACAAAATCATCAAAATCTTAAATACACCCCCCCCCTCCCCAGTTAAAACCTAGATCCGGCCCTGCTAATCGTGGTGTTTCTGATGAGTTAAAGGTAGGATACACCATTTGCAGATATCGAAAATATTTACTACCGAATTATTAAGAAATATCTTACTCATTTAAAAGTAAATAATGATTCTAGGCATCCAGCAAAATGATTGCGCTAGATATCCTGTAATTATTCCGAAAAATATAATTGTATACAAAAAACAGACGGCGATCGCAAAAAAACAAAGATAACAATAACTGTCCAATCCAGGTTGAAAACAAACGCTGCTTTTTCTCGGCATCCATGATTGTAAAACTTCGGACAGGTCAGTTAAATGATATTTACTATGAAATACAACTCCCCAATTCTACCCATTAACGATAATTCAAGAAATTACCAATGGTGTATACTACCTTTAATACAACAACATTGAAGGTGGAAAACTACAGAGGCTAAGAATATGTATATATCTAGAAACGTTGACCAGTGTCTCCATGTCAATATACAAAGTCTCTATCTTGAATACTACATGTGCCAAAACCAAAGCCATATAAAAGCCCAGCACCCGATTTCACTAAACTCTTCGTAACTGACGACGCATCGCAGCGCTGCGACACGTCAAATCTCTACGACTCGTCACAGCTACGACGCGTTTTGAAATATATTTTCCAAAACACACAGACGCATCGTAGGTGTATTTATAGCACAAACGAAAAAGGAAAAGGTTAAAAAAGCTTCAAAAACAAAACAAATCATAATCAAATAAACATGAGGGCCTAATCTGAACAATATCTTCAAAGACATATTTATGTGAGCGGAGGTATAAATAATGGTTAATGACCTTTATCTTTAAAACAAACCAAGCAACATTACAAAAACACATATATTTCAATATTGTCAACCTAAGGTTTATATATAAATTATTTATTACATATTTTTATTTTTCAAAAGCCAGTAGCTCAGTGGGAAGAGCCTAGGACTGCAGTGTGAAAGGTCCAGGGTTCAATCCCAGGCAGTGCCATCCTTGGGACTGAAAAAAAATGTTGAGCCCAGGCCTGCAAAGGGTCCTGGGTTTAAGCATAGGCGGTGCCATCCGGGATGAGCACAGGTGGGGGAGCCCAGAACGATCCTGGTACAGTCTAGATTCTGTACTTTTAAAAGTTTGGAGACTTTAAGATGTTCGCGCAAGAGGACGATATACACGCAAAACTTTTATACCCAGCACGATATGTGGCGGAGGGGTACCCCCCTCTTATCCCTATACTTTATACGCACTCAACACTATTGTAACCTAAAAGGAATTCCTGAGATTCCGGGAACACAATGGTCAACACAAAAGAGGGGGGGTTTTCTCTGCCACATATGTGCTTCATATGAAAGCTTTCCCCAGATTCAAAACAGATGATGCATTTAAACACATAATTAAGATAGAAAGTTTGGAGACTATTTTGGACATAGTCCACAGTAATGTCTATTTGCATGTGATGAATATCCATGCTGGTAATGTTTGTGGGTGGACACTATTTTTGGGTACATTATGTCAACTTGAGGTTTATATATAAAGTCCGAGAATATTTGTCTCGAGCCAGTAGCTTAGTCAGATAAACCCAGGACTACAGTACGGAGGGTCTTGGGTTCTAGCCCAGGCGGTGTCAGCCAAATTAGTCCAGGACCTGTACTGCAGAAAGTGTTGGGTTGTACTCAAAAAGATCAAGGAAAAGGAGGGTCCAAAATATTGACTTATCTCCAATTTTCTTTTTTAAATTTTGGCATGCTGGGGAAGGTAGATTTGGTTAATTTATAAAAAGCATACAAGATCACACATAACTTGCCAATACCACAGTTACCACAATACCTGCATTTTGTTACAAAACCGCAATAAGGTAATATATGTACACGACAAGTTTCCTGTTTGCATTTACTAAAGGTTTTACAACCAGAGAACAAATAAAACTGAAATGTGTACCAGACAATCAAATTGTATAAATAATTCATAAATACCTGGGACAGTTTGGGCATTCCTATTGGTCGAGAGCCCGTCACGTGGCTGGTATTAAACGGACGATAAAGACATGGCTGGAAGTGTTTAAAACCAGCTGGCAACAAAGTGATGTCGCAGTATACCCGTCCCCCAGGGTTCACTTTATTTCCAACCGTACCTCGTCTCCAATAGTAAGAGCGGGTAGTGTTGGGCGCGTACAGCTCAACACCTTGGAAACTAGGTTGAATGGCGAAACACACAGAATGGCGAAACACCGAAATTTACTTGCGGCAATTTTCCTGGATTTTCTGGGCTTTTTGGCTGAATTATACAAAAAAAGGTATTTATGAATGGGAATAAATGTGTGTTCGGTCGGTATTAATCACTCTGTTTAATACCGCTTGGAGTCTGGGTGCTGATAATTACCCTCGCTTTCGACTCGGGTAATTATCAGCACCTAGCCCTAGTCTATGGCCCCGCACTAGACTACCAGAGGTAGTCTAGTGCGGGGCCATAGACTAGGGCTAATCAGCACCCAGACTCCAAGCGGTATTAAACAGAGTGATTAAAACCTCTCGAACACACATTTATTCCCTAATTTAAGAACATTTTACTGAGGAACAATATGTACATTTTGTAAAATTACACCTCCAGTTACCAAATAATTTAGTGAGTTTTTTTAAGTTTTTTTTTAAAAGATATTGAAGAACTCGATTTAATACTTCCTAATCCTTTCCAAGGCCTTAAATCTAGATATTTCAATTAAAGACCCACAAAGAAGAAAAATGAATATTTACATTTTAATGATAGTTTACACTATTTGTTTTTGCTGTACGTTTCTTAAATGGATGGCTTAGGGGATTTAATTGTTATATTAAATATTGTTACAGTGAGTGTTCATATTAGTGGAAAAAAAACAAGAAAAAAAATGCTGTTCTTTCAGACGAATTCAATAAATTTGCAATGTTTTTAGGACGATTACCGGCCTGCAATCGTTTAAAATTGTTACCAAAATTTCACTTTTCTTGAAAGCCACATCACATTAGAGCCAATTTCATAGAGCTGTTAAGCACAACAATTTGCTTAGCATGAAATTTCTTCCTTGTCAAAAAACAGGTTTACATACCAAATTCTCAGATAACCTATATTGTTTCTGACTTATATTTAGTTGGTTTTTGCTTAGCATGAAATGCACATGGATTTGTGGCTGGCAACCTGATATTTTTGAGTAAAACTTTTTGGTGCTAAGTAAATATTCGTGCTTAACAGCTCTATGAAATTGGCCCCAGGTGCCGTGATTTCACAGGAAGCCTCAGACTGTTACTCACATACATGTACGATTGTAGGTCAACTCGCCCCCTGACCGACTCGCCCCTTACCTACTCGCCCCTTACCAACTCGCCCCCTGACCGACTCGCCCCCTGACCGACTCGCCCCTTACCAACTCGCCCCCTGACCGACTCGCCCCCTAGCCGACTCGCCTCCTGACCAACTCGCCCCCTGACCGACTCGCCCCCTCGTTTGATTTATGGACCTTGTACGATCGATGTACATCATGTATATTCGTTACCATAAAATTCGTCATTTTGAGGAATAAAAGCGAACTCTCAACTTAGACATTTTGCGGACTGATCAGGGGAAGCAAAAAATAGGCTGCAAGAATGCGACTTCCAAGATGATGGAAACGGACAACTTTCTAATATTATAATTAAGGAGAAATCTACAATGTGATGGACTGGACTGGAGTCCCGCGAACAATAAATGACGACGATTCCGAACCCCCGCGCATGTTTTGCGAACTTTTGGAAACTTAAAAATACGAATGTTGACTTTGCCATTTTTTTGGCATTCGCATATCCTTCGCAAATCGTTCGCGTGCCCCGCAAAAACCCACCCTAAAGCATGCATAAAAACGGTCCATGGATGTGTCATTAAAAAGTTCGTGCTTTTTATGTTCTGAATATTCTCAGGTCTAATACGACATGCCAAACGTCTTATAAAATGTGAAAATCACATTTAACACATACAAAATACCACAAACAGTCCCCCCTTCTCCAAAAGTAGCAACCTCATTAGTGAAATCTTGCTCTATGGTCAAATTAGCGACTTTATTGTAATCACTGTCAGCTGGCAGTTTGATCTTGGTTGGTCACCATCTTTCACCCCGTTTGGCGGACTGATCAGAGGGAGCCGACAGTTTTTGAGCTGAGCGTCATAACACCCAGTTCAATCCCTCATTAGCGGCGTTGGTTTTCGTAACAAAGAATGATGGAGTGATTGACAGATTCCCTATTCCTTGAAAAGCCCTATTGGGTTGGAATTTGCAGTACTAAATCGCATCAAATTATGCGATCAACTTGTCCCCCCGCGCTCCGAAAAAAACCTCATAAAAACAAGAACCAAACATGATTATTCCCCCCCCCCCCCCCCCCCCCCAATTTGCTTAAAATATATGTATAAATAAATTGTTATGAGTTTAACTTTTTTGGCTTCGAGGATTTAGGCCTACTGCTTTGTCTTTAATTTCCATCCCACCGAAACGAACATCAAAAGGTATTTTCTAAAACTTAGATAAAAATAATCGAGATTAGGGCCTATGCAAGAGAATAATCAAGGAAAAAAGTTTACCCACATCGTCTTTTCAGTAGTGTTCTACGAGGGCAAATGATACAAATTATAGAATTAAAAATACATCTAAATCAAACCAGGGGGCGAGTCGGTCAGGGGGCGAGTCGGTCAGGAGGCGAGTCGGCTAGGGGGCGAGTCGGTCAGGGGGCGAGTTAGTAAGGGGCGAGTCGGTCAGGGGGCGAGTCGGTCAGGGGGCGAGTTGGAAAGGGGCGAGTAGGTAAGGGGCGAGTCGGTCAGGGGGCGAGTTGACCTGACACCACATGTACAGTCAGGTATTGGCATTTCATATTAAATCAGTAGTTTTGTTTTTGATGTTTGCAAATTGTGTATACCCGGTACTACCTTTAAGAAAAAGTTGGTTTTTTTATTTACAATTAAATGAAAGACAAATTTATAATACATTTCAAGAGCATGTTGAAAGGAATGCAATGCCAACACAATGGTCGATTTGGATTTTGTTCTGCTGACAGTAGAGAGTTCTTAACTTTTGGAGGCACCGACCCAAACAAAACCCCACCGTTTCACTTTGGTGCTCACGCGGGAGGCATATGTGTAATATATAGAACTGTGTTTGGGGGTCACAATTGTTTGTCTAATGGTATGAGCATATTACTAGACCTTTCCTGGACACGCACACAAAATATTGAAGCATTCTGGCATATCAACAATTCAATACCCATGGTTGCACTTAGGTGCCCACTGCCCACGCGGTCTATTAACAAGCAGAGTTAAAACCAGATCTTGGACATTTTAGACGGCCTAATGATTTCTGCGGGAACCACATTCTCAAATTTGTATCTTTTTGTGGAGACATCACTTTGTTTTCATGTACAAACTGTTCAGAACTTTGAGGGCTATTTTCAAAGTGGTCCTATATAAACTATAGGATTGATTTCCTGGGCCGTAACTCTAACCCAATATCCCCTACGCAGTAATCAATGGGAATCTTGCAATAGTGAGATTTGTCTGTAGCTGCTGCACAATGCTTGCTGTATAAAACAGAACAAAATCCAAGTCCAGTCTTGAAACAAGACTAAGCAATGAACTTTGACACTTCAAAATACACGCATGTTTCAACAGTTTTTGTTTAGAGTCAGTGAGCTGCTACAGTTACGCTACTTGCGGTTGGCCCTTTGCCAACCCGACCGGCACTGAGCGAGATGATCATCCAGCCAATCACAAAGTAGAACAGAAAGATTGGATAGACAGCCAGGAGCTTCCTGTGCTGCGGCTGGCTGTCTGCCAAGAATGCCAGAGAGGCTATGGACAGCAAGAAATTGAAAGATTTTTTAAAATCGAACAAATTTGTCCCCGATTGATGTTTAATTCAAAGGTGTTTAAAGGCTAACATTAACAAGCTTTCAATACGGGGCGGTAGAGCATACAGGACCGAGAGTCAAGCGACCGTGACGGTCCTAGTTTGTAGCAATGGATTCTTGTACCCAGTTCCAAAAATACCCATAATAGCATCCCCTGTGTTTCAGTGTGTTCATGTTGTGCCCCCTTCGCTGGCATTGTTGTAGGTACCCAACCCCTTTCAGCTGTGGGTACTGGGTACCCAGTTTTAAAAATACCCATATGTGACCTGTCACCACAAAATAAGAGTAAAGTCGCACGATATTATTCAGAGATATGGCCATCCAAAGTCAAAATATAAAAGGTTGGTCAATTTTAAGATTTTGCCTAATTTGGAAAGCCCAAGTCCTCCTCTACATATTCCTTTTTTTGGGGTGAGATCAGATGATCGAAACCTCTTAAATTACGCGATTTTGCGTAGTGTTTGCGTAGTTATAGTGTCTGAATTAAAGTCCATCAGTGGTGTAATTAACACGATAAATAAATATGCAAACGTCCTCGTAAGTATCCCACGTTTTCGACATTTTGATATTTTGTTGTTTATACAATAGTTTGTAAGTGTAGAAAATTTCAAGAAGAAATTATGATTAGAACATAGCCGTTGCTATGCTCAACCGAACCTTACTTGTCCTGTTTTGTAATCTTTTGCGTGTTTTGTTTAAGATGTTTAAATTAAAGTTTTCTCACAAACACATTTTGTGAAACCCATGACTTTCTAGAGCGCTGCAAAAAGTATTTATCGCAAAACCTCCAATTGTTATGTACCAGTGGAAAGCTCCCTTTCTCAAGAATTTGAAAATACCAATATCTCAGTTTTCAATATTTCCGACTCAACTCTCATTTTGTGGTGACAGGTCACATATTATGTTCCAGTGTGTTCATGTCATGCCTCCTTCACCGGCCCTCGAGTATCACAAATTGTAAAATACATAGGGGATCATATTTACCAAAAGTGGACCAGACGAAAGCGCAGATGACAACGACCAGATGGATGATGAGCAACAGGGTTGGTATGGAATGTTGGCCAATCATGGTGAGCCTACAGATGATGAGGCTGATGACTAGCGGTAGGATGCAGTAACCTAGCACGCAGACGCTCTGGAAGAAGGAACTGCACGCATGGGGACACAGAAGCCAAATACATACAGTGTGTAGCATTAAAGGTTGGAAATCATTACCTTGTATTAGTATTAGATTTAAAACATTGCATGGTGGCAGTCTGTACTGTTAAGGGTTTGCGGAGACACCATGTGAAATATTCTCTTCGATGTGTGGTTCTGAGAAAGAACCGGTGAGTTTTACTCAACATTCTGATGGGGATGATGAGGACGTGGACATGAGGATACTTGGGGCTGGTCCCTGGCGCGTTGAAATGATGCTTGGGGCTAATCGCAGATCTCCTGGGCTCAGCGTACTAAGGTGCGGTTGGCTAATGAGTGGATGCTGGGGTGATGAAAGGGCCTTTAGTGGAGGGTAGGGGTCAGTGCGAGTGGGCTTGCAGTGGACACAATGTTGGAGTGAATCTTCGGTGTTTCTTAGAGAGGCTGTCATCGAGGAAGGACAGTTTGCCGGCTTGTTCTTGTTCTTGTTCTATGGTGAACTTGTTCCAGTGGGGTGTTGCCTGTTGAGGTAGTTCAGGAACTCATTGAGGGCATCTGGGCCATACCACGAAGGTGTCGTTCACGTAAGCAGAGGCTGGGCTGGAGATCTGCGGTGAGTAGCGATGATGACTTAAATTTTGTTTATGAAGATGTCAGCTAGGACCAGGGATATAGCGGATCTCATGGAGGTCCCAGCTTTCTCCTCGAAGAACTTGCCTTGAAACTGGAAGCAGCTGAAAGAGACGCAAATGTAGAGAAGCTCGTGGATCTGGTAGGAAGACTCCGGATGTGAACCTTGTTAGTGTATAGTCTTTGCGATTCATGATGACCGGTGCGATGCCCTTGTCTGCAGAAAGGATGTGGATGTGGATGGAGTTGTCTCTTCGAAGTTCTCATATGGAAGCAAACTCGGACTTGGATTATAAGTAATAGGCTTGACTGGCTTTGCTTTTCAAAGAGCTTTGCGGAGGGCTTGGTTGGTATCACCCACGGGTCCGGCACACTCATGAAGACGATCAGAGCATACTTATACTAAACTTGTCAGTTCTTTTTCAGAACCACACATCTTTATAAAAGAGAATATTTCACATGGTGCCTCCGTAAACCCTTACTAGTGATAGGGCTATTTAGATCATTAGCATTTATCTCAAAATTAACCTACCAAATAATTTGCAAAAAGCTTACATGGAACCTTAACAGACTTGAATCCTCTGGTTTTAATATCAATTTTAATAATCAACTGGCACTTGTTGCCATTCATCCTCAATTTTCCGAAATCACCCAGAACTGCGTAGAGGGGGGTTGGGGTTAAACCGATTGTCCTTTATAATTACATTGGGTTAGGTATATCCAGCTCAAATTGGATACCTTGTATAAGTTGAGTGTCCTTGTTTATAAAGCATGCGCAATTCAAATTATTATTATTATTATTTTTCGGCAATGAAACCGAGGATTCCTCAAAAGCGCCCAAGGCACTGTAGCTCGTAAGGCTGAAGAAACCAGAGTAGGAGGATGAACGGAATGCCAGAAACACCGGGGCGAACCCCTTCTCTTAGCGATAAGCGTAACTGGGTTCTTTTACGTGCGTGTCCTGGTTCAATATATATGTAATAGTTATTATTTTTTCCAATGTGCAATAATTATATTCTTTGGATTGGATTATTTGTTCAATTGTATTTGCTCTTTAACTGAATTCAATATGTATTTATTTGGTTAATTGTTCATACAACGACATGTCTGGAAATGATCTGAAATAAAGGTTTAATTTGAAAAGTCAAAAGTCAATATATACACAATACACACACACGGGACCAACGGCTTTACGTCCCATAAGATAATCAATTCCGAATGAGGAAAACCAATTTGCACGCACAAGTTTGAACTTGCGCAGGGTATCCAAATTGCGCTGGTCAGGCAAAATAACAGAATCAGAGTCCAATTTACCACACGGTGTTTGGGTTTGAACTTGAGGGGGGAGGGGTTATTAGGATTTTGGTCTTCAACCTTGTAACTCACATGACTCCGCCTAGAAGCTTGGAGTTCAGAGCCACCACGATGGCACCGAATGAGATAAGGGCAAACACCTCAGAGAATTGGGTGTTGATTTTGGTGCCATTAGCATCCTTATCAGATGAAGACGGACTTGAGGAATCTTGAAGCAACCTTCGAGTGGAGAGACCAAAAAAAAAAATCTCTTGTCATTCACAAATTGGCAGCTTTGAGTATACATCTTCCTTGAAGATCTAGGAAGGCAAAACATAGTTTTGGGAAAGATATGTGATCCACTCTGCAAAAATGAGTCTGATGTGTTACAAATATTTGCTTAAGTTTTACACTTGGTCAGAAAAAGCAGGAAATACGCTTTCATTTGATACAGTACATGTATATGGCCCAACTCTGTAGTGTAATGCATTGGTGTTTTAAATTTTTTGAAATGTGCTTTTTCTCCACTATATTAAAAACGTCTTGGTACAGAAATGAAGATTAATAATTGTAGTGCTTCATAGGATGCTATGGTAAGAGAATGACAAAAACCTTTATTAAACCTACTTTAGGGATCAAAACAAGTTTTGCAATCAATCAGATCTGAAAATAAAGATATCAAAAATACAAAAAAAGCCTTACAAAAGAAAAATGATTTGTTGATAGAAAAATAATCTCTGATACTAAACAGCCCTGTACGGGAAACTGTATTTTGCGACATCAGAGTAATTTTTGCAGAGTGGGTCACATGTTATGAGTATCTGTCAATTGTACTTTAGTGACGTACCAGATATCAGTGATGTGCCAAAGTTGTATACATGTATTGACACTGCATATATCAACTGATTTTGTTTGAAACAAAACAAAAGAGATAAATTATAAGGCAATATTTACTTACATTGCAAACAATGTACACAGGACCAAAGGCCCCCACAGATCCCCTGGAAAAAATAAAAACAAATGCCGAGTAAGCATTTATATTATATTTGTTTTTAGGAATGGAGTCTAATTATTATCATAATGACATGACACTATATTATGAAGGGAGTACAAATGTTGTTGGCATACACTTGTTAACCCTAACCCTACCCAATGCTACTAAATACTACTAGTAGTATCTGTACTCTGTCAGTACTGTGCACACCCAATCATCAGTCACAGAGAGACCCAGTGCTACAAAATACATATTCTGTAGTACTGGTACTCAGTTAATCTTTAGCCCAAAGTAAAGCCTAGGGGGTTAAACCAAACTTGCTGGCAGTTTTGAAGTTCGGCTTAATGATGAATCTTTTGAGACTGTAACTGAATTTAAATATCTTGGCATTTGGTTCGATAGTAATCTGAAATGGAGTAGACATTGTGACCTGTCACAACAATATGAGAGTAAAGTCGCAAAATTTAAAATTGAGATATTGGTATTTTCAATTTCTTGAGAAAGAGAGCTTTCCAATGGTATATAACACTTGGGGGTTTTGTGATAAATACATTTTACAGCGGTCCAGAAAGTCATGGGTTTCACAACACGTGTTTGTGAGAAAACTTACTTACAAACATCCTAAACAAAACACACAAAAGATTGCCAAACAGGACAAGTAAAGTTTGGTTGAGCATAGCAACGGGTATGTTCTAATCATTATTTCTTCTTGAAACTTCCCACAAATACAAACTATTGTAATCAACATAATATTGAAATTTAGAAAACGTGGGACAGTTACGAAGACCTAATTTGCATATTTAATTACCGTGTTAATTAGACCACTGATGGACTTTAATCCAAACACTAACTACGCAAACACTACTTAAAATCACGTAATTGAAGAGGTTTTCGATCATCTGATTGCACCCAAAAAATAGGAATACGTAGAGGACTTAGGCTTTCCAAATTACGCAAAATCTCAAAATTGACCACCCCTTCATATTTTTACTTTGGATGGCCATTATCTCCAAATCACATTGTGCGACTTTACTCTCATTTTGTGGTGACAGGTCACAATATTGATAATTTTGGGAGTAAAATAGCTCAGAAACTTGGAGTAATAAATAGGTTGCGTCAGTTTGTTGACAAGTTCACCCTCCAAATTGTGTACAATACACTTGTTCTCCCACACATTGATTATTGTCTACCGGTGTGTGGTCAAATACTCATGAGAAGTATCTTAAAAGGATTCAAATCCTTCAGAATCGTGCAGCTAGAATGGTTTTGGGATGTCAAATTAGAGATATGCATACTAAGGATTTATATGAGAAACTTGGCTGGATGACAGTTCGCCAACGCAATTTGTATTTCAATGCTAATTTAATGTACAACTGTGTTAATGGTTTAGCACCACAATATTTAACTACAAAAATTCAATCTTATATTGGTGTTCATACTCGCAATACACGTCACAATTCCAAAAATAATAATGCCTTCAACGTTTTCAACTCGGATTCCGGTAAACAAATGTTCCAATATTCAGGTGGTCAGATTTGGAATGATTTTACCCCTTATACTAAAACAGTCTACATTCTTGACGACCTTCAAACTAAACCTACAAAAACATACTTTAATTTAACTTGATTATATTTGTGTAGTCTGTATCTGCATCTGTCATGTATTTGTATTTGTTTTATTACATGCTTGGAGGTTGTTGTGTTTTTTATTTTGATGTTATAATATGCAGCACTTCCCGAGTTTGACTTGCATGTACTGTGTGGCTATATCTGCTGCATACATGTAGTAGCATGATTAGACCCAAGCATGTATCTGTATCTGTATCTGTACTTTGTACATCATTTGTGTTTATGAAGAGAAGCGCCCCACTGGATGGCAGCACCTCTTCATGTGCTCTGTTTTTTTGTATTAAAATATTGTGTTCTTCCTGTTATTGTTTCTTCAAAGTTTTACCAGTGGAACATCTACATGCAGATATCCTACTGGACATTTTTCTATGTGTTCGAGTGGATATTTTTGATGTTTTTGATGGTGATATTAATTTCTGACTGTGATATCGTCTTTGATCTTGTAGGGTCACATTATTGATCTTGAATTGCCTTTATGTTTTATTTATTGTTGCATTTTATTTTGGTTCATTATTTTTCCTTTGTCATGTTTGTGTTTTATGTTGCGCCTCGGAATAGGTTTTCTCTAGATAGATGGCGCATTATAAATGCTTTATATTATTATTATTATTATTATTTATTGTTTAAACGTGCAATAATTCTTCTTAAGTGATTCAACCGGTTTAAACTCTTTACATGTTTGTATCCATTTTCTTAATCTATCAATTTTTAAATATCTAATATTTCAAATTGTTTAAAATAATTTATTTATGAAATGGTATAGTGATCAGTAATTTTTATATTTAGAGGGCTCCTTTGGAAAGCAGTTTGTTAATTGAAAAGGACTACCCTCTTTAAAGATTACAATAAATAAAAGTACATGCTGGATGCATTGCGCGCTATACAATGTGCTGTACACGCATAGTGTACAGGGTACAATGCGTGATAAACTTCGTGCTGTGTGAGGGTACACAGATCGCTGCAAGAACTATGCTCGCTGCACGTTGGTTGGAAAAGAAATAAAGACCGCTCGCTGTATGTGGGAACGCAACAATATTAATAACCATTAAATTATAACAAATGGGCCGAAAAATACTATTTCTCATCACATGAAAAAAACTGTCGAGTTCATTATAAAAACATGTACATGTACGGTACATAGATTACATTGTACATGCATGCAGAAAGATTTCATATAGAAGAGTTTATTAACCAGCATTTAATTTTTAAGTTGAATATGTCACTGCCTGTTTCACCTTTGAACTTGAATCAAACGCTTCATTGTGTGTTAATACTAGGAAATTTGTGTAACAAGTGGGCGATCGAAAATAGAAACTGGTTTTTCCCGCTGCACGTACATTGTACATTGTAATACTAGTACTGGAACCACACAGATGGGTGGCATTATTTCTGTACATTGAACCTGTTCAAGTGTAAGGGGGAATTTGAGTTAAATTCCTGAATGTTAACTGTTGTGCAATAAATGTACATGTAGACCTATTGTGCAGGTACATGTACAAGCCTGTCAAGAGTTTACAACGGCAATTCTCATGCTGAATATCTAGTGGTTGAAGGCGTTGGAAAACCGGCGAATGAGTGAAAATAGGTGAGTCAATTTTGTCCAGGTTTAAACTGATGTTGTTTTGTTCTTGCATGTTTGAGATTTACACAAATTATTAGTTTTTTATCAATGTGAGCAAGTGTGAGCATGGGCCAATTTCACGGCGCTGCTAAGCACAATATGATTTTCTGCTAACAGAGCCTCTGTCTAGTTCATGGAGACCGTAAGCTGTATATAAACACAGCAAAATTACCCTAGAAGAAAAATACCTACATGTAAATCAGTGATGTAACAATAGAAAAATTCATGCGCACGCAAACGTTTAGCACAATTACACCATGAAATAGTGCTTAAATTAGCAGAACGTTTCTGAAATTGAGCCCTGGTTGGATACAGTCTGTGACTTCTGGTTGTAGACTGGGACCGTTTTTGAATGACATAACAGACGCAGCGCTTTTGATCTGTTTTGATTAGGATCTACATTTGAAGATGGCAGAAGCCGCAGCCCAAAACGTGTTGGATAAGATCAGCCAGGGGCATCTGGAATGCCCGATCTGTTGCTGTCGATTCGATGATCCTAAGATGCTAGACTGTCTTCACAGTTTCTGCCTGAAGTGTCTGGGAGAGATGGTGAGAAAACAAAAGGCAGAGAAGATAACATGTCCAGTCTGCAGGAGAGAGACGGATGTTCCTGATGAAGGATTGCAGAGTCTTACTTCGTCTTTCGTTCTGATTTCCCTTGTCGATGAGGTTAGACATCAGGAAAAGGAAATAAGAGAGAAATCGACACCTACCGCCGCATGTGACTGCGGAGAAGACCAGGAGGTTGCTTGGAGGTGTCTAGACTGCAGCGATAACCTCTGCCAGAAATGCCACATAGCCCACGAGAGGGTCAAGTCTACCAAGCACCATAAAATCATTTCATTGGGAGATTGGCACATATCAAAAATCACACCAGCGGAACAGAGCAAACCCATCGCCCGAATGTGTACAAATCACCCGGACCAAGCCTTATGTTTCTACTGCGACACCTGTGACACTGTGATCTGCCTAATGTGTGCCGCACTAAATCACCGGTCTGCAGAACACAGTTACAAAAACATTGACGACTCTGTTAGATCCTTTCGTAATAATGTCAACGACATTTTACCAGAGTTTGAGAAGTGCAAGCAGCACTTTAAATCAACTGAAAACTCACTCGAACTTGCACGAAATCGATTGCAAAAGAAACTGGCTCAGGCTCGTTGTGACATTTCTGCACAAGCGGAAGCAGGAATTGCTAAAATCAGAAACAAAGCAAAGCTTCTCACTGAAGAAGTTGACAAAATCGGTCAGGAAAGAGACGGCGAGTTCAAAAAGGCACTGAAGCACAACCGTGACCAGATGGAACGCGCAGATCAGATCGTCACGGCCGTAAACGACTTGATGAGACAAGCCGATGATGTCAAGATTTTAGAGCTCAAGCCCAAAGTGATGCACAATTTGGCATTCCAGAAGGAGCTTAAGTGTGAACCAGCGAAGCTTGATACGGCGTTTATTGCCGTCAAATGTCAAGATGTTGTCAGCGACACGGATCTGGGGGAAGTACTGCTCGAAGAGAACTGGCAATTGAAGGATATGTTTGGCAAGAAGGGCACCGATGATGGGGAATTTGAATGTGCTAGCCGCATTGCATGCTTAAAAAATGGGGACATTGTTGTTATTGATACAGACCAGGATCGGTTATCGTTATTTAGTTGCAATGGTCAGTACAAAACATCTGTTGCTCACGGAGCCGGTTGTCATGAGTTAAAATTTCCTTATCGTGTGGCAGTGAACTGTGATGATTTTCTTTTCGTCATCGATGGAGAGGAAGTGAAGGTTTTTGATAATGAGCTACAATTTGTCAGTGAGTTTACACCTACACCTGACGATTCAGAAGGGCTACCAGAGGGCTGTCTTTGTGCTATTGATGTGGTGAAGCAACGAGTGGCATTGGCTGACAGTGGGAGACATGTCATCAGTGTTTACAATCTGGACGGATCGTTGATTGCAAGCATATCAAACAACATGGTTGGCATAAACCTGGCAATGAGCAACAATGAGCGGCTCATCTTTACAAACTACAATGAGAAGAGGTTGCTGTGCGTTGACTTCCAGGGCAATGAGGTGTTCAATGTAATGACATTAGTGAATGGAAAACAAGCGGGTCCTTGTGGTGTCTTGTGCGATGATGATGGGAGCTTCTATGTCACTGTTCACCTTGATACATCGGGAGACACTGAAGTTCAACATTATGACTACAATGGTGCGTTCATTGCAACAGTAGCTCAAGGGTTATATTTTCCGTTCCAAATGGCATTTAGCCCTGCTGGTGACGTTGTTGTCGCAGACCTTCACTCTATCAAGATCTTTAAGCGGATGTAATCTGCTTTACTCCAGGCAATCATGCCCCTCTGGTAGCCAAATACAGGTACGATTCCAGAAATCCGAACCATCTTGTAAAAGTGTCTGAATTAACCAGTGCTCGCTAGGATTATTTTGACATTGAGCAGACAGACCCAGACGCGGGATTGATTTTTATGAACCTCGATCCGAGACATATTCAGGCCAGCACCTGTGGGTAGTACACTCTGATAATTCCGGCCTCGCTGATGCGAGCTGGTCACTAACAAATATATTTTTGGCCTTGCTCGTGCCATGTTTGTCCACTAACCATTTTGAATTCTTGAAAAACCTCGCTTGTATACACGTCCACTGATGCAAACTGGTAAAAAAATAATTATAAACATACCGAGTATACATTTCATTTTATAATTAGATAGACTATAGTAGGTGTTTTCTGGCTAAGTATGTTTTGTAACTTTTTAACCCTAACTCCCTAGGGTGTGTGCAAAATCGTATTGATTTGGGAGGGTTAAGATACTCCATTTGCAGTAACAAAAAATCTTACAAACCGAATTATTAAGAAATAGATTACTTATTTAAAAGTAAGTTATGATTGTAGGCATTCAACAAAATTATTGCGCTACTGTAGATATCCTGTAATTTTCCACCAAAAAATGAATTTTATAAAAATAAAGAACAAGAACAACATAAGAACCACTGCCCGACGCGGGAGCCCTATTAATTAAACATACATAGTGTACATGTACCAAATGAAAGCTTGCATACTGTTGTATGTTGTGGGCTTTTCAACCATGTGTATGTACATAATTCAATTTCACTTGTACTGTAGAGCGGGTCACATACAAAAAGTATGAGGTAATAATCAGACACATTGAATGTTCTTTAGGCATAATTTGCAGCAAATAGTCATTCTTTGCAGTGTAATTTCTATGATGACTGGGCTACAAATGATTTAATGTGTAAACAAATTGCAAATATACTAGGCAGGCAGATTGGTACACAATATTATAGAAATGTTCACTTGATGATAAAAGCAAGAAATTTGGCACACAGTCAGAGTACCGGTATGTCATGAGAACGACATTTGGCTAGCCTCTAGGGCCATTGCAGAATTCAAAATTGAAAAAAAAATGGCAGCCATTTTGACAATTTTGAAAGTCTATTGCTTGTTATTGTTTTCAAAGGACAAATCTGTGATTACTTTATAATAGTCAAATATCTTTCTCGTGAAATACTCTAGCACTTTGCCAAATTCCATGGTCTTATCATTTGATTGAACTGACAATTTCTTCACCAATCTGCTTGACTATATTTCGGTGATCATTTTTTTTTAGGAGTATGATGTAGGGATTGACCATTAAAATAAGTTGGGCAAAGATAGGTTAGTTTATTGTGCAAATCTTGTTCATTTGCTAAACTGTGGAAATAATAATAATATATTACTGACAATGGTACATGTACATCAGGGAGACCCATAGACTTGTGCACAAAAATGTTCCAACTTTCCTGACCCCTAATATAGTAATACACCATTTGCAAATATCAAAAAATTGTATTACCGAATTATTAAGAAATATCTTACCAATTTGAAAGTACATGTAAATATTGATTCTAGCCATCCAGATAGATAACTGCACTAGTAATTGTTCAAAAAAATCTTATTTCACACTAAAAAAATCCTGATCCCCATATACAGACGGCTATCGCAATAAAAACAAGAACAACGTACTGCTCAACGCTGGTTGAAAACGAATGACGTTTTTCTTGCTTTTTTTTCTGCATCCATAATTGGAAAACTTCGGACAGGTCAGTTAAACAATATTTACTATAAAATACAACCTCCCAAGCCAAATCCACCCATTCCTGATAATTCAAGCAATAGTTTATCCTACCTTTAAATCCGTCCCAAACAAAATTTGGTATGTACCCAAAAGTACCGGTACAATGACAAAATGAAACTTAAAAATACCTGAGACACAAGGGAAGATGAATTTTCAAAGCTTGCAAAAGCCCTTTAACCCTAACGTACCCGAATCCATCAAAATCCATTCCCTGTTTTGGAGGAGTTCGGCGGATTCAAGATACCTCCTTATTGAACAACTGGTGTAATATACTGCAGGATTGTGCAGTACTGCAAACTGGATTTTGAGGCGATGGATTTTGAATGCTCGATTAAAGAAACACTGCACAATATTTGTATGCCGGCATGGTATCCTGAATCTGTCAGAATCCATCATACTTTTTCTGACCATTGTCGATGGATTCAGGATTTCTCCTGAATGTATACTGGTGGATTCTAATTAGACTCGGGACACTGGCAGTTTTGCATGAAAACTTGATGAACTTTGGTGGATTCAGAACACGGAAGGTTAAAGATTAAAGATAGGATACACCTTTTGCAGATATCAGAAATTATTACTACCTAAAAATTAAGAAATATTTTACTTATTTGAAAGTACATGTACATGTACCGGTAAATAATATTTGTAGGCATCCAGAAAAATTATTGCACTAGATATCCTATAAATGTTCAAAAAAATTGAATTGTATACAACAAATTGTTATACAAAACTGTACATATATAAAAAGAAAATATAACTTGGCAACTTTTGAATTGAAACTGAGATTCAATATGGTCAAGTATACCAAGCACCATAAAATAATTTTATTGGAAGATTGGCACATATCAAAAATCACACCGGCAGAACAGAGCAAACCCATCGCCCGAATGTGTACAAATCACTCGGACCATGTCTTATGTTTCTACTGCGACACATGTGACACCGTGATCTGCTCAATGTGTGCCGCACTAGATCACCGGTCTGCAGAACACAGTTACAAAAACATTGACGACTCCGTTAGGTCCTTCCGTAATGATGTCAACGCCATTTTGCCAGAGTTTGAGAAGTGCAAGCAGCACTTTAAATCCACTGAAAACTCACTCGAACTTGCACGAAAGCGATTGCAAAACAAACTGGCTCAGGCTCGTTGTGACATTTCTGCACAAGCGGAGGCAGGAATTGCTAAAATCAGAAACAAAGCAAAGCTTCTCACTGAAGAGGTTGACAAAATCGGTCAGGAAAGAGACGACGAGTTAAAAAATGCACTGAAGCACAACCGTGACCAGATGGAATGCGCAGATCAGATCGTCACGGCCGTAAACGACTTGATGAGACAAGCCGATGATGTCAAGATTTTAGAGCTCAAGCCCAAAGTGATGCACAATTTGGCATTCAATAAGGAGCTCAAGTGTGAACCAGCGAAGCTTGATACGGCGTTTATTGCCGTCAAATGTCAAGATGTTGTCAGCGACACGGATCTGGGGGAAGTACTGCTCGAAGAGAACTGGCAGTTGAAGGATGAGTTTGGCAAGGAGGGCACCGATGATGGGGAATTCAAATTGGCTCTATGTGTTGCATGCTTCAAGAATGGGGACATTGTTGTTATTGATGCAGACCAGAATCGGTTATCGTTGTTTAGTTGCAATGGTCAGTCCAAAACATCTGATTGTCATGAGTTAGGTGTTCCTTATGGTGTGGCAGTGAACTGTGATGATTTTCTTTTTGTCATCGATGGAGGGAAAGTGAAGGTTTTTGATAATGAGCTACAATTTGTTCGTAAGTTTACACCTACACCTGATGATTCAGAGGGGCTACCAGAGCGCTGTCTTACGGGTATTACTGTGGAGAAGCAACGAGTGGCATTGGCTGACGGAGGGAGACATGTCATCAGTGTTTACAATCTTGACGGATCGTTGATTGCAAACATATCAAACAACATGGTTGACGACCACCTGGCAATGAGCAACAATGAGCGGCTCATCTTCACCAACTACGATGATAAGAGGTTGCTCTGCGTTGACTTTCAGGGCAATGAGGTGTTCAATGTAATGACATTGAAGAATGGAAAACAAGCGATGCCTTGGGGTGTCTTGTGCGATGATGATGGGAGCTTCTATGTCACTGTTCACTCCGGTACATGGGGAGACAATGAAGTTCAACATTATGACTCGAATGGTGCGTTCATTGCAACAGTAGCTCAAGGGTTATATGTTCCACTCCGTATGGCATTCAGCTCTGCTGGTGAGGTTGTTGTCGCAGACCTTCACTCTATCAAGATCTTTAAGCGGATGTAAACTGCTTTACTCCAGTTAATCATGTCCCTCTGGTAGCCAAATACAATACGTTTTAAGAAATCCTGAGAACCATCTTGTAAAAGTGTCTGAATTAACCAGTGCTCGCTAGGATTATTTTGACATTAAGCAGACAGACCCAGGCGCGGGATTGATTTTTATGAACCTCGATCCGAGACATATTCAGGCCAGCACCTGTGGGTAGTACACCCTGATAATTCCGGCCTCGCTGATGCGAGCTGGTCACTAACAAATATTTTTGGCCTTGCTCGTGCCATGTTAGTCCGCTAAACATTTTGAATTCTTGAAAAACCTTGCTTGTATACACGTCCACTGATGCAACTAGTAAAACAATAATTATAAACATACCGAGTATACATTTCATATTATAATTAGACAGACTATAGTAGGTGTTTTCTGGCTAAGTATGTTTTGTATCTTTTTAACCCTAACTCCCTATGGTGTATGCAAAATCATATTGATCGAAGACTAAGAATTGCATTCTTAATGCTTAATAAACGCTCCAAAAACCATCCTTTCAAACCACCATCAAACTGGCAACCAAAATCATCCCCTATTGCAGCACTAGAAGAATATTTGGAAGCCAAATAATTTGAACTGGCCCACATCAGGCTAAGGAATCGGAAGAAAACATGACCATATGCACAAGAACTATCGGCCATAAACAAACTTAAAAACGTAGTCAAACGACATCGTAGTCAAACCATATGACAAAGGCAGAGGCATCTGCATTTTGAACCACTCGGACTATCTACAAGTGAGTTACCACCACCTTGAGTCCCATCATTATACCCAACTGGACCAAGACATTACCCCACAAACTATTATGATGGTTCACAACACACTAATTGAAATGAGAAACAACAAACACATCGACAACGATACTCGACCTACTTCCACAAAACTGTCAAACATGTCCAACCATGTATTTTCTCCCCAAAATACACAAAACTCTGCCACCGGGAGAACATTTTGACAACCAATTATAAGTGGATGTACCAGCCCTACGGCCAACATTTCAGAATATATAGACTATTTTCTTCTTCCCATAATAACCGCACAGCCCACATAATGTCCGCGACACAGCAGACATTTTGCGCAAACTGGAAGAAAGACAATTTCCACAAGATGTCTTAATAAGTATCGATTTTGTTTCTATGTACACAAATGTCCGGTAGACGGAAGCAATCAAATGCATTTGCAATGCCCTCGAAAACACAAACCATAACCATCCGATCACAAAACCACCCTCGACTTTACACCCAAAAAACTTATAAAACTCATTCTTGGCCGCAACTGTTTTCAATTCGGAAATAAGTTCTTTCTCCAGAAAATTAAACAATAATGGAACTTAAACAAACACTGGAACTTAATCCAAGGCAATCAAATACTTTCGGAACTATTTCCGAAACATTCGGGAGAAACTAATAAGAGCTAAACTACCACAGCAAAATCAAAAGCTCGAACCACTCCCAACAGACTCTGGCTTTTTCGAACAACAAATTGAACCAGACGAAACCCCCAACATATTGCTCTCCCTACTGGACGAACAATTTGAAACCGACTAAAAAAAATATGGCTCAAACCAAACTTACATGATTGGACTATACTATGGTGTTCTATATGTGCCAACGATTGAAGAAAAAAATCGGGCGTTATATTCATTTTTTTTTTTTATATTTTTTTTTTAGTTCTTTTTTTTTTTTTTTTTAGTGTAATTTAATTTTATTAGTTTTTTTTTTTTTGGCGTCGCATTTTTTTTTTGGGCGTCGCATTTTTTGTTTTTTGACGTCGAATTTTTTTTTCGGGAGTCCTGCAAGTACGGAGCCCCTGAAGGGACATTAAAAACAAAAATTTTCTCGTGCACACGACATAATTTGTGATTTTCCGGGAACCCTTGATGGAAATCCATGTTTACTGATTACGATTAGCTAGAGCGTGGGGGCAAAATTTAGAGTAAACAGTAAGTAATCATATTGAATTGTTTAGACAGGCATTTAGTAATTAGGCTGTACCAAGGTAATATTTTCATGCCAGGGGAAATATGTTTCCAGCGTACCCTGAATCTGAAATATGTGGAGATACGCAACTTCCTGGGCGAGAAGTTTGTGAGGCGCGTGAACATGAAGGACGGCGTGACGGTGTTTGCATCCACGAAGGTCAAGGATGAGCTGATTCTGGAGGGAAACGACATCGAGCTCGTCTCACAGTCGGGTGAGTAGAAAATAGACCCTATGATCGCTACAAATGTTCCAAATCATGCACCCCACAAAATCGACGATGATCTCACGAAGTGACAAATATCTCTAAATCTGGAAAATATTCATCTCGATATAATCGCATTTGAAGTTGGTCCTTTTTTCACAAGGCATTTTCGATTATTTTGCAGTAACACAATTCAAAATTGTTTGCATTGATCAAAACTAAATACTTTGCTCTATGATAACTCATACTCGTTTGCTAAAAACGTCTGTTAATTAAACAACAAATGTTAATACAACTGTTTTTGCACTTCGTGAGAACATGAAACGCGGAGCCTTCACTCATTACTCGTGCGTTTGTATACTGTTGTATGCACTTCGTGAGATTGTTCTACAACTGTTTTTGCACTTCGTGAGAACATGAAACGCGGAGCCTTCACTCATTACTCGTGCGTTTGTATACTGTTGTATGCACTTCGTGAGATTGTTCTACAACTGTTTTTGCACTTCGTGAGAACATAAAACGCGGAGCCTTCACTCTTTATTCGTACGTTTGTATACTGTTGTATGCACTTCGTGAGATTGCCGTTCTGTGTAAAATTGTTACATTTTACTTGTGAGCGCGCGCGCGTATGTTCTATTTCAACATCGTACACGTGGTTGTGCACGTGTATGCTCCCATTGTAGACGCGAGCAAAACAAGAAATGATCGCCAGTCCCTGCTAACGAGGTAACTGTTTGTTCACTTCGTGAGATCATTTTGAAGTCTTCTGCACTTCGTGAGAACAAAAAACATGTAGTTCGGCATTTTTGTCAAATTTGTGTTTACGCTAATTAAAAAAGTAAACAAGATTTTGCTTTGAAACATGGTCAAGTTGTTCCTTGAAACAAATGTGACAAAAAGGCTAGTAAAACTCAACATCGACAAATATTTGATTTTGGAGGTTTTCTGCACTTCGTGAGATCATCGTCGAAATGTTAAAGGTAGTATACACCATTTGCATTTTATTTACTACCGAATTATTAAGAAATATTTTACTTTCACTCATTTGAAAGTAAATAATGATTTTAGGCATCCAGCAAAATGATTGCGCTAGATATACTGTAATTTTTCCAAAAAAATATAATTTCATAAAGAAAAATTCGCGATCACCGTCCTGTAATTATTCCAAAAATAAACATTTTATATCAAAAAATTTGTTATCGCTGTCCGACGATCATAAACAAAACAAAAATAACATAAGATTAACTGCCCAACGCCGGTTGAAAACAAACGCTGTTTTTCGTGCTTTTCTCGGCATCCATGATTGTAAAACTTCGGACAGGTCAGTTAAACGATATTTACTATGAAATACAACCCCCCAAATTTCCCTTTTAATGATAATTTAAGCAATTACCAATGGTGAATCCTACCTTTAATTAAAATACAAAATGCAGACACAATGTTACTTGTCAAAAGTCAGACATTTTTTTAATTGAAATTTTTCAAAAGCTTGATCGCGATCTAAAGGTTTGGGAAATAATATCAAGCGTCATCATTTAGTAACAGTGTTCCATGTATGTGTGAA
Source organism: Crossaster papposus (assembly GCA_037893245.1). NCBI lineage: Eukaryota > Metazoa > Echinodermata > Asteroidea > Velatida > Solasteridae > Crossaster > Crossaster papposus. The sequence goes on from JBAIAA010000628.1 coordinate 237,841, forward strand.
GACACAATCACAAATGTGACCTGCAGCCGATTACACGAAACCCTACGCAATGGCGCAAGCACTCTTGCACCACAAAATATTGCGTAAGCTGCGCAATATTTCGCTTACGACAGTTTCACAAAAGTTTGACAGTGCGTAAGTCCGTGGCTATGCGTAAGTATGGCGTAGCTTGCGCAGTCAATTTAGGTGGCGTAAGATATGGCGTAAGCGACTAAAAATGATCTATTTTACCAGCAAATCGTAATCGTCATTGCTCAACGTATTAAGATTCATGAAAGACACTCGCAGTCTTATGATTGAAGTATGAATTTCTATTTTACCCGTGACAGAATCGTTAACGTTGCCGCACGATTTCGCGAAAAGTCGGACAAAACTATTTTCAAAATGGTGGGCGTAGGTGGTACAACGACGATTTCATGAAAGAACACAAATGTACCCAAACAGTCGTCGTAAACGCTGTTTAAAACGTTGCCAGACTACGCCAAGTTTCGTGAAATGCTCCGTAAGGAAATTGCGCAGCTACGCAACATTTTTGTTGCGCAAGTCTTGCGCCACTTTTGAAAATGGCGCACGCTACGCACTTTTCGAGAAATCGGCTGCTGCTCCCACGAAAAGGGCGTAAAGTCGCGCTATGCTATATTGAGTTATGATTGAAAATAGCCGATTAGACAGTGGGGAATCGTTTTTCCCACATGTGTTTTCTTTTGAACTACCAAGTATTTTTGGAAAAGATTAGCAGAAAAAATCTAAATTTGATTTTACTGAGCGTACCCAAGAAGTAAAATGTAGCTAAATTAATTCTTAACTAATCTTATTTTGATGTGTGTAGTAATGACCGCTGGTTGTGCTCAATATAAGATATTTTTTAAATACCCTACCCGAAAAAATTATATATCTTTTTAAAGCTAAGAATTCAAGGAATCAAAATATCAAAATGTCAACTTTACTCTGATTTTATGGGAGCAGGTCACCAATATGCAGCTCTGTGGAGACTTGGTAGATTAATCCCTTTGCAGTTGTAGACAACTATACTGGGATGTGCAGTGAGCACAGCCAGAAACACCGGGGCAAACCCCTTCTCTTAGCGATAAGTGTTACTGGGTTCTGTTACGTGCATTATTATATATAATGATTATTATACAATACACGGGACCTACGGCTTTACGTCCCATCCGAAAGACGAAGCAATAGTGGTTTCAGTGCCTTGCTTAAGGACACAGGTGTCGAGACCGAGATTCGAACCCACGCTCTGCGGAACAGAAAACCGGGTTCTTAACTGCTCGGCCACAACACTCGTACTGTTCTCCCCTTGTACCTGACCAGTTCGCGTCTAATGCCGCCCGTGTATACACCGTGCTTGTTTTTGAAGAATTTTTTTCCGATGTCTAGAGCAAAATACAGTCATTGCAGTCATTTTAGCTAACGTTACACACGGCCGGGTACGATGTCGGTGCGGCACAGTACTGCATGTACTACATGAATTTCTTGGTACCCGTGCATAAAGTAGACAGAAAGTAGGGAGAATTTAAATCGTATTTCGTATGGTACTTGGTATACTTTACAAACTTAAGATCTTATTATTCCTAAGACCAGTTCATACAGCCAATGTGATGTAAATTTGATATCGCAAAGCATTCGCTGCGGAAATTTTAAATGTTGAAATGTGTTCAACATTAGCAGATTTGTTGCATGAAACCTTGCTGTGGTGTCACAAATTTGTGTTCGCGTTCGCGCCGACTATTACATTGGCTTGATGCTAATTTTTTTTTTTAATTTTTTTTTTAGCGGCCCTCGTCCAACAGTCTACTACCGTCAAGAACAAGGACATCAGAAAGTTTCTGGATGGCATCTACGTTTCCGAAAAGACCATCATCGAAGGTGTGGCCCACTAAAAACAACTACAAAGCCTGGAAAAAGCAAGGCCCAGATAGGAGCAGATACCTGTTTATTAAAGTGTTCGGATCGGAAACTTGTGCTGACTGCATGCAGTGACCATTAACCTTAGTCTGGACCGGAACATTTGACTGGTCTTTAATGGTGGCATAAGCTTCATTTTGACAATGTTGGCTCCGTATTTGAAGGCATTCCTACCAGAATCGGGAAATATCTATTCACGGCCCTCTACACAAGAAAAAAACTTCTATTTAATTGACGGTGAGATAACTCAAGTAATTTGAGAATAAAACAGGTCTTTGAAGGATCGTAAACGAGACTCGTGTTTTACAACTTCTTTATTTTTTTGGTTGTGTTCCATTTGGCAAAATCTTAAAGCAATGTGTTTACTTCATAAAATTAACAAAATTTACAGAAAATTTACGTTCGTACAAATAAGTACATGAAAAACCAACTGATATACAAGAATAAGTGAAAAACAAATTTAACTATTGTAGGCACGCCAAACTACTTTTTAATTTAAAAAAAAACTTATGTCGACGATGGAATGACATTCAAGGTGATATGTCTTTTAAATAGTCTTTCTATTTCAATACTTAATCAAATTCTAATGTGAATATATTGAAACAATCACTTTTATTATACCTTATAAATATTCATGATGGGGCCAAATTAATCAAGGCAACTGAATATGTATGAGGTATAGTAAAACAAATATAACGTGGTTTATTTCGGGTGGATAGTAAATATTAGCTTTTCTTGGTTATGGAAGTTGACAAACTTCCAATAATTCAATAACCGGGGAAGCTACTGGTACATGTAATATCAACCCTCAAACCATGTTATATTTGTATACTAAAACCACTGCAAGCATGCATCAACACTTATGACTGATGTTAATTATGAACGGCTTTCTTTCCCCCAAGACTTACAGTAGTTCAGTTGATTACAAAATCATCAAAATCTTAAATACCACCCCCCCCCCCCCCCCCCCCACCCCCAGTTAAAACCTAGATCCGGCCCTGCTAATCGTGGAGTTAAAGGTAGGATACACCATTTGCAGATATCGAAAATATTTACTACCGAATTATTGAGAAATATCTTACTCATTTGAAAGTAAATAATGATTCTAGGCATCCAGCAAAATGATTGCGCTAGATATCCTGTAATTATTCCGAAAAATATAATTTTATACAAAAAAACGGACGGCGATCGCGAAAAAACAAAGATAACATAAGAATAACTGCCCAATGCCGGTTGAAAACAAACGCTGTTTTTCGTGCTTTTCTAGGCATCCATGATTGTAAAACTTCGGACAGGTCAGTTAAATGATATTTACTATGAAATACAACTCCCCAATTCTACCCATTAACGATAATTCAAGCAATTACCAATGGTGTATACTACCTTTAATACAACAACATTGATGGTGGAAAACTACAGAGGCAAAGAATATGTATATACATGTACCTAGAAACGTTGACCAGTGTCTTCATGTCAATATACAAAGTCTTTATCTTGAATACTACACGTACCAACTAAAGCCATATAAAAGCCCTGCACCCGATTTCACTAAACTCTTCGTAACTGACGGCGCATGGAATCTCTACAACCCGTCACAGCTGCGACGCGTTTTGAAATCCATTTCACAAAACACACCAAGTGTAATTTATAGCACAAAAGAAAAAAGTTTAAAAAGCTTCCAAAAAAAGAAAGAATTCATAATCAAATAAACATGAGGGCCTAGCTAATATTTCAATCTGAACAATATCTTCAAAGGCATATAATGTGAGCGGAGGTATAAATAATGGTTTATTAGAACTTTTAAGGAATTCTTAAATGTTATAATGCGCGGCACGCATAATGTACAAGTATCCATAGTATGTTTAATAATAACACATTAAAAGCGTCTTATGCATGAGCCTCAAAGAACCTCCAGAATACCGTACCAGCGCTCTACCAACTGAGCTATCTTGCCCTATGTTGGTGGTCTCACAAACTGTTAGTATATTTATTCAGGGGGCACTATAAGTCATAAACACCAGGGCCCAATTCCATAAAAGCATTCTAACTTAGTATATTACTAGGTTTTAACAAGATTCCAAATGCCTAGTTGGTTGCTTGTTAGCAATCAACTAATTCGCATTCCATAACACCATTCTATGAAACATTCTTACTAGTTGCTTGCTTGCAGCTTGCTAGAATGGTGTGGAGTTTGCATAATCGCCAAAGTACATGGTCAGTTTGAGTTAACAATAGGGAAAGCGTTCAAATCAGGTCATGCTGTGGATTGTTGTCAATGCATTCCTCTGTACCCTATTTAGGGTATACATTTGTATCGGCCTAAGCACATGTTTCAGAAATGGCTAATTCAGAGAGTGTTTCAAATCAAAAAAGAGGAAAGAAGCCTAATTACTCGACTCGGGAAAATCTGTTCCTTGCAGAACGTTATGAGGAGTTTAAGGTTATCCTTGACTCGACGCATAAGGATGTCAATACAAACTCCCAAAAGATAAAAGATTGAAAGTGACTTAGAATGGTGCTAAGGATTTAGACATACCCCAAACCTATTCTAATTTTAGCAAGCAACTAGGAACTTTGCTAAGCGTATAATGATTTTATGGAATATATTTAGCAAGGAACTAGAGATAGAAAGGAAGTTAGCAACCAACTAGGCTTAGAATGCTTTTATGGAATTGGCTCCAGAATGCCTTGTGGCCAGGGATCACGGCTAATTGTATGATACAACCTAGAAAGCGACATTGTGGGGATCACTCGATGATGGCAAGATAGCTCAATTGGTAGAGCACTAGTACGATAATCCAGAGGTCGCAGGTTCAATTTCTGCTCCTGTCAGTTTCCCTTGTGGTATATTGGTGTCATTTAAATAGCGGTAATAAAGTAACAAAGGCTTGTTATAAAGTTAAAAACTTATATAAACCTTAATTTTTTATTGATAAATATAAAGTATTTTCTGAATTAAACTTTATGAATAAAGGTTACATTATCTTGTTTACATATATACACGTATGTAAATTAGGTTTTGTTATTATCTTTAAAAAAAAAAAAAAAAGTTTGAGAGTACTTAAATTGTTGCCCAAATCAAAATTTTGATTTTGTTTTATGAAATGGGGACAATCCAAAGAGCTTCTAAAATGATGTACAACTTGGCCTTCTATTAAAAAAAGTGCTATACCACTAGATATACAAGTTTAAATTTGATGTCATGCTAATTAATTCAAAGTTCACTGACCTATATCTTTAAAACAAACCAAGCCACATTACAAATATACATATTTCAAATATTGTCAACCTAAGGTTTATATATAAATTATTTATTACATATTTTTATTTTTCAAAAGCCAGTAGCTCAGTGGGAAGAGCCTAGGACTGCAGTGTGAAGGGTCCAGGGTTCAATCCCAGGCAGTGCCATCCTTGGGACTGAAAAAAAGATGTTGAGCCCAGGACTGCAAAGGGCTGGGTTTAAGCATAGGCGGTGCCATCCGGGATGAGCACAGAACAATCCCAGTACAGTCTAGATTCTGTACTTTTAAAAGTTTGGAGACTTTAAGATGTTCGCGCAAGAGGACGTATATACACGCAAAGCTTTCCCCAGATTAAAAACAGATGACGCATAAACACATAATTAAGACAGAAAGTTTGGAGACTATTTTGGAGATAGTCCATAGTAATGTATATTTGCATATGATGAATATCCATGCTGGTAATGTTTGTGGGTGGACTATTTTGGGGTACATTATGTCAACTTAGGGTTTATATATAAAGTCCGAGAATATTGGACTCGAGAGCCAGTAGCTCAGTCAGATAAACCCAGAACTGCAGTACGGAGGGTCTTGGGTTCTAGCCCAGGCGGTGTCAGCCAAATTAGTTCAGGACCTGTACTGCAGAAAGATCAAGAAAAGGAGGGTCCAAAATATTGACTTATCTCCAAAAAAAATTATAAAAAGCATACAAGATCACACATAACTTGCCAATACCACAGTTTTGGTATTTATTTCTGCATTTTGTTACAAAACCGCAATAAGGTAATACATGACAAGTCTCCGTTTGCACTTACTAAAGGTTTTACAACGAGAGAACAAATTAAACTGACTGAAATGTGTACCAGGCAATCAAATTGTATAAATAATTTAATAACATTTTACTGACGAACAATGTGTACATTTTTTTAAATTACACCTCCAGTTACCAAACAAATTATTTTTTTTTTTTTTTTAAAGAACTCAATTTAATATACTTTCTAATCCTTTCCAAGGCCTTAAATCTAGATATTTTAATTAAAGACCCACAAAGAAGAAAAATGAATATTTACATTTTAAATGAAAGTATACACCATTTGCTTTTGCTGTACGTTTCTTGAATAGATGGCTTAGAAGATTCATATGTTATAGTAATTATTGTGATGGTGACCTGTTTAAAGTTTTGTGTTCATAATATTAGTGAAAAATTTGCCTGTTCTTTCAGCTCAGGCGAATTCAATAAATTTGCAGTGTTTAAACAAAATGAGATGTTTTTAGGACGATTACCAGCTGGCAATCGTTTACAATTGATACAAAAAATGTCACTTTTCTTGAAAGCCACATCACATTAGGGGCCAATTTCATAGAGCTGTTAAGCACACAAATTTGCCTAGCATGAAATTTCTTCCTTGTCAAAAAACAGGGTTAAAAACCAAATTTTCAGGTAACCTATATTGTTTCTGACTTTTATTTACATGTAGTTGGTTTTTGCTTAGCATGAAATACACATGGAGTTTTGGCTGGCAACCTGATATTTTTGAGCAAGACTTTTTGGTGCCAAGCAAATATTTGTGCTTAGCAGCTCTATGAAATTGGCCCCAGGTACCGTGATTTCACAGGATGCCTTAGACTGTTATTCACATAGAGTCAGGTATTGGCATTTCATATTAAATCAGTAGTTTTGTTTTTGATGTTTGCAAATTGTGTATACCCGGTACTACCTTTAAGAAAAAGGTGGTTTTTTTTATTTACAATTAAATGAAAGACAAATTTATAATACATTTCAAGAACATGTTGAAAGGAATGCAATGCCAACACAATGGTCGATTTGGATTTTGTTCTGCTGACAGTAGAGAGTTCTATTAACTTTTGGAGGCACCGACCCAAACAAAACCCCACCGTTTCACTTTGGTGCTCACGTGGGAGGCATATGTGTAATATGTATAGAACTGTGTTTGGGGGTCACAATTGTTTGTCTAAGGGTATAAGCACACAAAATATTGAAGCATTCTGGCATATCAACAATTCAACACCCACGGTTGCACTTAGGTGCCCACGCGGTCTATTAACAAGCAGAGTTAAAACCAGGTCTTGGACATTTTAGACGGCCTAATGATTTCTGCGGGAACCACATTCTCAAATTTGTATCTTTGTGGAGACATCACTTTGTTTTCATGTATAAACTGTTCAGAACTTTGAGGGCTATTTTCAAAGTGGTCCTATATAAACTATAGGATTGATTTCCTGAGCCGTAACTCTAACCCAATATCCCCTATGCAGTAATCAATGGGAATCTTGCAATAGTGAGATTTGTCTGTAGCTGCTGGGCAATGCTTGCTGTATAAAACAGAACAAAATCCAATTCCAGTCTTGAAACAAGACTAAGCAATAAACTTTGACACTTTAAAATACACGCATGTTTCAACAGTTTTTGTTTAGAGTCGGTGAGCTGCTACAGTTACGCTACCTGCGGTTGGCCCTTTGCCAACTCGGCCGGCACTGAGCGAGATGATCATCCAGCCAATCACAAAGTAGAACAGAAAGATGGGATAGACGGCCAGGATCTTCCTGTGCTGCGGCTGGCTGTCTGCCAAGAATGCCAGAGAGGCTGTGAAGAGCAAGAAATTGAAAGATTTTTAAAATCGAACATATTTGTCCCCGATTGATGTTTAATTCAAAGGTGTTCAAAGGCTAACATTAACAAGCTTTCGATACGGGGCGGTAGAGCATACAGGACCGAGAGTCAAGCGACTGTGACGGTCCTAGTTTGTAGCAATGGATTCTCTTACCCAGTTCCAAAAATACCCATAGTAGCACCCCCTGTGTTTCATTGCATTCATATTGTGCCCTCTTTGCTGGCAATGTTGTAGTACCCAACCCCTTTCAGCTGTGGGTACTGGGTACCCAGTTTAAAAAATACCCATATGTGACCTGTCACCACAAAATAAGAGTAAAGTCGCACGATATTATTCAGAGATATGGCCATCCAAAGTCAAAATATAAAAGGTTGGTCAATTTTAAGATTTTGCCTAATTTGGAAAGCCCAAGTCCTCCTCTACATATTCCTATTTTTGGGGTGAGATCAGATGATCAAAACCTCTTAAATTACGTGATTTTGCGTAGTGTTTGCGTAGTTATAGTGTCTGAATTAAAGTCCATCAGTGGTCTAATCAGCACGATAAATAAATATGCAAACGTCCTCGTAAGTATCCCACGTTTTCGACATTTTGATATTTTGTTGTTTATACAATAGTTTGTAAGTGTAGAAAATTTCAAGAAGAAATAATGATTAGAACATAGCCGTTGCTATGCCTAACAGAACCTTACTTGTCCTGTTTGGTAATCTTTTGCGTGTTTTGTTTAAGATGTTTAAGGTAAAGTTTTCTCACGAACATGTTTTGTGAAACCCATGACTTTCTAGAGCGCTGCAAAAAGTATTTATCGCAAAACCCCCAAGTGTTATGTACCATTGGAAAGCTCTCTTTCTCAAGAATCTGAAAATACCAATATCTCAATTTTCAATATTTCCGACTCTACTCTCATTTTGTGGCGACAGGTCACATATTTGCACCCCTTCTGTTCCAGTGTGTTCATGTCATGCCCCCTTCACCGGCCCTCGGGTATCGCACTTTTTAAAATAAATAGGGGATCATATTTACCAAAAGTGGACCAGACGAAAGCGCAGATGACAACGACCAGATGGATGATGAGCAACAGGGTTGGTATGGAATGTTGGCCAATCATAGTGAGCCTACAGATGATGAGGCTGATGACTAGAGGTAGGATGCAGTAACCTAGCACGCAGACGCTCTGAAAGAAGGAACTGCACGCATGGGGAGACAGAAGGAAAATACATGTACCAGTGTGTAGCATTAAAGGTCGGAAATCATTACCTTTTATTAGATTTAAAACATTGCATGGTGGCAGTCTGTACTGTTAAGGGTTTGCGGAGCCACCATGTAAAATATTCTCTTCGATGTGTGGTTCTGAGAAAGAACCGGTGAGTTTTACTCAACATTCTGATGGGGATGATGAGGGCGTGGACATGAGGATACTTGGGGCTGGTCCCTGGCGCGTTGAAATGATGCTTGGGGCTAATCGCAGATCTCCTGGGCTCAGCGTACTAAGGTGCGGTTGACTGATGAATGGATGCTGGGGTGATGAAAGGGCCTTTAGTGGAGGGTAGGGGTCAGTGTGAGTGGACTTGCAGTGGACACAATGTTGGAGTGAAGCTTCGGTGTTTCTTAGAGAGGCTGTCATCGAGGAAGGACAGTTTGCCGGCTTGTTCTTGTTCCAGTGGGGTGTTGCCTGTTGAGGTAGTTCAGGAACTCATTGAGGGCATCTGGGCCATACCACGAAGGTGTCGTTCACGTAAGCAGAGGCTGGGCTGGAGATCTGCGGTGAGTAGCGATGAGGACTCAACAAAAATTTATGAAGATGTCAGCTAGGACCGAGGATATAGCGGATCTCATGGAGGTCCCAGCTTTCTCCTCGAAGAACTTGCCTTGAAACCGGAAGCAGCTGAAAGAGACGCAAATGTAGAGAAGCTCGTGGATCTGGTAGGAAGACTCCGGATGTGAACCTTGTTAGTGTAGTCTTTGCGATTCATGATGACCAGTGCGATGCCCTTGTCTGCAGAAAGGATGTGGATGTGGATGGAGTTGTCTCTTCGAAGTTCTCATATGGAAGCAAACTCGGACTTGGATTATAAGTAATAGGCTTGACTGGCTTTGCTTTTCAAAGAGCTTTGCGGAGGGCTTGGTTGGCATCACCCACGGGTCCGGCACACTCATGAAGACGATCAGAGCATACTTATACTAAACTTGTCAGTTCTTTTTCAGAACCACACATCTTTATAAAAGAGAATATTTCACATGGTGCCTACGTAAACCCTTACTAGTGATAGGGCTATTTAGATCATTAGCATTTATCTCAAAATTAACCTACCAAATAATTTGCAAAAAGCTTACATGGAACCTTAACAGTCTTGAATCCGCTGAGATATTAATATCAATTTTAATAATCAACTGGCACTTGTTGCCATTCATTCTCAATTTTCCGAAATCACCCAGAACTGCGTAGAGGGGGGTTGGGGTTAAACCGATTGTCCTTTATAATTACATTGGGTTAGGTATATCCAACTCAAATTGGATACCTTGTACAAGTTGATTGTCCTTGTTTATAAAGCATGCGCAATTCAAATGACCTTATTCATAGGACAATCAATTTGCGTGCACAAATTAAACTTGAGCAGGTTATCCAAATTGCGCTGGTCAGGTAAATCACAAGAATCAGAGTCCAATTTACCACACGGTGTTCGAGTTTGCACTTGAGGGGGAGAGGGAGGGAGGTTATTGGGGTTTAGGTCTTCATACTTGTACTCACATGACTCCGCCTAGAAGCTTGGAGTTCAGAGCCACCACAATGGCTCCGAATGAGATGAGGGCAAACACCTCCGAGAATTGGGTGTTGATTTTGGTGCCATTAGCATCCTTATCAGATGAAGACGGACTTGAGGAATCTTGAAGCAACCTTCGAGTGGAGAGACCAACAAAAATAAATCTTGTCATTCACAAATTGGCAGCCTTTGAGTATACATCTTTGAAGATCTAGGAAGGCAAAACATAGTTTTGGGAAAGCTATGTGACCCACTCTGCAAAAATGAGTCTGATGTGTTACAAATATTTGCTTAAGTTTTACACTTGGTCAGAAAAAGCAGGAAATAAGCTTTCATTTGATATATGGCCCAACTCTGTAGTGTAAATTTTTTTGAAATGTGCTTTTTCTCCACTATATTAAAAACGTCTTTGTACAGAAATGAAGATTAATAATTGTAGTGCTTCATAAGATGGTATGGTAAGAGAATGACAAAAACCTTTATTAAACCTACTTTAGGGATCAAAACAAGTTTTGCAATCAATCAGATCTGAAAATAAAGATATCAAATAAACCAAAAAGCCTTACAAAAGAAAAAATTGATTTGTTGATAGAAAAATAATCTCTGATACTAAACAGCCCTGTACGGGAAACTGTATTTTGCGACATCAGACTAATTTTTGCAGAGTGGGTCAAATGTTATGAGTATCTGTCAATTGTACTTTAGTGACGTACCAGATATCAGTGATGTGCCAAAGTTGTATACATGTATTGACACTGCATACCAACTGATTTTGTTTGGAACAAAACAAAAGAGGAAAATTATAAACTTTTAAGGCAATATTTACTTACATTGCAAACAATGTACACAGGACCAAAGGCCCCCACAGATCCCCTGGAAAAAATAAAAACAAATGCTGAGTAAGCATTTATATTATATATTTTGTAGGCATTGAGTCTAATTATTACCATAATGACATGACACTATATTATGAAGGGAGTAAAAATGTTGTTGGCAATTGGCATACACTTGTTAACCCTAACCCTACCCAATGCTACTAAATACTACTAGTAGTATCTGTACTCTGTCAGTGCACACCCAATCATCAGTCACAGAGAGACCCAGTGCTACAAAATACGTACATGTATTCTGTAGTACTGGTACTCGGTTCTTTAGCCCAAAGTAAAGCCTCGGGGGTTAAACCAAACTTGCTGGCAGTTTTGAAGTTCGGCTTAATGATGAATCGTTTGAGACTGTAACTGAATTTAAATATCTTGGCATTTGGTTCGATAGTAATCTGAAATAGAGTAGACATATTGATAACCTTGGGAGTAAAATAGCTCAGAAACTTGGAGTAATAAATAGGTTGCGTCAGTTTGTTGACAAGTTCACCCTCCAAATTGTGTACAATACACTTGTTCTCCCACACATTGATTATTGTCTACCGGTGCATGTGGTCAAATACTCATGAGAAGTATCTTAAAAGGATTCAAATTCTTCAGAATCAGGCAGCTAGAATGGTTTTGGGATGTCAAATCAGAGTATATGCATACTGAGGATTTATATAAGAAACTTGGCTGGATGACAGTTCGTCAACGCAATTTGTATTTCAATGCTAATTTAATGTACAACTGTGTTAATGGTTTAGCACCACAATATTTAACTACGAAGATTCAATCTCATATCAAGTGGTGTTCATACAATGTATACTCGCAATACTCGTCACAATTCCCAAAATAATATTGCCTTCAACGTTGTCAACTTGGATTCCGGTAAACGAATGTTCCAATATTCAGGTGGTCAGATTTGGAATGATTTTACCCCTTATACTAAAACAGTCTCCATTCTTGATGACCTTAAAACTAAACCTACAAAAACATATTTTAATTTAACTTGATTATATTTGTGTAGTCTGTATCTGCTTCTGTCATGTATTTTTATTTGTTTTATTACATGCTTGGGCCTTGGAGGTTGTGTTTTTATTTTGATGGTTAATATGCGGCACTTCCCGAGTTTGACTTGCATCTGTACTGTGTGGCTATATCTGCTGCATACATGTAGTACATGTAGCATGATTATAGACCCAAGCATGTAATTGTATCTGTACTTTGTACATCATTTGTGTTGTTTAAACATGCAATAATTCTTCTTGAAGGTAGGATACACCATTTGCAGATGTTGAAAAAATTTTATGCCGAATTATTAAGAAATATCTTACTAATCTGAAAGTAAATAATGATTCTAGGCATCCAGCAAAATGATTGCGCTAGATATTCTTTAATTATTCTGAAAAATCTAATTTTATAGAGAAAATTTCGCGATCGCCGGAGGGCGATCGCGAAAAAACACAAATAACATAAGAATAACTGCTCGACCCCGGTTAAAAACAAACTCTTTTTCAAGCTTTTCTCGGCATTCATGATTGTAAAACTTCGGACAGGTCAGTTAAACGATATTTACTATAAAATACAACCTCCCGAATCCAATAATTCAAGCAATTACCAATGGTGTATTCTACCTTTAAATGATTCAACCGGTTTAAACTCTTTACATGTTTGTATCCATTTTCTTAATCTATCAATTTTTAAATATCTAATATTTCAAATTGTTTAAAATAATTTATTTATGAAATGGTATAGTGATCAGTAATTTTTATATTTAGAGGGCTCCTTTGGAAAGCAGTTTGTTAACTGAAAAGGACCACCCTCTTTAAAGATTACAATAAATACAAGTACATGCTGGATGCATTGCGCGCTATATACAACAGCGTACTGTACCATGTGCTGTACACCCATAGTGTACAGGGTATAATGCGTAATAAGAACTGCAAGACACAACAATATTAATAACCATTAAATTATAAAAAATGGGCCGAAAAATACTATTTCTCATCACATGAAAAAAAATGTTGAGTTCAATATAAAAAACGGTACATCGATTACATTGTACATGTACATGTACATGTACATGCATGCAGAAAGATTTCATATATTGTCAATCCTGGCCAGCTGGAATTGGATTGTTTTTGTTTAGTTAAATCTGTTTATTTTGTGAATTGTTTTTTGTATGTTGCTATTGGCCGAATAAATAATAATAATAATAATAATAATAATATAGAAGAGTTTATTAACCAGCATTTAATTTTTAAGTTGAATATGTCACTGCCTGTTTCACCTTTGAACTTGAATCAGACGCTTCATTGTGTGTTGGTACTAGGAAATGTGTGTAACAAGTGGGCGATCAAAAATAGAAACTGGTTTTTCCCGCTGCACGTACATTGTACATTGTAATACTACTGTACGTGGAACCACACAGATGGGTGGCATTATATCTGTACATTGAACCTGTTCAAGTGTAAGGGGGAATTTGAGTTAAAATGTACAAATGTTTCTGAATGTTAACTGTTGTGCAATAAATGTACATGTAGACCTATTGTACAGGTACATGTACAAGCCTGTCAAGAGTTTACAACGGCAATTCTCATGCAAAATATCTAGTGGTTGAAGGCGTTGGCAAACCGGCGAATGAGTGAAAATAGGTGAGGCAATTTTGTCCAGGTTTAAACTGATTTTGTTTTGTTCTTGTTTGAGATTTACACAAATGATTAGCTTTTCATCAATGTTAGCAATTTCACGGCGCTGCTAAGCACAATATGATTTTCTGCTAACAAAGCCTCTGTCTAGTTCATGGAGACCGTAAGCTGTAAACACAGCAAAATTACCCTAGCAGAAAAATACCTACATGTAAATCAGTGATGTAACAATAGAAAAATCCATGCGCACGCAAACGTTTAGCACAATTACACCATGAAATAGTGCTTAAACTAGCAGAACTTTTCTGAAATTGAGCCCAGGTTGGATGCAGTCTGTGACTTCTGGTGGTAGACTGGGACCGTTCCTGAATGAAATAACAGATGCAGCGCTTTTGATCTGTTTTGATTAGGATCTACATTTGAAGATGGCGGAAGCCGCAGCCCAAAACGTGTTGGATAAGATCAGCCAGGGGCATCTGGAATGCCCGATCTGTTGCTGTCGATTCGATGATCCTAAGATGCTAGACTGTCTTCACAGTTTCTGCCTGAAGTGTCTGGGAGAGATGGTGAGAAAACAGAAGGCAGAGACGATAGCATGTCCAGTCTGCAGGAGAGAGACGGATGTTCCTGATGAAGGATTGCAGAGTCTTACTTCGTCTTTCGTTCTGATTTCCCTTGTCGATGAGGTCAGACATCAGGAAAAGGAATTAAGAGAGGAATCGACACCTACTGCCGCATGTGACTGCGGAGAAGACCAGGAGGTTGCTTGGAGGTGTCTGGACTGCAGCGATAACCCCTGCCAGAAATGCCACATAGCCCACGAGAGGGTCAAGTATACCAAGCACCATAAAATCATTTCATTGGGAGATTGGCACTTGTCAAAAATCACACCGTCAGAACAGAGCAAAACCATCGCCCGAATGTGTACAAATCATCCGGACCAAGCCTTATGTTTCTACTGCGACACCTGTGACATTGTGATCTGCTTAATGTGTGCCGCACTAGATCACCGCTCTGCGGAACACAGTTACAAAAACATTGACGACTCTGTTAGGTCCTTCCGTAATAATGTCAATGACATTTTACCAGAGTTTGAGAAGTGCAAGCAGCACTTTAAATCCACTGAAAACTCACTCGAACTCGCACAAAATCGATTGCAAAAGAAACTGGCTCAGGCTCGTTGTGACATTTCTGCACAAGCGGATGCAGGAATTGCTAAAATCAGAAACAAAGCAAAGCTTCTCACTGAAGAAGTTGACAAAATCGGTCAGGAAAGAGACGGCGAGTTTGAAAAGGCACTAAAGCACAACCGTGACCAGATGGAACGCGCAGATCAGATCGTCACGGCCGTAAACGACTTGATGAGACAAGCCGATGATGTCAAGATTTTAGAGCTCAAGCCCAAAGTGATGCACAATTTGGCATTCAAGAAGGAGCTTAAGTGTGAACCAGCCAAGCTTGATACGGCGTTCGTTGCTGTCAAATGTCAAGATGTTGTCAGCGACACGGATCTGGGGGAAGTACTGCTCGAAGAGAACTGGCAGTTGAAGGTTGAGTTTGGCAAGAAGGGCAGCGATGATGGGGAATTCAAACATGCTAGTGGTGTTGCATGCTTCAAGAATGGGGACATTGTTGTTATTGATACAAAGCAGAGTCGGTTATCGTTGTTTAGTTGCAATGGTCAGTACAAAACAACTGCTGCTCATGGAGCCGATTGTCACAAGTTAGAAGCTCCTTATGGTGTGGCAGTGAACTGTGATGATTTTCTTTTCGTCATCGATGGAGGGAAAGTGAAGGTTTTTGATAATGAGCTACAATTTGTTCGTGAGTTTACACCTACACCTGACGATTCAGAGGGGCTACCAGAGCGCTGTCTTACGGGTATTACTGTGGAGAAGCAACGAGTGGCATTGGCTGACGGAAGGAGACATGTCATCAGTGTCTACAATCTGGACGGATCGTTGATTGCAAACATATCAAACAACATGGTTGGCACTCGCCTGGCAATGAGCAACAATGAGCGGCTCATCTTCACAAACTACAAAGAGAAGAGGTTGCTGTGCGTTGACTTCAAGGGCAATGAGGTGTTCAATGTAACAACATTAATAAATGGAAAACAAGCGATTCCTTGGGGTGTCTTGTGCGATGATGATGGGAGCTTATATGTTATTGTTCACTCCAACATATTGGGAGACGACGAAGTTCAACATTATGACTCGAATGGTGCGTTCATTGCAACAGTAGCTCAAGGGTTATATAATCCGCTCCGTATGGCATTCAGCCCTGCAGATGACGTTGTTGTCGCAGACCTTAACTCTATCAAGATCTTTAAGCGGATGTAATCTGCTTTACTCCAGGCAATCATGTTCCTCTGGTAGCCAAATACAGGTACGATTCCAGAAATCTGAACCATCTTGTAAAAGTGTCTGAATTAACCAGTGCTTGCTAGGATTATTTTGACATTGAGCAGACAGACCCAGGCGCGGGATTGATTTTTATGAACCTCGATCCGAGACATATTCAGGCCAGCACCTGTGGGTAGTACACCCTGATAATTCCGGCCTCGCTGATGCGAGCTGGTCACTAACAAATATTTTTGGCCTTGCTCGTGCCATGTTAGTCCGCTAAACATTTAGAATTCTTGAAAAACCTCGCTTGTATACACGTCCACTGATGCAACTGGTAAAAAAATAATTATAAACATACCGAGTATACATTTCATATTATAATTAGATAGACTATAGTAGGTGTTTTTTGGCCAAGTATGTTTTGTAACTTTTTAACCCTAACTCCCTAGGGTGTGTGCAAAATCGTATTGATTTAGGAGGGTTAAGATACTCCATTTGCAGTAACAAAAAATATTACAAACCGAATTATTAAGAAATAGATTACTTATTTAAAAGTAAGTTATGATTGTAGGCATTCAACAAAATAATTGCGCTAGATATCCTGTAATTTTCCACCAAAAAATGAATTTTATACAAATAAAGAACAAGAACAACATAAGAACCACTGCCCGATGCCAGAGCCCTATTAATTAAACATACATGTACATAGTGTACATGTACCAAATGAAAGCTTACATACTGTTGTATGTTGTGGGCTTTTCAACCATGTGTACATGTACATACCGTAATTCAATTTCACTTGTACTGTAGAGCGGGTCACATACAAAAAGTATGAGGTAATCAGACACATTGAATGTTCTTTAGGCATAATTTGCAGCAAATGGTCATTCTTTGCAGGTCTTCGCGGTGTAATTTCTATTATGACTGGGCAACAAATGATTTAATGTGTAAACAAAGTGCAAATATACTAGGCAGGCAGATTGGTGCACAATATGATAGAAATGCTCACTTGATGATAAAAGCATGGGATTTGGCACACAGTCAGAGTACAGTATGTCATATGAGAACAACATTTGGTTAGCCTCTAGGGCCATTGCAGAATTCAAAATTGACAAAAAAATGGCAGCCATTTTGACAATTTTGAAAATCTATTGCTTGTTATTCTACCTATATTGTTTTTAAAGGACAAATCTGTGATTACTTTATAATAGTCAAATATCTTTCTTGTGAAATACTCCAGCACTATGCCAAATTCCATGGTCTTATCATTTGATTGAACTGACAATTTCTTCACCAATCTGCTTGACTATATTTCTGTAATCATTTTTTTTAGGAGTATGATGTAGGGATTGACCATTAAAATAAGTTGGCAAAGATAGGTTAGTTTATTGTGCAAATCTTGTTCATTTGCTAAACTGTGGAAATAATAATAATATATTACTGACAATGGTACATCAGGGAGACCCATAGACTTGTGCACAAAAATGTTCCAACTTTCCTGACCCCTAATATAGTAACACACCAAATCCACCCATTCCTGATAATTCAAGCAATTACCAATGGTGTATCCTACCTTTAAATCCGTCCCAAACAAAATGTACCGGTACAAGTTGTAAATGACAAAATGAAACTTAAAAATAACTGAGACACAAGGAAAGATGAATTTTCAAAGCTTGAAAAAGCCCTTTAACCCTAACGTACCCGAATCCATCAAAATCTATTCCCTGTTTTAGAGGAGTTCGGCGGATTCAAGATACACGGTGCAGACGCAGGACAGCTCCTTGCGAGACCCAAACCACTTGTTGATCCGAGGCGGGTTCAGGCCGATTGTACCGGGAAGCACACCCACGCATTTCCGGCCTTGCTCGCTGCTGACAGACACTTCCGGCTTTGCTCGTGACGTGTTTATGCGTCATCCGTTTTGAATCTGGGGAAAACTTAGCGTGTATGTACGTCCTCCGGCGAAAGGCTAAATATTCCTTTCGCAGGTATCCCAAACGTAACTAACTAAAATTACTGTTGAAAAACGTACGTGTTGTAAAGAAATTATTTAATGATTCTAAACTTCCTGTGAAATTATTTCTTCTGGTATGCTGTCATGAGGAAAATAACCAAATAAAGTCGCAATTCAAATTGTGACACATCAAATTTTTGATTGAAATAGAAATCTTAGAATATTTTTTTCTGGAATTCAAAACGGATGACAAATAAACACGTCACAAGCAAGGCCGGAACTCGTTTTGGATCGAGGTTTGTGAAAAACAATCCTGCGTCTGGACCCGGTCATTGTAAAAATCATTCCGGTGTGAACTGGTTAAAGCTGTGTCACAAAAAATGGAAGGCTCAATTATTTTTTTTAAGTGGGTTTCGACTATGCGGTTTCCAAAATGAAAACCGAATAGTGGAATTTAAACCGAATATTAAAAAATTTGATTTTCAATCCCACCACTACAGTAAATTGTGGCGTAAGTGAAGTCATGCCATTGCATAAAGTCTGTTTGTTCACATATATGTGACCGACTCTACAAAAAGGGGTCTTAAGTCGCGCTGTGCACTATCATGTAATGGCCCGCCCGCTCAACGTTGAGAGGGTAAACATTTGTGAGCAACCAGGCCAAAACCAGGCGGAAGTCGGCAAATGCCATTTCGAGATATGGCATTGTACACACAAAAATGTGTTGCCGGTCGATTTTTTTTTCCTAAATCGTTAGTTAAAACTCTAATTTATTACTCTTATTTATTGGCTGTTCATGTTTAAACCTTTTTAAAAATCCCCGAAAGTGATAATATCGGCCTTCTCCTGTTTTTTGTTGTCGTTGCTATTACTCAAATTGAGCAAACTTGTTGCCCCGAACGGCAACAAAATGTCACTTTTTGAAGCGTCGTTACTTTTCATTCCATAGCGGTACTGGTGCATGTGATGTATCATTTTAAAGCTTAAAACGCTAGCAATCCAATGGTATACAAATCTCTCATATGAACAATTTTGACTTTAGCCTGGTTTTGGGGTGGTCGGTCACATTTCATCAAAATGTGTTTTTTATTAGTTGTCATGAATGAAATCTTTAATACCTACAGTTTAAAGGTTTCATTAAAAGAAATGTTGATTTTGATGAATATAGTGGGGAAAAACGACCGTTTTGTGTGAATCGGTCTGTTGTAGTACAACAGAGCCGACTACATGTATTTCAAAGCCTGTTTTCTGTTTTCTCAGTTGTGTAATTTGAACTCCGAAAAAGTAATTAATATGTAAACACGTCGTGTCTCCAAAATGGGAGGGTCTATGAATCTCTATTATATACTAAATGAAAGCTTACGTTGTGGGCTTTCTTACCATGTATATAACTCAATTAAATTTGTTTGCGATATGAGACACCTTTTTGTACACATATTTGTCGTCTTTGTTTTGGCTGAAGGGCTTCAAGTACAAGATGCGCTGCGTCTATGCTCACTTCCCCATCAACTGTGCCATCCAAGAAAACAACAAGCTGCTGGAGATACGCAACTTCCTGGGCGAGAAGTTTGTGAGGCGCGTGAACATGAAGGACGGCGTGACGGTGTTTGCATCTACGAAGGTCAAGGATGAGCTGATTCTGGAGGGAAACGACATCGAGCTCGTCTCACAGTCGGGTGAGTAGAAAATAGACCCTATGATCGCTACAAATGTTCCAAATCATGCACCCCACAAAATGTTAAAGGTAGTATACACCATTTGCATTTATCGAAAATATGTACTACCGAATTATTAGGAAATATATCTTACTCATTTGAAAGTAAATAATGATTCTAGGCATCCAGCAAAATGATTGCGCTAGATATACTGTAATTATTTCCGAACAAGTATAATTTCATAAAGACAAATTCGCGATCGTCGTCCCGCGATAACATAAGATAACATAAGCAGAGATGCCAACCCTCCCGATTTCGCCGGGAGGCTCCCGGTAAATCAACTAAACTCCCGACCTTACGAGCACATAAGATATCCTCCCAGATTTGCAATATTAACCCTAACTCCTTACACAACAAAGGAAGTTGGAGGATTTTGAAGGAATTGTATTGTTCAATAACAATGGTGAGGGAGTTAGGGTTAATGCGCCTTTATTTTTTGTATCGGCATTTTCAAATACCAATGAGTCCAAATTTATTGAGTCGAATATTTACAAATCAAATCTGTCAAATCTATTTCGTGAAAAAAACCCACAATTTTTTATTTTTTTTATAATTATTATTATTTTTATTTTTTTTGTTCGGTGTGTATTTGGTCGTGTGTTAATGTGCGTTGTTTTGCAGTGCATTATGCATGCAAGCAACTCTGTTCAACGTGCAACATGACGGAGACTACTATGAAAGCCAAAAAAACGACCAAAAAATGTACTTTACAATTAGTCAAATCCTCCCTGACAACGGGATTCAAAAGTTGGCATCTCTGCATAAGAATAACTGCCAAACGCCGGTTGAAAACAAACGCTGTTTTTCGCGCTTTTCTCGGCATCCATGATTGTTAAACTTCGGACAGGTCAGTTAAACGATATTTACTATGAAATACAACCCCCAAATCTACCCATTAATGATAATTCAAGCAATTACCAATGGTGTATCCTACCTTTATTAAAATACCAAATACAAAGACACAATGTTAGGCATTTTTTTAATTACAATTTTTCAAAAGCTTGATCGCGATCTAAAGGTTTGAGAAATAATACCAAGCGTCATCATTTAGTAACAGTGTTCCATGTATGTGTGAAGACACAATCACAAATGTGACCTGCAGCCGATTTCACGAAACCCTACGCAATGGCGCAATCGCTCTTGCGCCACAAAATATTGCGTAAGCTGCGCCACTTTTGTTTGCTGCGCAATATTTCGCTTACGACAGTTTCACGAAAGTTTGACAGTGCATAAGTCCGCGGCTTACGCAACAAATTATGGCGTAGCTTGCGCAATCAATTTAGGTGGCGTAAGATATGGCGTAAGCGACTAAAAATGACCTATTTTACCAGCAAATCGTAATTGACGTGGAGCCAATCATTGCTCAACGTATTAAGATTCATGAAAGACACTCGCAGTCTTATGATTGAAGTAAATGAATTTCTATTTTACCCGTGACAGAATAGTTAACGTTGCCGCACGATTTCGCGAAAAGTCGGACAAAACTATTTTCAAAATGGTGGGCGTAGGTGGTACAACGACGATTTCATGAAAGAACACAAATGTACGCAAACAGTCGTCGTAAACGTTGTTTAAAACATTGCGCAGCTACGCCAAGTTTCGTGAAATGGTCCGTAAGGAAATGGCGCAGCTACGCAACATTTTTGTTGCGTAAGCCTTGCGCCATTTAATGGCGCAAGCTACGTACTTTTCGTGAAATCGGCTGCTGCTCCCACGAAAACGGCGTAAAGTCGCGCTATGCTATATTGAGTTATGATTGAAAATAGCCGATTAGACAGTGGGGAATCGTTTTTCCCACATGTGTTTTCTTTTGAACTACCATATTTTTTGCAAAAGATTAGCAGAAAAAATCTAAATTTGATTTTACTGAGCGTAACCAAGAAGTAAAATGTAGTGAAATTAATTCTTAAAGATGGACTACAACGGAATAATGATAAAGGCTGTGTTGCTGTTTTTGTTCGAGAAATGTATAATGATTACTAATATATCATTAGTATTCAATAAAACTTGTTCCTTCATGCAAAAAAAAAAAATTGATCGGCGTTCTACGACCCAGAAAAACTCAGTTTCAGCAAAAGCCCTTAACTCATGAATAATTCATACTTTGTGTGTGACGTACTACCCATGACAATTTACTCGGGTCGATCGTGTGCGTGCATTTTTACCGTACAATGCAATGTGGAATAACATGGCGTCTTTTGTTTACTCTCGGTTGCTCATGGGTAGTACGTCATCACTTTTCGCTGGTTTACAAGTCCGCTGGTACTATATCGTGGATTTCATTGTGGTTTTCAGTGGATCTTTGCCGGGAACCAGTACAGGGCGGGAAATTTCAAAATCGAAGAATCGAGGTCTAATTTTTTCGGTCAAATTGCAACAAAATTATTTAGAGAAAAACATGACCGTAACAATAAAGTGTTACCTGAACACAACATAAACAAGGTCCGATAATAAATTTAATGTGTGAGTTTTCGTTGTAGTCCATCTTTAACTAATCTTAATTTGATGTGTGTAATGACCGCTGGTTTTGCTCAATATTATATATTTTTTAAATACCCTACCCAATAAATTATATATCTTTTTAAAGCTAAGAATTCAAGGAATCTTGAAATACCAATATCAAAATGTCAACTTTACTCTGATTTCGTGGGAGCAGGTCACCAATATGCAGCTCTGTAGAGACATGGTACTGTTCTCGCAGTTCTCCCCTTGTACTTGACCAGTTCGCGTCTGATGCCGCCCGTGTATACACCGTGTTTGTTTTTGAAGTTTCCGATGTGTAGAGCAAAATACAATCATTTTAGCTAACATTACACACGGCCGGGTAGGATGTCAGTGCGGCACAGTACTGCATGTACTACATGAATTTCTTGGTACCCGTGCATAAAGTCAACAGAAAGTAGGGAGAATTTAAATCGTATTTCGTATGGTACTCGGTATACTTTACAAACTTAAGATCTTATTATTCCTAAGACCAGTTCATACAGCCAATGTGATGTAAATTTGATATCGCAAAGCATTCGCTGCGGAAATTTGAAATGTTGAAATGTGTTCAACATTAGCAGATTTGTTGCATGAAACCTTGCTGTGGTGTCACAAATTTGTGTTCGCGTTCGCGCCGACTATTAAATTGGCTTGATGCTAAAAAATTTTTTTTTTTTTTTTTAGCGGCCCTTGTCCAACAGTCCACCACCGTCAAGAACAAGGACATCAGAAAGTTCCTGGATGGCATATACGTCTCCGAAAAGACCATCATCGAAGGTGTGGCCCACTAAAAACAACTACAAAGCCTGGAAAAAGCAAGGCCCAGATAGGAGCAGATACCTGTTTATTAAAGTGTTCGGATCGGAAACTTGTGCCGACTGCATGCAGTGACCATTAACCTTAGTCTGGACCGGAACATTTGACTGGTCTTTAATGGTGGCATAAGCTTCATGTTGTCTCCGTATTTAAAGGCATTCCTACCAGAATCGGGAAATATCTATTCACAGCCCTCTACACAAGAAAAAAATTCTATTTAATTGACAGTGAGATAACTCAAGTAATTTGAGAATAAAAAAGGTCTTTGAAGGATCGTAAATGAGACTCGTGTTTCACAACTTCTTTATTTTTCGGTTGTTTTCGATTTGGCAAAATCTTAAAGCAATCTGTGTACTTCATAAAATTAACAAAATTTACAGAAAATTTCTGTTCTTACAAATAAATACATGAAAAACAGCCTGATAAACAGGAATAAGTGAAAAACAAATTTACCTATTGTAGGCACGCCAAACTGCTTTTTAATTTGTTTGAAAAACTTATGTCGACGACGGAATGACATTCAAGTTGATATGTCTTTGAAATTGTCTTTCTATTTTAATATTTAACCAAATTATAATATAAGATATTGAAACAATCACTTTTGTTATACCTTATAAATATTCATGACGGGGCCAAATTAATCAAGGCAACTGAATATGTATGAGGTATAGTAAAACAAATATAACGTGGTTTATTTTGGGTGGATAGTAAATATTAGCTTCTCTAGGTTATGGAAGTTGACAAACCTTCCAATACCAAAAGAAGCTACTGGTACATGTAATATCAACCCTCAAAC
The DNA here is from genome assembly GCA_037893245.1 of Crossaster papposus. NCBI lineage: Eukaryota > Metazoa > Echinodermata > Asteroidea > Velatida > Solasteridae > Crossaster > Crossaster papposus. Next base: position 262,016 of record JBAIAA010000628.1, read on the forward strand.
CATGTTATATTTGTATACTAAAACCAATGCAAGCATGCATCAACACTTATGACTGAAGGTGGAAAACTACCAAGGCAAAGAATATACATACCTAGAAACGTTGACCGGTGTCTCCATGTCAATATACAAAGTCTTTATCTTGAATACTACACGTACCAACTAAAGCCATATAAAAGCCCAGCACCCGATTTCACTAAACTCTTCGTAACTGACGACGCATCGCAGCGCTGCGACACGTCGAATCTCTACAACCCGTCACAAAACACACTGACGCGTCGCAGGTATATTTATAGCACAAAAGAAAAAGGTTAAAAAAGCTTTTTCAAAAAAAAAGAATTCATAATCAAATAAACATAAGGGCCTAATATTTCAATCTGAACAATATCTTCAAAGGCATATAATGTGAGCGGAGGTATAAATAATGGTTTATTAGAACTTTTAAGGAATTCTTAAATGTTATAATACGCCGCACGCATAATGTGCATGTATCCATAATAATAATAATAACACATTTCTATAGCGTCTTATGCATGAGCCTCAAAGCGCTTAACAAAGCGTTAACCCCCCAAAAAACAGCTCATTGAAAAAGTCAAGCAAAAACTAAATATATAAATTAAAAAAACAAACGACATTTAAATAGTTATTATATTAAAAAATAAGAAAACTGGCAGGAGCGGAATTTGAAACTGCAACCTTCAGAATACCGTACCGGCGCCCTATGTTGGCGGTCTCACAAACTGTAAGTATCTTTGTTCAGGGCGCACTATTCAGAAGTCATAAACACCAGAATGCCTTGTGGCCAGGGATCACGGCTAATTGTATGATACAACCTAGAAAGTGACATCGTGGGGATCAGTCGATGATGGCAAGATAGCTCGGTTGGTAGAGCACCAGTACGATAATCCAGAGGTCACAGGTTCGAATTCTGCTCCTGCCAGTTTTCTTTGTTTACTTTAATATACGCACATTTACCTAGTCAGTTTCCCTTGTGGTATATTGGTGTCATTTAAATAGTTAGCGGTAATAAAGTAACAAAGGCTTGTTAAGTTAAAAACTTTAATATAAACCTTCAGATTTTATTGATAAATATAAAGTATTTTCTGAATTAAACTTTATGAATAAAGGTTACATTATCTTGTTTACATATATACACGTATGTAAATTAGGTTTTGTTATTATCTTTAAAAAATAACAAAAGGTTTGAGAGTACTTAAATTGTTGCCCAAATATAAACAACTTTTGAAGAAAAGAAAAAATCAAAATTTCCATAATTGAAGGTCAAAAGTAATTTTGATTTATGAAATAGGGACAATCTAAAGAGCTTCTAAAATGATGTACAACTTGGCCTTCTATTAAAAAAAGTGCTATACCACTAGATATACAAGTTTAAATTTGATGTCATGCTAATTAATTCAAAGTTCACTGACCTATATCTTTAAAACAAACCAAGCCACATTACAAATATACATATTTCAAATATTGTCAACCTAAGGTTTATATATAAATTATTTATTACATATTTTTATTTTTCAAAAGCCAGTAGCTCAGTGGAAAGAGCCCAGGACTGCAGTGTGAAGGGTCCAGGGTTCAATCCTAGGCAGTGCCATCCTTGGTGGGAGCCCAGAACGATCCCGGTACAGTCTAGATTCTGTACTTTTACAAGTTTGGAGACTTTAAGATGTTCGCGCAAGAGGACGTATATACACGCAAAGTTTTCCCCAGATTCAAAACAGATGACGCATTTAAACACATATTCATAAATACCTGGGACAGTTTAGGCATTCCTATTGGTCGAGAGCCCGTCACATGGCCGGTATTAAACGGACGATAAAGACATGGCTGGAAGTGTTTAAACATAGATGGAAACAACATTCAGTCCCCAGGGCTCACTTTATTTCCAACCCTGAACAGTACCTCGTCTCCAATAATAAGAGCGGGTAGTGTTGAGCGCGTACAGCTCGACACCTTGGGAACGAGGTTGCCAATGGCAGTAATAGTCTGGTTCACAGTAAATACGCTTTATTGCATGTATTGTGTAGAGAGCGACAGAGGCGGAAACATGTCATTTGACACAGACAGAATGGCGAAACACCGAAATTTACTTGCGAAAATTTTCCGGGATTTTCGGGGCTTTTTGGGCTGAATTTTACAAAAAAGGTATTTATGAATGGGAATAAATGTGTGTTCGGTCGGTATTAATCACTCTGTTTAATACCTCTTGGAGTCTGGGTGCTGATAATTACCCTCGCCTTCGGCTCGGGTAATTATCAGCACCCAGACTCCAATCGGTATTAAACAGAGTGATTAAAACCGACCGAACACACATTTATTCCCTTAATTAAGATAGAAAGTTTGGAGACTATTTGTGACCTGTTCCAACGAAACCCGGACAAAGTCGCACAATGTGTTTTGTCACAATGTACTCCTGAAGTCATTTCGGGATGGATTTTACCATTTTGAGGTTTTAGGTTTTCCTAAGTCACTTACTATTAATCTACAATCTCCTCAAATTTGAACAAAATCCGTCTACCAGAAGTGTGTTTTTTTGTCAATTTTGTGAAACATTTGTGTATAGAAATAATACGCTTTTCTGAACTTCAAAGCTGTTTATCTCATAATTAGGTTGTCGGGGTTTTATCACTAAATCCAGACCCCAGGGAAGATAGGGTGGGGGTACATATGTAAATGATACATCATTTTAAAGCTGAGAACCTAGAGAATTTGAAAAAAACAAAATCTGAAAAACTAAAAAGTCGACTTTGTCCGGGTTTCGTTGGAACAGGTCACATTTTGGAGATAGTCCATAGTAATGTCTATTTGCATATGACGAATATCCATGCATGGTAATGTTTGTGGGTGGACTATTTTTGGGTAAATTATGTCAACTTAAGGTTTATATATAAAGAACGATAATATTTGTCTCAAGAGCCAGTAGCTTAGTCAGATAAACCCAGGACTACAGTACGGAGGGTCTTGGGTTCTAGCCCAGGCGGTGTCAGCCAAATTACGGTAGTTCGGGACCTGTACTGCAGAAAGTGTTGGGTTGTACTCGGAAAGATCAAGGAAAAGGAGAGTCCAAAATATTGACTTGTCTCCAAATTTTGTTTTTTTAATTTTGGCATGCTGCGGAAGATAGATTTGGTTAATTTACACAAAGCATACAAGATCACACATAACTTGCCCAAACCCCAGTTTGGGTATTTATTTCTGCATTTTGTTGCAAAACCGCAATAAGGTAATATATGTACATGACAAGTCTCCTGTTTGCACTTACTAAAGGTTTTACAACGAGAGAACAAATAAAACTGACTGAAATGTGTACCAGGCAATAAAATTGTATAAATAATTTAAGAACATTTTACTGACGAACAATGTGTACATTTTTTTAAATTACACCTCCTTTTTAAGACCTTCAAGAACTCCATTTAATACTTTCTAATCCTTTCCAAGCCCTTAAATCTAGATATTTCAATTAAAGACCCACAAAGAAGAAAAATGAATATTTACATTTTAATGATAGTTTACACCATTTGCTTTTGCTGTACGTTTCGAGAATGGGTGGCTTTAGGGGATTCATATGTTATTGTGACACTCCCCTGTTTAAAGTTTTGTGTTCATATTAGCTGAAAAACCAAGAAAAAAGTGCTGTTCTTTCAGAAGAAATGAAATAAATTTGCAGCGTTTGAAAAACGTTTGGTTTTTACGACGATTGCCGGATGGCAATCGTATAAGATTGATACAAAAATTATACTTTTCTTGAAAGCTACATCACATCGGGTGCCGTGATTTCACAGGATGCCTTTAGACTGTTATTCACAAACAGTCGGGTATTGGTATTTCATAATAAATCAGTAGTTTTGTTTTTGATGTTCGCAAATGGTGTATCCTACATGTACCTTTAAAGGGAAATTCCAGGCTCAATAATATTTTACCTAGTCTAAAGGAATAATATGGTAACATACTGACTCCGCAGAGAATTTGTTTTGATTTGTTATCGAGAACGACACATGCGCCTATTATATTCACGATTTTTTGCCATTCAGGAGTACAAGGGCGCGGCCATATTGTTTAAATTTCCCGCCTCGCCCGGGAAATTATGACGTAGTGTCTGCACCTCAATGTACATCGCTTTATTGCCTGTTGTTCGCACTGGTATCCTACCTTGACGCGGCCAACTACATTATGCAGACGTATGTTGTACGGCGCCCGACTATTGCGAGTACATGTATTGCATTTCTGTGCAGAATATTGACTTGACGCGCCACAAACTATCGTTTATTTTTGTATTTTTTTAGAAGAATAGAAAATCTGTGAGCTAGTAATTATTGCATCAGGTCTTTCTCCGTATGATTTTGAGCCCACTTTTACATGTACAGTACACATTATGTATACACTATGCCGTACACAAAAGGGTTCACTTGCATTCCTTGCGCGTGCAGGACCGCTATCGATCGGGCACTGATGGTGCAAACACTACGTCACATATCTCGGATGTACCGATAAACCAGAACAAAATGGCGGCTCGCATGACGGTAAGCGCAGTTTACATTATGTAATTATAAACTATAAGTGGAGTTTCCCTTTAAGATAAAGTTTTTAAAAAATTGTACATTTAAATGAAAGACAAATTTATGGTACATTTCAAGAACATGTTGAAGGGATTGCAAATGCCAACACAATGGTCGATTTGGATTTTGTTCTGTAGAGAGTTCTATTAACTAGTTCGCGCCGGATGACGTATATAAACGCAAACTTTTCCCCAGATTCAAAACGGATGACGCATAAACACGACACGAGCAAGGCCGGAAATGCGTGGGTGTGCTTCCCGACACTATCGGCCTGAACCCGCTTCGGATCGAGTTTCAATAAAAATAATCCCGCGCCTCGGGTTGGTGATGTTAAAATAATTCCGGCGCGAACTGGTTAACAAGCAGAGTTCAACCCAGATCTTGGTCGGCCCAATGATTCTTGCGAGAAACCACATTCTAAAACTTGTATCTTTGTGGAGACATCACTTTGTTTTTTGATGTACAAACTGTTCAGAACTTTGAGGGCCATTTTCAAAGGGGTCCTATATAAACTATAGGATTGATTTCCTGAGCCGTAACTCTAACCCAATATCCCCTATGCAGTAATCAATGGGAATCTTGCAATAGTGAGATTTGTCTGTAGCTACTGGACAATGCTTGCTGTATAAAACAGAACAAAATCCAATTCCCGTCTTGAAACCAGACTAAGCAATGAACTTTGACACTTCAAAATACACGCATGTTTCAACAGTTTTTGTTTAGAGTCGGTGAGCTGCTACTGTTACGCTACTTGTGGTTGGCCCTTTGCCAACTCGGCCGGCACTGAGCGAGATGATCATCCAGCCAATCACAAAGTAGAACAGAAAGATGGGATAGACGGCCAGGAGCTTCCTGTGCTGCGGCTGGCTGTCTGCCAAGAATGCCAGAGAGGCTGTGGACAGCAAGAAATTGAAAGATTTTTAAAATCGAACATATTTGTCCCCGATTGATGTTTAATTCAAAGGTGTTCAAAGGCTAACATTAACAAGCTTTCGATACGGGGCAGTAGAGCATACAGGACAGAGAGTCAAGCGACCGTGACGGTCCTAGTTTGTAGCAATGGATTCTTGTACCCAGTTCCAAAAATACCCATTAAGCACCCCTGTGTTCCATTGCGTTCGTGTTGTGCCCTCTTCGATGGCATTGTTGTAGTACCCAACCCCTTTCAGCTGTTGGTACTTGGTACCCAGTAAAAAACATTACCCATATTAGCACCCCTTATGTTCCAGTGTGTTCATGACATACCTCCTTCACCGGCCCTCGAGTATCACAAATTGTAAAATACATAGGGGATCATATTTGTGAACCACCAGGCCAAAACCAGGCGGAAGTCGGCAAATGCCATTTCGAGATATGGCATTGTACAACAACAAAATGTGTTGCCGGTCGATTTTTTTTTTTTTCATAAATCGTTAGTTAAAACTCTAATTTATAGGCTGTTCATGTTTAAACCTTTTTAAAAATCCCCGAAAGTGATAATATCGGCCTTCTCCTGATTTTTGTTGTCGTTGCTATTACTCAAATTGAGCAAACTTGTTGCCGCAAACGGCAACAAAATGTCACTTTTTGAAGCGTTGTTACTTTTCATTCCATAGCGGTACTGGTGCATGTGATGTGTATCATTTTAAAGCTTAAAACGCTAGCAATCCAATGGTATAAAAATCTCTCATATGACAAATTTTGACTTTAGCCTAGTTTTGGGGTGGTGGACTGGGTCATATTTACCAAAAGTGGACCAGACGAAAGCGCAGATGACAACGACCAGATGGATGATGAGCAACAGGGTTGGTATGGAATGTTGGCCAATCATGGTGAGCCTACAGATGATGAGGCTGATGACTAAAGGTAGGATGCAGTAACCTAGCACGCAGACGCTCTGGAAGAAGGAACTGCACGCATGGGGACACAGAAGGGAAATAAACAGGTCAAAAGAAATAAGTCCCCCCTGGGAAATGTGCATTTTTCTGGAAGACAGTTAGGCTCCTTAACCTGTAACACAAATGTAAAATGTAGTCTGAAATGTTACACATTTATTGTGCAAAAGAGTTACAGTTAACCCTCGCCTTGAAATGCTGGCATTTATTAAATGCGATGACCAATAAAAAATGACACTTTCTTGCATAGGGATTGGACAAATGGAGAAAATCATGTTTTTACAGATTTTTTAAATATTCTTTCCTCACTTCATTTAATTTTTCTAAAGTGTCCAAATGTAAACAAGCATTTAATGTTTTTGTTTTTGTTTTTAATTTCATTACTGAAACGAAAGGACAAAAAAAAAAATCCATTTCCACAAAACCTTTATGCTTTAAAAAAATTGTTTTGCTTGGGTGACTCTAATTTACTGTACTTTGTAAATTTAGAAAATTAAAACAAAAACAAAAACGTTAAATGCATGTTTACATTTGTACAATTTAGGAAAATTAATTGAAGTGAGGAAAGAATATTAAAACAATCTGTAACAACATGATTTTCTCCATTTATCCAATCCCTATCCAAGAAAGTGTCATTTTTTTTATTGGTCATCACATTTAACAAATGGCAGCATTTCAAGGCGAAGGTTAACTGTTGGGTGAAACTTTATTGCGCAATAAATGTGTAACATTTCAGACTACATTTTTCATTTGTGTTACAGGTTAAGGAGCCTAACTGTCTTCCAGAAAAATGCAAATTTCCTAGGGGGACTTATTTCTTTTGACCCGTTCACATGTACCGGTATGTACTATTAAAGGTTGGAAATCATTACCTTTTATTTAGTAAGATTTAAAACATTGCATGGTGGCAGTCTGTACTGTTAAGGGTTTGCAGAGACACCATGTGAAATATTCTCTTTAACCCTAACTCCCTACCCATTTTTACTTACACATAACCTGAATCCTGCAAAATCCTCCAATTCCTAAATTGTTAAAACTCCAAGTAACCTGAATCCTGCAAAATCCTCCAATATTGGTCACTGGTGACCATACAGCCTGTATCCTGCAAAATCCTGCAGTCTTGCCCTGGCTGCAGTCAGTATAAACCCAAGTAACCTCAATCCTGCAAAATCCTGCGATGCATCAAACTCCAAGTGACCTCAATCCTGCAAAATCCTTGTGTGTCACATTTAGCCTGATAACCTGAATCCTCCATATTCCTGCAGGGGTAAAACCCCAAGTAACCTCAATCCTGCAAAATCCTGCAATGCATCAAACTCCAAGTGACCTCAATCCTGCAAAATCCTGCATTTTGCAATGAGGAATTTGGAGGATTTGGGAGGGTTAGGGTTAATCCAAAAAGTAACCTACAAAATATATAGCAAAAAGCTCACTTGGAACCCTAACAGTCCTGAATCCTCTAATTTTAATATCAATTTAATCAACTGGCACTTTTGTGATGCGATCTGTGAAAACCCGCCACATGGTTGCAAAATACAAAAATGAGTTCTTTACATCATCTTAAACTTGAGATCATCCTCTTTCTAATGCTTTTTCAATCAGGGGCCAATTTCATAGAGCTGCTAAGCACAAAAATTTGCTTAGCATGACAATTTGTCCTTGGCAAAACAAGGTTACAGACCAAATTTTTACCAGATCTTTATTGTTCTAGATTGATAATCAGCTGTTTTTTTTGCTTAGCATGAAAAACATGTATAATTTTGGCTGGTAACCTGTTTTTAATGAGCAAGACTTTTTGTGCTAAGCAAATTTGTTTGCTTAGCAGCTCTATGAAATTGGGCCCAGGTCTCTAGGACCTATACATCAAAAGTTACGTTAAAATGAACGTCGATTATTGGCGATGCGAAGTTCTGAGAAACCACCCAGAACTGCCCAGAGGGGGGTTTGGGTTAAACCAATTGTCCTTTACACTGGGTTTAGGTATGTCCAGATCAAGTTGGATACCTTGTACAAGTTGAACGTCCTTGTTTATAAAGCATGCGCAATTCAAATGACCTTATTCATAAGATAATCAATTCCGAATGAGGACAATCAATTTGCGTGCACAAATTAAACTTGCGCAGGTTATCCAAATTGCGCTGGTCAGGTAAATCACAAGAATCAGAGTCCAATTTACCACACGGTGTTTGGGTTTGAACTTGAGGGGGGAGGGGTTATTAGGATTTTGGTCTTTATCCTTGTAACTCACATGACTCCGCCTAGAAGCTTGGAGTTCAGAGCCACCACGATGGCTCCGAATGAGATGAGGGCAAACACCTCCGAGAATTGGGTGTTGATTTTGGTGCCATTAGCATCCTTATCAGATGAAGACGGACTTGAGGAATCTTGAAGCAACCTTCGAGTAGAGAGACCAAAAAAACAACAATCTTGTCATTCACAAATTGGCAGCTTTTGAGTATACATCTTCTTTGAAGATCTAGGAAGGCAAAACATAGTTTTGGGAAAGATATGTGACCCACTCTGCAAAAATGAGTCTGATGTGTTACAAATATTTGCTTAAGTTTTACACTTGGTCAGAAAAAGCAGGAAATAAGCTTTCATTTGATATATGGCCCAACTCTGTAGTGTAATGCATTGGTGTTTAAAATATTTTGAAATGTGCTTTTTCTCCACTATATTAAAAACGTCTTTGTACAGAAATGAAGATTAATAATTGTAGTGCTTCATAAGATGCTATGATAAGAGAAAGACAAAACCCTTTATTAAACCTACTTTAGGGATCAAAACAAGTTTTGCAATCAATCAGATCTGAAAATAAAGATATCAAATAAACCGAAAAAAATGATTTATTGATAGAAAAATAATCTCTGATACTAAACAGCCCTGTACGGGAAACTGTATTTTGCGACATCAGACTAATTTTTGCAGAGTGGGTCACATGTTATGAGTATCTGTCAATTGTACTTTAGTGACGTACCAGATATCAGTGATGTGCCAAAGTTGTATACATGTATTGACACTGCATATATCAACTGATTTTGTTTGGAACAAAACAAAAGAGGAAAATTATAAGCTTTTAAGGCAATATTTACTTACATTGCAAACAATGTACACAGCACCAAAGGCCCCCACAGATCCCCTGGAAAAAAAAAAATGCAGAGTAAGCATTTATATTATATATTTTTTTTTAGGAATGAGTCTAATTATTATCATAATGACATGACACTAAATTATGAAGGGAGTAAAAATGTTGTTGGCATACACTTGTTAACCCTAACCCTACCCAATGCTACTAAATACTACCGGTACTAGTAGTATCTGTACTCTGTCAGTGCACACCCAATCATCAGTCACAGAGAGACCCAGTGCTACAAATTACATACAAGTATTCTGTAGTACTGGTACTCAGTTCTTTAGCCCAAAGTAAAGCCTAGGGGGTTAAACCAAACTTGCTGGCAGTTTTGAAGTTCGGCTTATAGATGAATCTTTTGAGACTGTAACTGAATTTAAATATCTTGGCATTTGGTTCGATAGTAATCTGAAATGGAGTAGACATATTGAAAACCTTGGAAGTAAAATAGCTCAGAAACTTGGAGTAATAAATAGGTTGCGTCAGTTTGTTGACAAGTTCACCCTCCAAATTGTGTACAATACACTTGTTCTCCCACACATTGATTATTGTCTACCGGTGTGGTCAAATACTCATGAGAAGTATCTTAAAAGGATTTAAATTCTTCATAATCGTGCAGCCAGAATAGTTTTGGGATGTCAAATTAGAGATATTATGCATACTGAGGATTTATATAAGAAACTTGGCTGGATGACAGTTCGTCAACGCAATTTGTATTTCAATGCTAATTTAATGTACAACTGTGTTAATGGTTTAGCACCACAATATTTAACTACAAAGATTCAATCTCATATTGGTGTTCATACTCACAATACTCGTCACAATTCCAAAAATAATATTGCCTTCAACGTTGTCAACTCGGATTCCAGTAAACGAATGTTCCAATATTCAGGTGGTCAGATTTGGAATGATTTTACCCCTTATACTAAAACAGTCTCCATTCTTGACGACCTTCAAACTAAACCTACAAAAACATATTTTAACTTAACTTGATTATATTTGTGTAGTCTACATGTATCTGCATCTGTCATGTATTTGTATTTGTTTTATTACGTGCTTGGGCCTTGGAGGTTGTTTTTATTTTTTATTTTGATGGTTAATATGGGCACTTCCCGAGTTTGACTTGCATCTGTACTGTGTGGCTATATCTGCTGCATACATGTAGTAGCATGATTAGACCCAAGCATGTATCTGTATCTGTACTTTGTACATCATTTGTGTTGTTTAAACGTGCAATAATTCTTCTTAAATGATTCAACCGGTTTAAACTCTTTACATGTTTGTATCCATTTTCTTAATCTCTCAATTTTTAAATATCTAATATTTCAAATTGTTTAAAATAATTTATTTATGAAATGGTATAGTGATCAGTAATTTTTATATTTAGAGGGCTCCTTTGTAAAGCAGTTTGTTAACTGAAAAGGACTACCCTCTTTAAAGATTACAATAAATAAAAGTACATGCTGGATGCATTGCGCGCTATACAATGTGCTGTACACGCATAGTGTACAGGGTACAATGCGTGATAAACTTCGTGCTGTGTGAGGGTACACAGATCGCTGCAAGAACTATGCTCGCTGCACGTTGGTTGGAAAAGAAATAAAGACCGCTCGCTGTATGTGGGAACGCAACAATATTAATAACCATTAAATTATAACAAATGGGCCGAAAAATACTATTTCTCATCACATGAAAAAAACTGTCGAGTTCATTATAAAAACATGTACATGTACGGTACATAGATTACATTGTACATGCATGCAGAAAGATTTCATATAGAAGAGTTTATTAACCAGCATTTAATTTTTAAGTTGAATATGTCACTGCCTGTTTCACCTTTGAACTTGAATCAAACGCTTCATTGTGTGTTGGTACTAGGAAATTTGTGTAACAAGTGGGCGATCAAAAATAGAAACTGGTTTTTCCCGCTGCAGGTACTACTAATACTGTACTGTTGAACCACACAGATGGGTGGCATTATATCTGTACTTTGAACCTGTTCAAGTGTAAGGGGGAATTTGAGTTAAATTCCTGAATGTTAACTGTTGTGCAATAAATGTACATGTAGACCTATTGTACAGGTACAAGGCTGCCAAGAGTTTACAACAGCAAATCTTATGCTAAATATCTAGTGGTTGAAGGCGTTGGCAAACCGGCGAATGAGTGAAAATAGGTGAGTCAATTTTGTCCAGGTTTAAACTGATGTTGTTTTGTTCTTGCATGTTTGAGATTTACACAAATGATTAGCTTTTCATCAATGTGAGCAAGTGTGAGCATGGGCCAATTTCACGGCGCTGCTAAGCACAATATTTTCTGCTAACAGAGCCTCTGTCTAGTTCATGGAGACCGTAAGCTGTAAACACAGCAAAATAATTACCCTAGCAGAAAAATACATACATGTAAATCAGTGATGTAACAATAGAAAAATCCATGCGCACGCAAACGTTTAGCACAATTACACCATGAAATAGTGCTTAAATTAGCAGAACGTTTCTGAAATTGAGCCCTGGTTGGATACAGTCTGTGACTTCTGGTTGTAGACTGGGACCGTTTTTGAATGACATAACAGACGCAGCACTTTGGATCTGTTTTGATTAGGATAGAATCTACATTTGAAGATGGCGGAAGCCGCAGCCCAAAACGTGTTGGATAAGATCAGCCAGGGGCATCTGGAATGCCCGATCTGTTGCTGTCGATTCGATGATCCTAAGATGCTAGACTGTCTTCACAGTTTTTGCCTGAAGTGTCTGAGAGAGATGGTGAGAAAACAGAAGGCAAAGAAGATAGCATGTCCAGTCTGCAGGAGAGAGACGGATGTTCCTGATGAAGGATTGCAGAGTCTTACTTCGTCTTTCGTTCTGATTTCACTTGTCGATGAGGTCAGACATCAGGAAAAGAAATTAAGAGAGGAATCGACACCTACCGCAGCATGTGACTGTGGAGAAGACCAGGAGGTTGCTTGGAGGTGTCTAGACTGCAATGATAACCTCTGCCAGAAATGCCACATAGCCCACGAGAGGCTCAAGTATACCAAGCACCATAAAATCATTTCATTGGGAGATTGGCACTTGCCAAAAATCACAAGGGGAGAACAGAGCAAACCCATCGCCCGAATGTGTACAAATCACCCGGACCAAGCCTTATGTTTCTACTGCGACACCTGTGATACTGTGATCTGCCTAATGTGTGCCGCACTAGATCACCGGTCTGCAGAACACAGTTACAAAAACATTGACGACTCTGTTAGGTCCTTCCGTAATGATGTCAACGACATTTTACCAGAGTTTGAGAAGTGCAAGCAGCACTTTAAATTCACTGAAAACTCACTTGAACTTGCACGAAAGCGATTGCAAAAAAAAATGGCTCAGGCTCGTTGTGACATTTCTGCACAAGCGGAGGCAGGAATTGCTCAAATCAGAAACAAAGCAAAGCTTCTCACTGAAGAGGTTGACAAAATCGGTCAGGAAAGAGACGGCGAGTTCGAAAAGGCACTGAAGCACAACCGTGACCAGATGGAACGCGCAGATCAGATCGTCACGGCCGTAAACGACTTGATGAGACAAGCCGATGATGTCAAGATTTTAGAGCTCAAGCCCAAAGTGATGCACAATTTGGCATTCCAGAAGGAGCTTAAGTGTGAACCAGTAAAGGTTGATACGGCGTTCGTTGCTGTCAAATGTCAAGATGTTGTCAGCGACACGGATCTGGGGGAAGTACTGCTCAAAGAGAACTGGCAGTTGAAGGACGAGTTTGGCAAGGAGGGCACCGATGATAGGGAATTCAAATGGGCTCGATGTGTTGCATGCTTCAAGAATGGGGACATTGTTGTTATTGATGGAGACCAGAATCGGTTATCGTTGTTTAGTTGCAATGGTCAGTACAAAACATCTGTTGCTCACGGAGCCGGTTGTCATGAGTTAGAAGATCCTTATGGTGTGGCAGTGAACTGTGATGATTTTCTTTTCGTCATCGATGGAGAGGAAGTGAAGGTTTTTGATAATGAGCTACAATTTGTTCGTGAGTTTACACCTACACCTGACGATTCAGAGGGGCTACCAGAGGGCTGTCTTACTGGTATTGCTGTGGAGAAGCAACGAGTGGCATTGGCTGACAGTGAGAGACATGTCATCAGTGTTTACAATCTGGACGGATCGTTGATTGCAAGCATATCAAACAACATGGTTAACACTGACCTGGCAATGAGCAACAATGAGCGGCTCATCTTCTCAAACTACGGTGAGAAGAGGTTGCTGTGCGTTGACTTCAAGGGCAATGAGGTGTTCAATGTAACGACATTAATAAATGGAAAACAAGCGAGTCCTTGGGGTGTCTTGTGCGATGATGATGGGAGCTTCTATGTCACTGTTCACTCCAGTACATTGGGAGACACTGAAGTTCAACATTATGACTCGAATGGTGCGTTCATTGCAACAGTAGCTCAAGGGTTATATAATCCGCTCCGTATGGCATTCAGCCCTGCTGGTGATGTTGTTATCGCAGACGTTCACTCTATCAAGATCTTTAAGCGGATGTAATCTGCTTTACTCCAGGCAATCATGTCCCTCTGGTAGCCAAATACAGGTACAATTCCAGAAATCCGAACCATCTTGTAAAAGTGTCTGAATTAACCAGTGCTCGCTAGGATTATTTTGACATTGAGCAGACAGACCCAGGCGCGGGATTGATTTTTATGAACCTCGATCCGAGACATATTCAGGCCAGCACCTGTGGGTAGTACACCCTGATAATTCCGGCCTCGCTGATGCAAGCTGGTCACTAACAAATATATTTTTGGCCTTGCTCGTGCCATGTTTGTCCGCTAACCATTTTGAATTCTTGAAAAACCTCGCTTGTATACACGTCCACTGATGCAACTGGTAAAACAATATTTATAAACATACCGAGTAATCCATTTCATATTATAATTAGATAGACTATAGTAGGTGTTTTCTGGCTAAGTATGTTTTGTAACTTTTTAACCCTAACTCCCTAGGGTGTGTGCAAAATCGTATTGATTTGGGAAGGTTAAGATACTCCATTTGCAGTAACAAAAAATCTTACAAACCGAATTATTAAGAAATAGATTACTTACTTAAAATAATACTTATTTAAAATAATACTTATTTAAAAGTAACTTATGATTGTAGGCATTCAACAAAATTATTGCGCTAGATATCCTGTAATTTTCCCCCAAAAAATGAATTTTATAAAAATAAAGAACAAGAACAACATAAGAACCACTGCCCGATGCCAGAGCCCTATTAATGGTGATCGCAAGTAAGTACCCATAAATTGTCAAGCGGGTAAGTGCGCGTATGTGCGTGTTGCGAGTCCCCCGGACACGCTCGACCTCGCCCACACCCGTCTCGATGCCACTCTTGCAGCCTCCAGGGTCTCGCCCGCAGCCGTCTCGATGCCGCTCAAACCCCTCTAGAACTCGCTCTCAACCGTCTCGTACACACGCATGAGTGATTCGCGAGCGCACGATCCTCGATGGGTACTTACTTGTGATCAGTACAGTACATATGTACCAAATGAAAGCTTGCATACTGTTGTATGTTGTGGGCTTTCCAACCATGTGTACATAATTCAATTTCACTTGTACTGTAGAGCGGGTCACATACAAAAAGTATGAGGTAATCAGATATATTCAATGTTCTTTAGGCATAATTTGCAGCAAATGGTCATTCTTTGCAGGTCTTGGCGGTGTAATTTCTATGGTGACTGGGCAACAAATGATTTAATGTGTACACAAAGTGCAAATATATTAGTGCACAATATGATAGAAATGCTTACTTGACGATAAAAGCATGAAATTTGGTAGACAGTCAAAGTACAGTACGTCATATGAGAACAACATTTGGCTAGCCTATAGGGCCATTGCAGAATTTAAAATTGACAAAAAAATGGCAGCCATTTTGACAATTTTGAAAATCTATTGCTTGTTATTCTACCTATATTGTTTTCAAAGAACAAATCTGTGATTACTTTATAATAGTCAAATATCTTTCTCATGAAATACTCCAGCACTATGCCAAATTCCATGGTCTTATCATTTGATTGAACTGACAATTTCTTCACCAATCTGCTTGACTATATTTCGGTGATCATTCTTTTTTAGGAGTATGATGTAGGGATTGACCATTAAAATAAGTTGGGCAAAGATAGGTTAGTTTATTGTGCAAATCTTGTTCATTTGCTAAACTGTGGAAATAATAATATAATATATTACTGATAATAGTACATCAGGGAGACCCATAGACTTGTGCACAAATATGTTCCAACTTTCCTGACCCCTAATATAGTAATACACCATTTGCAAATATCAAACAATTTTATTACCGAATTATTAAGAAATATCTTACCAATTTGAAAGTAAATATTAATTCTAGCCATCCAGATAGATAATTGCACTAGTAATTGTTCCGAAAAATCAGATTTCATACTAAAAAAAATCCCGATCCCCATACAGACGGCGATCGCAATAAAAACAAGAACAACGTACAGTACTGCTCGACGCTGGTTGAAAACGAATGACGTTTTTCTTGCTTTTTTCTCTGCATTCATAATTGGAAAACTTCGACAGGTCAATATTTACTATAAAATACAACCCTCCAAATCCACCCATTCCTGATAATTCAAGCAATTACCAATGGTGAATCCTACCTTTAAATCCGTCCCAAACAAAATTTGGTATGTACAGTACCAAAAAGTACCGGTACAAGTTGTAATTTTTTTTTGTAAATGACAAAATGAAATTTAAAAATACCTGAGACACAAGGGAAGATGAATTTTCAAAGCTTGCAAAAGCCCTTTAACTATAACGTACCCGATTCCATCAAAATCCATTCCCTGTTTTGGAGGAGTTCGGCGGATTCAGGATACCTCCTTATTGAACAAACTGGTGTAATATACTGCAGGATTGTGCAGTACTGCAATCTGGATTTTGAGGCGATGGATTTTGAATGCTCGATGGAGGAAACACTGCACAATATTTGTATGCCGGCATTGTATCCTGAATCTGTCAGAATCCATCATACTTTTTCTGACCATTGTCGATGGATTCAGGATTTCTCCTGAATGTATACTGGTGGATTCTAATTAGACTCGGGACACTGGCAGTTTTGCATGAAAACTTGATGAACTTTGGTGGATTCAGAACACGGAAGGTTAAAGATTAAAGGTAGGATACACCTTTTGCAGATATCGGAAATTATTACTACCGAAAAATTAAAGGAAACATGCAGTCTAACAGTTTCATTACGCATTTGTTTGTTTTAATTTAATAGATTTATGTGTATTAAATGTGAATTAAAAGCAAAACTGGTTCTAGTGTACGTTTAGTGTGGTAATTTGCCGTCCAAAAATTGACCCCCCTTTTTATATATCGCGGCCACTAAAAATTAGTGACATAAACCTAGGCAGGACCCGGACAAATTTTTGATAGTCGGTACACGACGTCAAGGTACGAGACGGGTTTGCGTGGCCACGTACGCACATTGTTGTTTGTAGATGCACCCACAGTGTACTAATCGCGTACGCTTTGTGCACGGTAATCAAATTTCACATGGACGATCGTGAAGTTCTTCCTCGGTTTTTGGTGAATCCGACGAATATACAGCATCAGAATATACAGCATCAGGCTAGTTGTTGTATGAGCAACCCTTTAGTAGAGGTTGAGCACTTATACCGGTAATCAAACAGAAAACAATATCACAAATGAAAAATTGTCTACTCTATAGTTTTCAAGAATATTAACAATTAAATTGAAAACAAATGTTTACATAAGAATAACTTGGTTGGAAAAGAAATAAAGACCGCTATGCGGGAACGCAACAATATTAATAACCATTAAATTATAACAAATGGGCCGAAAAATACTATTTCTCATCACATGAACAAAACTGTCCAGTTCAATATAAAAACATGTACATACGGTACATAGATTACATTGTACATGCATGCAGAAAGATTTCATATAGAAGAGTTTCACCTTTGAACTTGAATCAAACGCTTTATTGTGTGTTGGTACCAGGAAATTTGTGTAACAAGTGGGCGATCAAAAATAGAAACTGTTTTTTCCCACTGCACGTACATTGTACATTGTAATACTACTGTGGAACCACACAGATGGGTGGCATTATATCTGTACATTGAACCTGTTCAAGTGTAAGGGGGAATTTGAGTTAAAATGTACAAATGTTTCTGAATGTTGACTGTTGTGCAATAAATGTACATGTAGACCTATTGTGCAGGTACATGTACAAGCCTGTCAAGAGTTTACAACGGCAATTCTTATGCTGAATATTTAGTGGTTGAAGGCGTTGGCAAACCGGCGAATGAGTGAAAATAGGTGAGTCAATTTTGTCCAGGTTTAAACTGATTTTGTTTTGTTCTTGCATGTTTGAGATTTACACAATTTTCATCAATGTGAGCAAGTGTGAGCATGGGCCAATTTCACGGCGCTGCTAAGCACAATATGATTTTCTGCTAACAGAGCCTCTGTCTAGTTCATGGAGACCGTAAGCTGTAAACACAGCAAAATAATTACCCTAGCAGAAAAAAAACTAAATCAGTGATGTAACAATAGAAAAATCCATGCGCACGCAAACGTTTAGCACAATTACACCATGAAATAGTGCTTAAACTAGCAGAACTTTTCTGAAATTGAGCCCTGGTTGGATACAGTCTGTGACTTCTGGTCGTAGACTATGACCGTTTTTGAATGACATACAGACGCAGCGCTTTTTATCTGTTTTGATTAGGATCTACATTTGAAGATGGCGGAAGCCGCAGCCCAAAACGTGTTGGATAAGATCAGCCAGGGGCATCTGGAATGCCCGATCTGTTGCTGTCGATTAGATGATCCTAAGATGCTAGACTGTCTTCACAGTTTCTGCCTGAAGTGTCTGGGAGAGATGGTGAGAAAACAGAAGGCAGAGAAGATAGCATGTCCAGTCTGCAGGAGAGAGACAGATGTTCCTGATGAAGGATTGCAGAGTCTTACTTCGTCTTTTGTTCTGATTTCACTTGTCGATGAGGTCAGACATCAGGAAAAGGAATTAAGAGAGGAATCGACACCTACCGCCGCATGTGACTGTGGAGAAGACCAGGAGGTTGCTTGGAGGTGTCTAGACTGCAGCGATAACCTCTGCCAGAAATGCCACATAGCCCACGAGAGGGTCAAGTATACCAAGCACCATAAAATCATTTCATGGGAAGATTGGCACCTGTCGAAAATCACACCGGTAGAACAGAGCAAACCCATCGCCCGAATGTGTACAAATCACTCGGACCAAGCCTTATGTTTCTATTGCGACACCTGTGACACTGTGATCTGCTCAATGTGTGCCGCACTAGATCACCGGTCTGCAGAACACAGTTACAAAAACATTGACGCTTCTGTTAGGTCCTTCCGTAATGATGTCAACGACATTTTACCAGAGTTTGAGAAGTGCAAGCAGCACTTTAAATCCACTGAAAACTCACTCGAACTTGCACGAAAGCGATTGCAAAAGAAACTGGCTCAGGCTCGTTGTGACATTTCTGCACAAGCGGAGGCAGGAATTGCTAAAATCAGAAACAAAGCAAAGCTTCTCACTGAAGAAGTTAACAAAATCGGTCAGGAAAGAGACGGCGAGTTCGAAAAGGCACTGAAGCACAACCGTGACCAGATGGAACGAGCAGATCAGATCGTCACGGCCGTAAACGACTTGATGAGACAAGCCGATGATGTCAAGATTTTAGAGCTTAAGCCCAAGGTGATGCATAATTTGGCATTCGAGAAGGAGCTTAAGTGTGAACCAGTGAAGCTTGATACAGCGTTCGTTGCTGTCAAATGTCAAGATGTTGTCAGCGAAACGGATCTGGGGGAAGTACTGCTCGAAGAGAACTGGCAGTTGAAGAACGAGTTTGGTAAGGAAGGCACCAATGATGGGGAATTCGAATGTGCTAGTGGTGTTGCATGCTTCAAGAATGGAGACATTGTTGTTATTGATACAATCCAGAATCGGTTATCGTTGTTTAGTTGCAATGGTCAGTACAAAACATCTGTTGCTCACGGAGCCGGTTGTCATGAGTTAGAAGCTCCTTATCGTGTGGCAGTGAACTGTGATGATTTTCTTTTCGTCATCGATGGAGGGAAAGTGAAGGTTTTTGATAATGAGCTACAATTTGTTCGCGAGTTCACACCTACACCTGACGATACAGAGGGGCTACCAGAGCGCTGGTTTACTGGTATTACTGTGGAGAAGCAACGAGTGGCATTGGCCGACAGAAGGAGACATGTCATTAGTGTTTACAATCTGGACGGATCGTTGATTGCAAGCATATCAAACAACATGGTTAACACTGACCTGGCAATGAGCAACAATGAGCGGCTCATCTTCATAAACTACAAAGAGAAGAGGTTGCTGTGCGTTGACTTCAAGGGCAATGAGGTGTTCAATGTAATGACATTAGTGAATGGAAAACAAGCGAGTCCTTGTGGTGTCTTGTGCGATGATGATGGGAGCTTCTATGTCACTGTTTACTCCGGTACATTGGGAGACACTGAAGTTCAACATTATGACTCGAATGGTGCATTCATTGCAACAGTAGCTCAAGAGTTATATCTTCCGCTCCATATGGCATTCAGCCCTGCAGGTGACGTTGTTGTCACAGACCGTCACTCTGTCAAGATCTATAAGCGGATGTAATCTGCTTTACTCCAGGCAATCATGTCTCTCTGGTAGCAAAATATTCAGGATTCAGGATACCTTCATATTGAACAACTGGAGGAGTGTGATGGATTGAGGATTTTAAGCCTAGCGTTACTGCAGGAGTTTGATGGATTCAGGATACAGAAATTCAGGTGATGGACTGTGATGGACTCTATGGAGAAACGCACTGCAATTTTTTGTATGCCACCTAGGTATCCTGAATCCGTCACAGTCCATCAAACTTTTGCTGGTGGATAATGATGGACTCAGGATCTCTCCAGAATGCATACGTGGAGTCTAATGGACTCTGGACACCAGCAGTTTTTGCAAACCAAAATTGATGGACCGTGGCGGATTCAGGATAATTTCTAGTAAAAGCCGTGAGGGAGTTAGGGTTAAAGATTAAATGTAGGATACACCTTTTGCAAATATCGTAAATTATTTCTACCGAAAAATTAAAGGAAACATGCAGTCAAACATTTTTATTACGCATTTGTTTGTTTTAATTTAATAGATTTCCGTGTATTAAATGTGAATTAAAAGCAAAACTGGTTCTAGTGTACGTTTAGTGTGGTAATTTGCCGTCCAAAAATTGACTCCCCTTTTTAAATATCGCGGCCACTAAAAATGAGTGACGTACACCGAGGCAGGACCCGGCCAAATTCTCGATAGTCGGTATGCGACGTCTAGGTACGAGACGGGTTCGCGTTGTCACGTACGCATATTGTTGTGTGTTGTGATGCACCCACAGTGTACCAAACGCGTACGCTTTTTGCACAGTAATCAAATTTCACATGGACGATCGTGAAGTTCTTCCTCGGTTTTTGGTGAATCCGACGAATATACAGCATCAGAATATACAGCATCAGGCTAGTTGTTGTACGAGCTACCCTTTAGTAGAGGTTGAGCACTTATACCAGTATTCAAACAGAAAACAATATCACAAATGAAAAATTGTCTACTCTATAGTTTTCAAGAATATTAACAATTAAATTGAAAACAAATGTTTACATAACTTGGTTGGAAAAGAAATAAAGACCGCTCGCTGTATGCGGGAACGCAACAATATTAATAACCATTAAATTATAACAAATGGGCCGAAAAATACTAATTCTCATCACATGAAAAAAACTGTCGGGTTCAATATAAAAACATGTACATACGGTACATAGATTACATTGTACATGCATGCAGAAAGATTTCATATAGAAGAGTTTCACCTTTGAACTTGAATCAAACGCTTTATTGTGTGTTGGTACTAGGAAATTTGTGTAACAAGTGGGCGATCAAAAATAGAAACTGGTTTTTCCCACTGCACGTACATTGTACATTGTAATACTACTGTGGAACCACACAGATAGGTGGCATTATATCTGTACTTTGAACCTGTTCAAGTGTAAGGGGAAATTTGAGTTAAAATGTACAAATGTTTCTGAATGTTGACTGTTGTGCAATAAATGTACATGTAGACCTATTGTGCAGGTACATGTACAAGCCTGTCAAGAGTTTACAACGGCAATTCTTATGCTAAATATCTAGTGGTTGAAGGCGTTGGCAAACCGGCGAATGAGTGAAAATAGGTGAGTCAATTTTGTCCAGGTTTAAACTGATTTTGTTTTGTTCTTGCATGTTTGAGATTTACACAAATTATTAGCTTTTCATCAATGTGAGCAAGTGTGAGCATGGGCCAATTTCACGGCGCTGCTAAGCACAATATGATTTTCTGCTAACAGAGCCTCTGTCTAGTTCATGGAGACCGTAAGCTGTAAACACAGCAAAATAATTACCCTAGCAGAAAAATAACTAAATCAGTGATGTAACAATAGAAAAATCCATGCGCACGCAAACGTTTAGCACAATTACACCATGAAATAGTGCTTAAATTAGCAGAACGTTTCTCAAATTGAGCCCTGGTTGGATACAGTCTGTGACTTCTGGTTGTAGACTGGGACCGTTTTTGAATGACATAACAGACGCAGCGCTTTTGATCTGTTTTGATTAGGATCTACATTTGAAGATGGCAAAAGCCACAGCCCAAAACGTGTTGGATAAGATCAGCCAGGGGCATCTGGAATGCCCGATCTGTTGCTGTCGATTCGATGATCCTAAGATGCTAGACTGTCTTCACAGTTTCTGCCTGAAGTGTCTGGGAGAGATGGTGAGAAAACAGAAGACAGAGAAGATAGCATGTCCAGTCTGCAGGAGAGAGACAGATATTCCTCATGAAGGATTGCAGAGTCTTACTTCGTCTTTTGTTCTGATTTCCCTTGTCGATGAGGTCAGACATCAGGAAAAGGAATTAAGAGAGGAATCGACACCTACCGCCGCATGTGACTGCGGAGAAAACCAGGAGGTTGCTTGGAGGTGTCTAGACTGCAGTGATAACCTCTGCCAGAAATGCCACATAGCCCACGAGAGGGTCAAGTATACCAAGCACCAAAAAATCATTTCGTTGGGAGATTGGCACCTATCAAAAATCACACCAGCGGAACAGAGCAAACCCATCGCCCGAATGTGTACAAATCACTCGGACCAAGCCTTATGTTTCTACTGCGACACCTGTGACATTGTGATCTGCTTAATGTGTGCCGCACTAGATCACCGGTCTGCAGAACACAGTTACAAAAACATTGACGACTCTGTTAGGTCCTTCCGTAATAATGTCAATGACATTTTACCAGAGTTTGAGAAGTGCAAGCAGCACTTTAAATCCACTGAAACCTCACTCGAACTCGCACGAAATCGATTGCAAAAGAAACTGGCTCAGGCTCGTTGTGACATTTCTGCACAAGCGGAGGCAGGAATTGCTAAAATCAGAAACAAAGCAAAGCTTCTGACTGAAGAAGTTGACAAAATCGGTCAGGAAAGAGACGGCGAGTTCGAAAAGGCACTGAAGCACAACCGTGACCAGATGGAACGCGCAGATCAGATCGTCACGGCCGTAAACGACTTGATTAGACAAGCTGATGATGTCAAGATTTTAGAGCTCAAGCCCAAAGTGATGCAGAATTTGGCATTCCAGAAGGAGCTTAAGTGTGAACCAGCGAAGCTTGATTCGTCGTTCGTTGCTGTCAAATGTCAAGATGTTGTCAGCGACACGGATCTGGGGGAAGTACTGCTCAAAGAGAACTGGCAGTTGAAGGATGAGTTTGGCAAGGAGGGCACCGATGATGGGGAATTCCAATGTGCTCGATGTGTTGCATGCTTCAAGAATGGGGACATTGTTGTTATTGATGCAGACCAGAATCGGTTATCGTTGTTTAGTTGCAATGGTCAGTACAAAACATCTGTTGCTCATGGAGCCGATTGTCACGAGTTAGAAGTTCCTTATCATGTGGCAGTGAACTGTGAAGATTTTCTTTTCGTCATCGATGGAGAGGAAGTGAAGGTTTTTGATAATGAACTAAAATTTGTCCGTGAGTTTACACCTACACCTGACGATTCAGAGAGGCTACCAGAGGGCTGTCTTACTGGTATTGATGTGGTGAAGCAACGAGTGGCATTGGCTGACAGTGAGAGACATGTCATCAGTGTTTACAATCTGGACGGATCGTTGATTGCAAGCATATCAAACAACATGGTTTACACTCACCTGGCAATGAGCAACAATGAGCGGCTCATCTTCACAAACTACGATGAGAAGAGGTTGCTGTGCGTTGACTTCAAGGGCAATGAGGTGTTCAATGTAATGACATTGATGAATGGAAAACAAGCGAATCCTTTTGGTGTCTTGTGCGATGATGATGGGAGCTTATATGTTATTGTTCACTCCGGTACATTGGGAGCCGGCCAAGTTCAACATTATGACTCGAATGGTGCGTTCATTGCAACAGTAGCTCAAGGGTTGTATAATCCGTTTCATATGGCATTCAGCCCTGCTGGTGACGTTGTTGTCGCAGACCTTCACTCTATCAAGATCTTTAAGCGGATGTAATCTGCTTTACTCCTGGTAATCATGTCCCTCTGGTAGCCAAATACAGGTACGATTCCAGAAATCCGAACCATCTTGTAAAAGTGTCTGAATAAACCAGTGCTCGCTAGGATTATTTTGACATTGAGCAGACAGACCCAGACGCGGGATTGATTTTTATGAACCTTGATCCGAGACATTCAGGCCAGCACCTGTGGGTAGTACACCCTGATAATTCCGGCCTCGCTGATGCGAGCTGGTCACTAACAAATATTTTTGGCCTTGCTCGTGCCATGTTTGTCCGCTAACCATTTTGAATTCTTGAAAAACCTCGCTTGTATATACACGTCCACTGATGCAAACTGGTAAAAAAATAATTATAAACATACCGAGTATACATTTCATATTATAATTAGATAGACTATAGTAGGTGTTTTCTGGCTAAGTATGTTTTGTAACTTTTTAACCCTAACTCCCTAGGGTGTGTGCAAAATCGTATTGATTTGGGAGGGTTAAGATACTCCATTTGCAGTAACAAAAAATCTTACAAACCGAATTATTAAGAAATAGATTACTTATTTAAAAGTAAGTTATGATTGTAGGCATTCAACAAAATGATTGCGCTAGATATCCTGTAATTTTCCACCAAAAAATGAATTTTATAAAAATAAAGAACAAGAACAACATAAGAACCACTGCCCGACGCCGGAGCTCTACTAACCCTACCTAATGCTACTTTTTACTACTAGTAGTAAAAAGTAGTATGCAGTACTCTCACTGACTTTTGTGCAATGCCTGTAGTAATTTTTAGTATTTGGTACTTCACCCCTAATTGCACTCGTAGTACTTTTTAGCATTGGGTCCCTCTGCTTGCTGAGTGTGCATGGCCCATGTATGCTATGTAGGGTGTTATAAAGCATGGCCCATGTACAGGGTGTTCTAAACTCTACAGCCAAAATTGTCACTTGGGACACAGCATAAGGCTGGACTACTGCATTTTTTGCCAGGTAAGTATTACTGACCTGTATTGCCACTATTAGTATTTTGTAGTTGGCAGTGTCTGTACTCTGTCAGTACACACCCAATCATCAGTCACGGAGAGATCCAGTGCTACACAATACTAAGTAGTATTCTGCAGTATGCAGTTCTTTAGCCCAAAGTAAGGCCTATGGGGTTAGGGTTAATTAAACATACATGTACATGTTCCAAATGAAAGCTTGCACACTGTTGTATGTTGTGGGCTTTCCAACCATGTGTACATGTACATAATTCAATTTCACTTGTACTGTAGAGCGGGTCACATACAAAAAGTATGAGGTAATCAGACACATTGAATGTTCTTTAGGCATAATTTGCAGCAAATGGTCATTCTTTGCAGGTCTTCGCGGTGTAATTTCTGTGGTGACTGGGCTACAAATGATTTAATGTGTAAACAAAGTGCAAATATATTAGGCAGGCATATTGGTGCACAATATGATAGAAATGTTCACTTGATGATAAAAGCATGGGATTTGGCACACAGTCGGAGTACAGTATGTCATATGAGAACAACATTTGGCTATCCTATAGGGCCATTGCAGAATTCAAAATTGACAAAAAAATGGCAGCCATTTTGACAATTTTGAAAATCTATTGCTTGTTATTCAACCTATATTGTTTTCAAAGGACAAATCTGTGATTACTTTATAATAGTCAAATATTTTTCTCGTGAAATACTCTTGCACTATGCCAAATTCCATGGTCTTATCATTTGATTGAACTGACAATTTCTTCACCAATCTGCTTGACTATATTTCTGTAATCATTTTTTTTTTGAGGAGTATGATGTAGGGATTGACCATTAAAATAAGTTGGGCAAAGATAGGTTAGTTTATTGTGCAAATCTTGTTCATTTGCTAAACTGTGGAAATAATAATAATATATTACTGATAATGGTACATCAGGGAGACCAATAGACTTGTGCACAAAAATGTTTCAACTTTCCTGACCCCTAATATAGTAATACACCATTTGCAAATATCAACAAATTGTATTACCGAATTATTAAGAAATATCTTACCAATTTGAAAGTACATGTAAATATTGATTCTAGCCATCCAGATAGATAATTGCACTAGTAATTGTTCCAAAAAATCTGAGTTCACACTAAAAAAATCCCGATCCCCATACAGACGGCTATCGCAATAAAAACAAGAACAACGTACTGCTCGACGCTGGTTAAAAACGAATAACGTTTTTCTTGCTTTTTTCTCTGCATCCATAATTGGAAAACTTCGGACAGGTCAGTTAAACAATATTTACTATAAAATACAACCTCCCAAGCCAAATCCACCCATTGCTGATAATTCAAGCAATTACCAATGGTGTATCTTACCTTTAAATCCGTCCCAAACAAAATTTTGTATGTACCAAAAAGTACCAGTACAAGTTGTAAATGACAAAATGAATCTTAAAAATACCTGAGACACAAGGGAAGATGAATTTTCAAAGCTTGCAAAAGCCCACTTTAACCCTAACGTACCCGAATCCATTAAAATCCATTCCCTGTTTTGGAGGAGTTAGGCGGATTCAAGATACCTCCTTATTGAACAAACTGGTGTAATATACTGCAGGATTGTGCAGTACTGCAAACTGGATTTTGAGGTGATGTATTTTGAATGCTCGATGGAAGAAACACTGCACAATATTTGTATGCCGGCATGGTATCCTGAATCTGTCAGAATCCATCATACTTTTTCTGACCACTGTCGATGGATTCAGGATTTCTCCTGAATGTATACTGGTGGATTACAATAGACTTGGGGCACTGGCTGCAGTTTTGCATGAAAACTTGATGAACTTTGGTGGATTCAGAACACGGAAGGTTAAAGATTAAAGGTAGGATACACCTTCTGCAGATATCGGAAATTATTACTACCGAAAAATTAAAGGAAACATGCAGTCTAACATTTTCATTACGCATGTTTTGTTTTAATTTAATAGATTTATGTGTATTGAATGTGAATTAAAAGCAAAACTGGTTCTAGTGTACGTTTAGTGTGGTAATTTGCCGTCCCAAAATTGCCCCCCCCTTTTAAAATCTCGCGGCCACTAAAAATGAGTGACGTAAACCGAGGCAGGACCCGGACAAATTCTCAATAGTCGGTATGCGACGTCTAGGTACGAGACGGGTTCGCGTTGTCACGTACGCATATTGTTGTGTGTTGTGATGCACCCACGTGTACCAAACGCTTTTTGCACGGTAATCAAATTTCACATGGACGATCGTGAAGTTCTTCCTCGGTTTTTGGTGAATCCGACGAATATACAGCATCAGAATATACAGCATCAGGCTAGTTGTTGTATGAGCTACCCTTTTAGTAGAGATTGAGCACTTATACCAGTATTCAAACAGAAAACAATATCACAAATGAAAAATTGTCTACTCTATAGTTTTCAAGAATATTAACAATTAAATTGAAAACAAATGTTTACATAAGAATAACTTGGTTGGAAAAGAAATAAAGACCGCTATGCGGGAACGCAACAATATTAATAACCATTAAATTATAACAAATGGGCCGAAAAATACTATTTCTCATCACATGAACAAAACTGTCCAGTTCAATATAAAAACATGTATGTATACGGTACATAGATTACATTGTACATGCATGCAGAAAGATTTCATATAGAAGAGTTTCACCTTTGAACTTGAATCAAACGCTTTATTGTGTGTTGGTACCAGGAAATTTGTGTAACAAGTGGGCGATCAAAAATAGAAACTGTTTTTTCCCACTGCACGTACATTGTACATTGTAATACTACTGTGGAACCACACAGATGGGTGGCATTATATCTGTACATTGAACCTGTTCAAGTGTAAGGGGGAATTTGAGTTAAAATGTACAAATGTTTCTGAATGTTGACTGTTGTGCAATAAATGTACATGTAGACCTATTGTGCAGGTACATGTACAAGCCTGTCAAGAGTTTACAACGGCAATTCTTATGCTGAATATTTAGTGGTTGAAGGCGTTGGCAAACCGGCGAATGAGTGAAAATAGGTGAGTCAATTTTGTCCAGGTTTAAACTGATTTTGTTTTGTTCTTGCATGTTTGAGATTTACACAATTTTCATCAATGTGAGCAAGTGTGAGCATGGGCCAATTTCACGGCGCTGCTAAGCACAATATGATTTTCTGCTAACAGAGCCTCTGTCTAGTTCATGGAGACCGTAAGCTGTAAACACAGCAAAATAATTACCCTAGCAGAAAAATAACTAAATCAGTGATGTAACAATAGAAAAATCCATGCGCACGCAAACGTTTAGCACAATTACACCATGAAATAGTGCTTAAACTAGCAGAACTTTTCTGAAATTGAGCCCTGGTTGGATACAGTCTGTGACTTCTGGTCGTAGACTATGACCGTTTTTGAATGACATACAGACGCAGCGCTTTTTATCTGTTTTGATTAGGATCTACATTTGAAGATGGCGGAAGCCGCAGCCCAAAACGTGTTGGATAAGATCAGCCAGGGGCATCTGGAATGCCCGATCTGTTGCTGTCGATTAGATGATCCTAAGATGCTAGACTGTCTTCACAGTTTCTGCCTGAAGTGTCTGGGAGAGATGGTGAGAAAACAGAAGGCAGAGAAGATAGCATGTCCAGTCTGCAGGAGAGAGACAGATGTTCCTGATGAAGGATTGCAGAGTCTTACTTCGTCTTTTGTTCTGATTTCACTTGTCGATGAGGTCAGACATCAGGAAAAGGAATTAAGAGAGGAATCGACACCTACCGCCGCATGTGACTGTGGAGAAGACCAGGAGGTTGCTTGGAGGTGTCTAGACTGCAGCGATAACCTCTGCCAGAAATGCCACATAGCCCACGAGAGGGTCAAGTATACCAAGCACCATAAAATCATTTCATGGGAAGATTGGCACCTGTCGAAAATCACACCGGTAGAACAGAGCAAACCCATCGCCCGAATGTGTACAAATCACTCGGACCAAGCCTTATGTTTCTATTGCGACACCTGTGACACTGTGATCTGCTCAATGTGTGCCGCACTAGATCACCGGTCTGCAGAACACAGTTACAAAAACATTGACGCTTCTGTTAGGTCCTTCCGTAATGATGTCAACGACATTTTACCAGAGTTTGAGAAGTGCAAGCAGCACTTTAAATCCACTGAAAACTCACTCGAACTTGCACGAAAGCGATTGCAAAAGAAACTGGCTCAGGCTCGTTGTGACATTTCTGCACAAGCGGAGGCAGGAATTGCTAAAATCAGAAACAAAGCAAAGCTTCTCACTGAAGAAGTTAACAAAATCGGTCAGGAAAGAGACGGCGAGTTCGAAAAGGCACTGAAGCACAACCGTGACCAGATGGAACGAGCAGATCAGATCGTCACGGCCGTAAACGACTTGATGAGACAAGCCGATGATGTCAAGATTTTAGAGCTCAAGCCCAAGGTGATGCATAATTTGGCATTCCAGAAGGAGCTTAAGTGTGAACCAGTGAAGCTTGATACAGCGTTCGTTGCTGTCAAATGTCAAGATGTTGTCAGCGAAACGGATCTGGGGGAAGTACTGCTCGAAGAGAACTGGCAGTTGAAGAACGAGTTTGGTAAGGAAGGCACCAATGATGGGGAATTCGAATGTGCTAGTGGTGTTGCATGCTTCAAGAATGGAGACATTGTTGTTATTGATACAATCCAGAATCGGTTATCGTTGTTTAGTTGCAATGGTCAGTACAAAACATCTGTTGCTCAAGGAGCCGGTTGTCGTGAGTTAAAAGATCCTTATCATGTGGCAGTGAACTGTGATGATTTGCTTTTTATCATCGATGGAAAGGAAGTAAAGGTTTTTGATAATGAGCTACAATTTGTTCGTGAGTTTACACCTACACTTGCCAATTTAGAGGGGCTACCAGAGGGCTGTCTTAATACTGGTATTACTGTGATGAAGCAACAAGTGGCATTGGCTGACAGCGGGAGACATGTCATTAGTGTTTACAATCTAGACGGATCGTTGATTGCAAGCATATCAAACAACATGGTGGACATTGACCTGGCAATGAGCAACAATGAGCGGCTCATCTTCACAAACTACGATGAGAAGAGGTTGCTGTGCGTTGACTTCAAGGGCAATGAGGTGTTCAATGTAACGACATTAATGAATGGAAAACAAGCGAGTCCTTGTGGTGTCTTGTGCGATGATGATGGGAGCTTCTATGTCACTGTTCACTGCGATACATTGGGAGACAATGAAGTTCAACATTATGACTCGAATGGTGCGTTCATTGCAACAGTAGCTCAAGGGTTATATAATCCGCTCTATATGACATTCAGCCCTGCTGGTGACGTTGTTGTCGCAGACCTTTACTCTATCAAGATCTTTAAGCGGATGTAATCTGCTTTACTCCAGGCAATCATGTCCCTCTGGTAGCCAAATACGTTTCCTGAAATCCAGAACCTTCTTGTACAAGTGTCTGAATAAACCAGTGCTTGCCAGGATTATTTTGACATTGAGCAGACAGACCCAGGCGCGGGATTGATTTTTATGAACCTCGATCCGAGACATATTCAGGCCAGCACCTGTGGTTAGTACACCCTGATAATTCCGGCCTCGCTGATGCGAGCTGGTCACTAACAAATATTTTTGGCCTTGCTCGTGCCACGTTTGTCCGCTAACCATTTTGAATTCTTGAAAAACCTTGCTTGTATACACGTCCACTGATGCAAACTGGTAAAATAATAATTGTAAACATACCGAGTATACATTTCATATTATTATTATAATTAGATAGACTATAGTAGGTGTTTTCTGGCTAAGAATGTTTTGTAACTTTTTAACCCTAACTCCCTAGGGTGTGTGCAAAATCGTATTGATTTGGGAGGGTTAAGATACTCCATTTGCTGTAACAAAAAATCTTACAAACCGAATTATTAAGAAATAGATTACTTATTTAAAAGTAAGTTTATGATTGTAGGCATTCAACAAAATGATTGCGCTAGATATCCTGTAATTTTCCACCAAAAAATGAATTTTATAAAAATAAAGAACAAGAACAACATAAGAACCACTGCCCGACGCTGGAGCCCTATTAACCCTAACCCTACCTAATGCTACTTTTTACTACTAGTAGTAAAAAGTAGTATGCAGTACTCTCACTGACTTTTGTGCAATGCCTGTAGTAATTTTTAGTATTTGGTACTTCACCCCTAATTGCACTCGTAGTACTTTTTAGCATTGGGTCCCTCTGCTTGCTGAGTGTGCATGGCCCATGTATGCTATGTAGGGTGTTCTAAAGCATGGCCCATGTACATATATAGGGTGTTCTAAACTCTACAGAAAAATTGTCACTTGGGACACAGCATAAGGCTGGACTACTGCATTTTTTGCCAGGTAAGTATTACTGACCTGTATTGCCACTATTAGTATTTTGTAGTTGGCAGTGTCTGTACTCTGTCAGTACACACCCAATCATCAGTCACGGAGAGATCCAGTGCTACACAATACTAAGTAGTATTCTGTAGTACGCAGTTCTTTAGCCCAAAGTAAGGCCTAGGGGGTTATGGTTAATTAAACATACATGTACATGTACCAAATGAAAGCTTGCATACTGTTGTATGTTGTGGGCTTTCCAACCATGTGTACATGTATATAATTCAATTTCATTTGTACTGTAGAGCGGGTCACATACAAAAAGTATGAGGTAATCAGACACATTGAATAGGCATAATTTGCAGCAAATGGTCATTCTTTGCAGGTCTTCCCGGTGTAATTTCTGTGGTGACTGGGCAACAAATGATTTAATGTGTAAACAAAGTGCAAATATATTAGGCAGGCAGATTGGTGCACAATATAGTAGAAATGCTCACTTGATGATAAAAGCATGAAATTTGGCAGACAGTCAGAGTACAGTATGTCATATGAGAACAACATTTGGCTAGCCTCTAGGGCCATTGCAGAATTCAAAATTGACAAATAAATGGCAGCCATTTTGACAATTTTGAAAATCTATTGCCTGTTATTCAACCTATATTGTTTTCAAAGGACAAATCTGTGATTACTTTATAATAGTCAAATATCTTTCTTGTGAAATACTCCAGCACTATGCCAAATTCCATGGTCTTATCATTTGATTGAACTGACAATTTTTTCACCAATCTGCTTGACTATATTTCTGTGATCATTTTTTTTTAGGAGTATGATGTAGGGATTGACCATTAAAATAAGTTGGGCAAAGATAGGTTAGTTTATTGTGCAAATCTTGTTCATTTGCTAAACTGTGGAAATAATAATAATATATTACTGATAATGGTACATCAGGGAGACCCATAGACTTGTGCACAAAAATGTTCCAACTTTCCTGACCCCTAATATAGTAATACACCATTTGCAAATATCAACAAATTTTATTACCAAATTATTAAGAAATATCTTACCAATTTGAAAGTAAATATTGATTCTACCCATCCAGATAGATAATTGCACTAGTAATTGTTCCAAAAAATCTGATTTCACACTAAAAAAATCCCGATCCCCATACAGACGGCGATCGCAATAAAAACAAGAACAACGTACTGCTCGACGCTGGTTGAAAACGCTGTTTTTCTTGCTTTTTTCTCTGCATCCATAATTGGAAAACTTTGTACAGGTCAGTTAAACAATATTTACTATAAAATACAACCCCCCAAGCCAAATCAACCCATTTCTGATAATTCAAGCAATTACCAATGGTATATCCTACCTTTAAATGCGTCCCAAACAAAATTTGGTATGTACCAAAAAGTACCGGTACAAGTTGTAAATGACAAAATGAAACTTAAAAATAACTGAGACACAAGGGAAGATTAATTTTCAAAGCTTGCAAAAGCCCTTTAACCCTAACGTACCCGAATCCATCAAAATCCATTCCCTGTGTTGGAGGAGTTCGGCGGATTCAGGATACCTCCTTATTGAACAAACTGGTGTAATATACTGCAGTATTGTGCAGTACTGCAAACTGGATTTTGAGGCGATGGATTTTGAATGCTCGATAGAAGAAACACTGCACAATATTTGTATGCCGGCATTGTATCCTAAATGTCACAATCCATCATACGTTTTCTGACAATTGTCGATGGATTCAGGATTTCTCCTGAATGTATACTGGTGGATTACAATAGACTCAGGACATTGGCAGTTTTGCATGAAAACGTGACGAACTTTGGTGGATTCAGCACACGGAAGGTTAAAGATTAAAGATAGAATACACCTTTTGCAGATATCGGAAATTATTACTACCGAAAAATTAAAGGAAACATGCAGTCTAACGCATTTTTTGTTTTAATTTAATAGATTTATGTGTATTAAATGTGAATTAAAAGCAAAACTGGTTCTTGTGTACAATTAGTGTGGTAATTTGCCGTCCAAAAATTGACCCCCCTTTTTAAATCTCGCGGCCACTAAAAATGAGTGACGTAAACCGAGGCAGGACCCAGACAAATTCTCGATAGTCGGTATGCGACGTCTAGGTACGAGACGGGTTCGCGTTGTCACGTACGCATATTGTTGTGTGTTGATGCACCCACAGTGTACCAAACGCTTTTTGCACGGTAATCAAATTTCACATGGACGATCGTGAAGTTCTTCCTCGGTTTTTGGTGAATCCGACGAATATACAGCATCAGAATATACAGCATCAGGCTAGTTGTTGTATGAGCTACCCTTTTAGTAGAGATTGAGCACTTATACCAGTATTCAAACAGAAAACAATATCACAAATGAAAAATTGTCTACTCTATAGTTTTCAAGAATATTAACAATTAAATTGAAAACAAATGTTTACATAAGAATAACTTGGTTGGAAAAGAAATAAAGACCGCTCGCTGTATGTGGGAACGCAACAATATTAATAACCATTAAATTATAACAAATGGGCCGAAAAATACTATTTCTCATCACATGAAAAAAACTGTCGAGTTCATTATAAAAACATGTACATGTACGGTACAGCGATTACATTGTA
This sequence comes from Crossaster papposus, assembly GCA_037893245.1. Classification (NCBI taxonomy): domain Eukaryota; kingdom Metazoa; phylum Echinodermata; class Asteroidea; order Velatida; family Solasteridae; genus Crossaster; species Crossaster papposus. Next base: position 296,194 of record JBAIAA010000628.1, read on the forward strand.
CATGCATGCAGAAAGATTTCATATAGAAGAGTTTCACCTTTGAACTTGAATCAAATGCTTCATTGTGTGTTGGTACTAGGAAATTTGTGTAACAAGTGGGCGATCAAAAATAGAAACTGGTTTTCCCTGCTGCACATAATAGTAATACTGTACTGTTGAACCACACAGATGGGTGGCATTATATCTGTACTTTGAACCTGTTTAAGTGTAAGGGGGAATTTGAGTTGAAATGTACAGACATCAAGAGCAATTTTGGTTTTCTGAATGTTGACTGTTGTGCAATAAATGTACATGTAGACCTATTGTACAGGTACAAGGCTGCCAAGAGTTTACAACAGCAAATCTCATGCTAAATATCTAGTAATTGAAGGCGTTGGCAAACCGGCGAATGAGTGAAAATTGGTGAGTCAATTTTGTCCGGGTTTAAACTGATGTTGTTTTGTTATTGCATGTTTGAGATTTACACAAATGATTAGCTTTTCATCAATGTGAGCAAGTGTGAGCATGGGCCAATTTCACGGCGCTGCTAAGCACAATATTTTCTGCTAACAGAGCCTCTGTCTAGTTCATGGAGACCGTAAGCTGTAAACACAGCAAAATTACCCTAGCAGAAAAATACCTAAATCAGTGATGTAACAATAGAAAAATCCATGCGCACGCAAACGTTTAGCACAATTACACCATGAAATAGTGCTTAAACTAGCAGAACTTTTCTGAAATTGAGCCCTGGTTGGATACAGTCTGTGACTTCTGGTCGTAGACTGCGACCGTTTTTGAATGACATACAGACGCAGCGCTTTTGATCTGTTTTGATTAGGATCTACATTTGAAGATGGCAGAAGCCGCAGCCCAAAACGTGTTGGATAAGATCAGCCAGGGGCATCTGGAATGCCCGATCTGTTGCTGTCGATTTGATGATCCTAAGATGCTAGACTGTCTTCACAGTTTCTGCCTGAAGTGTCTGGGAGAGATGGTGAGAAAACAGAAGACAGAGAAAATAGCATGTCCAGTCTGCAGGAGAGAGACGGATGTTCCTGATGAAGGATTGCAGAGTCTTACTTCGTCTTTCGTTCTGATTTCACTTGTCGATGAGGTCAGACATCAGGAAAAGGAATTAAGAGAGGAATCGACACCTACCGCCGCATGTGACTGCGGAGAAGACCAGGAGGTTGCTTGGAGGTGTCTAGACTGCAGCGATAACTTCTGCCAGAAATGCCATATAGCCCACGAGAGGGTCAAGTATACCAAGCACCATAAAATCATTTCATTGGGAGATTGGCACATGTCAAAAATCACACCGGCAGAACAGAGCAAACCCATCGCCCGAATGTGTACAAATCACTCGGACCAAGCCTTATGTTTCTACTGCGACACCTGTGACACCGTGATCTGCTCAATGTGTGCCGCATTAGATCACCGGTCTGCAGAACACAGTTACAAAAACATTGACGACTCTGTTAGGTCCTTCCGTAATGATGTCAACAACATTTTACCAGAGTTTGAGAAGTGCAAGCAGCACTATAAATCCACTAAAAACTCACTCGAACTCGCACAAAATCGATTGCAAAAGAAACTGGCTCAGGCTCGTTGTGACATTTCTGCACAAGCGGAGGCAGGAATTGCTAAAATCAGAAACAAAGCAAAGCTTCTCACTGAAGAGGTTGACAAAATCGGTCAGGAAAGAGACGGCGAGTTCGAAAAAGCACTGAAGCACAACCGTGACCAGATGGAACGAGCAGATCAGATCGTCACGGCCGTAAACGACTTGATGAGACAAGCCGATGATGTCAAGATTTTAGAGCTCAAGCCCAAGGTGATGCACAATTTGGCATTCAAGGAGGAGCTAAAGTGTGAACCAGTAAAGCTTGATACGGCGTTCGTTGCTGTCAAATGTCAAGATGCTGTCAGCGACACGGATCTGGGGGAAGTACTGCTCGAAGAGAACTGGCAGTTAAAGGACGAGTTTGGCAAGGAGGGCACCGATGATGGGGAATTCAAACGTGCTAGAAGTGTCTCATGCTTCAAGAATAGGGACATTGTTGTTATTGATATAAACCAGAAACGGTTGTCGTTGTTTAGTTGCAATGGTCAGTACAAAACATCTGTTGCTCACGGAGCCGGTTGTCATGAGTTAAAAGCTCCTTTTACTGCGGCAGTGAACTGTGATGATTTTCTTTTCGTCATCGATGGAGGGAAAGTGAAGGTTTTTGATAATGAGCTACAATTTGTTCGTAAGTTTACACCTACACCTGCCGATTCAGAGGGGCTACCAGAGGGCCGTCTTACTGGTATTGCTGTGGAGAAGCAACGAGTGGCATTGGCTGACCAAGGGAGACATGTCATCAGTGTTTACAATCTGGACGGATCGCTGATTGCAAGCATATCAAACAACATGGTTAACTATCACCTGGCAATGAGCAACAATGAGCGGCTCATCTTCACAAACTACCGTGAAAAGAGGTTGCTGTGCGTTGACTTCCAGGGCAATGAGGTGTTCAATGTAATGACATTAGTGAATGGAAAACAAGCGAGTCCTTGTGGTGTCTTGTGCGATGATGATGGGAGCTCCTATGTCACTGTTCACTACGGTACATTGGGAGACAACGAAGTTCAACATTATGACTCTAATGGTGCGTTCATTGCAACAGTAGCTCAAGGGTTATATAATCCGCTCCATATGGCATTTAGCCCTGCTGGTGATGTTGTTGTCGCAGACCGTCACTCTATCAAGATCTTTAAACGGATGTAATCTGCTTTACTCCAGGCAATCATGTCCCTCTCGTAGCCAAATACAGGTACGATTCCAGAAATCCGAACCATCTTGTAAAAGTGTCTGAATTAACCAGTGCTTGCTAGGATTATTTTGACATTGAGCAGACAGACCCAGGCGCGGGATTGATTTTTATGAACCTCGATCCGAGACATATTCAGGCCAGCACCTGTGGGTAGTACACCCTGATAATTCCGGCCTCGCTGATGCGAGCTGGTCACTAACGAATATTTTTGGCCTTGCTCGTGCCATGTTTGTCCGCTAACCATTTTGAATTCTTGAAAAATCTCGCTTTTATACATTGTATACACGTCCACTGATGCAAACTGGTAAAATAATAATTGTAATTATACCGAGTATACATTTCATATTATTATTATAATTAGATAGACTATAGTAGGTGTTTTTTGGCTAAGTAAGTTTTGTAACTTTTTAACCCTAACTCCCTAGGGTGTGTGCAAAATCGTATTGATTTGGGAGGGTTAAGATACTCCATTTACAGTAACAAAAAATCTTACAAACCGAATTATTAAGAAATAGATTACTTATTTAAAAGTAAGTTATGATTGTAGGCATTCAACAAAATGATTGCGCTAGATATCCTGTAATTTTCCACCAAAAAATGAATTTTATAAAAATAAAGAACAAGAACAACATAAGAACCACTGCCCGACGCCGGAGCTCTACTAACCCTACCTAATGCTACTTTTTACTACTAGTAGTAAAAAGTAGTATGCAGTACTCTCACTGACTTTTGTGCAATGCCTGTAGTAATTTTTAGTATTTGGTACTTCACCCCTTATTGCACTCGTAGTACTTTTTAGCATTAAGTCCCTCTGCTTGCTGAGTGTGCATGGCCCATGTATGCTGTGTAAGGTGTTCTAAAGCATGGCCCATGTACATATATAGGGTGTTCTAAACTCTACAGCCAAAATTGTCACTTGGGACACAGCATAAGGCTGGACTACTGCATTTTTTGCCAGGTAAGTATTACTGACCTGTATTGCCACTATTAGTATTTTGTAGTTGGCAGTGTCTGTACTCTGTCAGTACACACCCAATCATCAGTCAAGGAGAGATCCAGTGCTACACAATACTTGTAAGTAGTATTCTGCAGTATGCAGTTCTTTAGCCCAAAGTAAGGCCTATGGAGTTAGGGTTAATTAAACATACATGTACATGTACCAAATGAAAGCTTGCATACTGTTGTATGTTGTGGGCTTTCCAACCATGTGTACATGTACATAATTCAATTTCACTTGTACTGTAGAGCGGGTCACATACAAAAAGTATGAGGTAATCAGACACATTGAATGTTCTTTAGGCATAATTTGCAGCAAATGGTCATTCTTTGCAGGTCTTCGCGGTGTTATTTCTGTGATGACTGGGCAACAAATGATTTAATGTGTAAACAAATTGCAAATATATTAGGCAGGCAGATTGGTGCACAATATGATAGAAATGTTCACTTGACGATAACAGCATGAAATTTGGCAGACAGTCGGAGTATGTCATGAGAACGACATTTGTCAAATGTCAAGATGTTGTCAGCGACACGGATCTGGGGGAAGTACTGCTCGAAGAGAACTGGCAGTTGAAGGATGAGTTTGGCAAGGAGGGCACCGATGATGGGGAATTCAAATGTGCTAAATGTGTTGCATGCTTCAAGAATGGGGACTAAGTAGTATTCTGTAGTAGTCAGTTCTTTAGCCCAAAGCCTAGGGGGTTAGGGTACGTGTACGTTATGTTTAAAACCAGCTCATGGGCCTGAATGTGTTTAATGGGCATGGTGGCATTAATGTTCAGACCAGCCACATTTTTATTCCCATTCATAAATACCTTTTTGGTAAAAGAAAATCAAAACGTTTTAGTCCAAAAGTTAAAACGGTTTTGTTAAAAAAAATTACTTTGTGGTTTTCTAAACACCTCTCCAGCTATATAATGGAGCATCCAGCTCACGATTTAAAGGTAGTATACACCATTGGTAATTTCTTGAATTATCATGAATGGGTAGATTTGGGGGGTTGTATTTCATAGTAAATATCGTTTAACTGACTTTTCCGAAGTTTTACAATCATGAATGCCGAGAAAAGCACGAAAAACAGCGTTTGTTTTCAACCGGGGTCGAGCAGTTATTCTTATGTTATCTTTGTTTTTTCGCGCTCGCCGTCCGGCGATCGCGAATTTTTCTTTATAAAATTCATTTTTTTGGAATAATTACAGGATATCTAGCGCAATCCTTTTGCTGAATGCCTAGAATCATTATTTACTTTCAATTGAGTAAGGTATTTCTTAATAATTCGGTAGTAAATATTTTCGATATCTGCAAATGGTGTATACTACCTTTAAGACAAACAACAGTTGCATTTGTCTCGCAGAATTTTGGACCATAAATACTAACACACTGGAAAGTATTGCACATTTATTGGGAACATTTAACTAATCAAATGGAAGAAGGCACTGAAGTCAAAATGTATTGTGACACTGGAAAAGTGTTAAAAACTGGCCAGCCATGTCTTTATCATCCCTTTATCATTCATTTCATCCAGACTGGCCATGTGACGGGCTCTCGACCACTCGGAATGTGTAAACTGTCTTACCTATTTATGAAACTGCAATAAAGTCTATACAAATACATAAAGCCCCCAAAAGAAGTGCCCTTACATGTATGCTTCTTATTTTTTATTTGTTTTTAATTTGGCCAAATTGCCTAAAACCCGAACAGTCCTCAATTCTCAAAAATCAATATGGCTTCGCACACATCTTAGGCCAAATAAAAAAAAAAATGTTTAGCATCTTGACTTTTTTTTTTAAGGAAGAAGGAAGTCCCTTTTTATATTTTCTTTGGTTTTTGTAATGGATGCCCGACACATTTTTCTAAAGTCAAACAATTCTTATTTAAAAAAAAAAAATCAAAAAGATTTATTTTTATTTTTTATTTTTTTTTTTTAAGAAAAAAGAAAAGAAAGAAGGAGGCGGCCTCAAAAAAGAAAGAGGGCGGGGATGCTAAACATGATTGTTTTATTTGGGCTTAGGGAGTAAGGGTTAATAGTTGGAAAGGATAATGGTGCCTTGACTTCAAGCTTGTCTGGCTTTAGTTTTCTAATTTTTACAAGACTGGGTGGTTTAGGTGACTTTAATTGTTGTTCATGTCTTACAATGAGCAACTTACAATCTTTCAAGAGAGCTCTGCTCTGCTTCGGGTACAAGACATGGAACAACTTCACCCCAACAGCTCGTAAGTCTCTCATCTGAAGAAAAAAAACAGACACAAACAAATGTGTAACCCTAAGATTCAAACAAACATTTACACAAAGATTGAAGGTACATGTACATGTACATGTACATGTACATGTAGTACAGTGGAACGCCACTTCTACAGGTTGTGAACAAAAATGCAGCAAAATATAACAGAATACCACACGTAGAATGTATAACTAACATCGATAATATAGATATTGTTTCAAAGATACTGGTTTCCATAAATTCCATTTGATAATGAGACATCAAACGACCAAATCTGACAATGTTGGACAGAGTTATGAATAATTTCCCAAGAGGGGTCAAATTGAGGAAGTCGCTATAAACTATAGGGTGTAGCGGTTCTTGTTGTATTTTTCAATGCATGTATCCTAACCCGGTTTTCCCTTTCAACCTTGTTAAGGCTTGTTCTATGGTTAAAATAACCCACGCGAAAATCTGTCGAAGAAAAAGACAAACGTTGCGATAGTCAGATTCTAAGACACAGACCTTTCGATCCATAGCTCTCCTCTCTACCAACTATTTGTTGGCAAATTGGTTGATGAAGCCGTTCTTTATACTCCTTTATATTTCTTTAATGTAGCCGAGTTGCAATTGTTCTTTCTCATTAATATACATTCACGCACCACCCAGCTGCTAACAAAAAAATCGCGAACTGCTACACTGATTTAGTACTAATTGTCTTCACCCAAATTGACCATGGGAACAAGTTTTTTCAATTTTGTTTGGATACTGTGAAAGTGTAGACTTGAAACCAAGTCGTTAGACATTGTCATCTTTGTCTGTGCAGGCCCCACTGAAGAAATGAACTATTGCTGAGCCATCTGCACAGACAAAGACAAAAGTGTCTTGATTTCAATTCTACACTTGCAGTGTCTAAACAAAATCGAAAAAAACTTAAGCTGATGTACAAAAAAAATTCCAAAGTTTCGGTGCATTACTAGTTTAACTGCAACAGCGACATAGGCCCCTATATAAAATTAAATAAATTCTTTCCCTTTTTTAACCAGTTCGCGCCGGATGACGTATATAAACGCACATTTTTTTCAAGATTCAAAACGAATAACGCATAAACACGCCACGAGCAAGGCCGGAAATGCGTGGGTGTGCTTCCCGGCACTATCAGCCTGAACCCGCTTCGGATTAAGTTTCGTTAAAAATAATCCCGCCCCTCGGCTCGGTGATGTTAAAATAATCCCGGCGCGAACTGGTTAACAGGCATAACAAAAGTGAATATTAAAAAAAGGCAAGCCTACCACAGTAACCCTGACAGGTTCATCTAGAGTAGATAGTTCAGAGTCCTCCTCTGACGCGCCTGGTATCGTGATATCTCCATCCACAGGATGCTCCAACTCCAAGTCCGTAAACTTGCTTTCAAACTGTAAGGCCAAATAAAATAAAAAAATGTTTAGCGAGGCCGCTCTTTTTTTCTTCTTTTTTTTGAAAAAAAAATAAAAATTATTATCTTTTTGAAAAAATAAATAAATATATAATAATAATTTTAACAGATAATAAAATATTAAGATCGTATTCTAGACTTTAGCATCACTGTGTACATGCATTTTTTTTTCTAATGAGAAGGCTAGGGTGTGACCTGTATGGTGCATACATGATCGACCCACATGAATTTAGATTTGTAATCGTGGGTGAACCATGTTTTAGTTTCAAATAGGAAGATAGGGTGTGACATGTTCACTACATGACCCGCATTAAAATGTGTCGGGCGGCCATTTTGAGAAAAAAAAAGGAAAAAAAAATAGGGGCCTCCTCCTTCCTTTCAAAAAAGAGGCTTAGTCATGAAGATAAACTTTTTTTTATTTTTATTTGGCCTAAAAAACAAAACCGACATTTAAAAAAGGAGTCCGAAAATTTGTATCAACATCGTGAGGTACACCGATTCAATTGTTGTAACTTAAATTAATTTTGTATACGGGTTTACTGGTTAAGTTTTGTTACTTGTGGTAATTTATGTGTCGTTTATGTGTGTATGTGATCCGATTGTTGTACTTAAGGCAAAATATAAAAAAAAACATGTTTAGCGTCCTGCCTCTTTGACAAAAAGGAAGGAGGAGGCCCTTTTTTTTTTTTTTTTTTTTTCTTTTCAAAATGATCGCCGGACACATTTTTCAAGACAACGCGGCCGGGCTATTTTTCAAGATGGTTACCAGCTTTTTTCAAAATGGCCGCCACTTGGACTCAGGAAATGACATATTGACTATTTCCACAGCTTTATACACGGTATAAAAGTCTAAAAATACGATTTCTTTCGTCAGAGATCGTTAAAATTTATCAATTTTGGCTTTAAAAAAAATAAAAGGAGGCGGCCTCTAAAAAGGAAGCGGGCGGGGACGCTAAACATGTTGTTTTTTTTACTTCGCCTAAGTTAATTTCGGTGGGGTCACTACTCGACAAGCTTTGCTTCTTAGAGACCCCCATCCACATTATTGTAATCTGGTTATGCTTTTGATATCGAGGTAGCCAGGTACATGTAGGAACCTATTTGGTAGCAAAATATTTTGAAAACAATTCTCCATAAGGTTTATACAAGTGTAACAAATTATTAGACCGCCGTAAGTCTCGCGCAGAAAGGTCACGTCACGATTGAACTTCCGTGCACAACAGAGCTGCCAGCTTTAGGATTGCTACGTGTGGTTGATTTTGTTGTCAATAAGGCCAAAAAAAAAAAAAAATACCAGTTGATCGTCCTGATTTTTCCAAAAAGAGGAGGATGAGGGCCTTTTTATTTAATTTTTTTTTTTTAAAGATGGCCGCCAAATATTTCAATAGGCCGTATTATTGAACGTAGAGGGCGCTGTGCTCACGGTATTTGGGGGTATAATTAAAAGTGATTAGGAGATAATTCACGTCAGTTTAAAAATTCTTACAGCTCCAAAATATATTTTGTTCTAATATTAAATTTTTAGATAAAAGTAAAGTTACTGAAACTACTTCAATAAACGCGATTTTGTCTGTGTTGGGTACCCAGAAAATGGCGTCTTACAGCGCCCTCAAGCGGCCAAAAATACGGCGCATTTAAACAGGCCACGAATTCTTCAGTTTGAAATCACCGCTGACTTTCTTTATCTATTTGTTGCATGAGGACCCGGGTTAACAGGGATTATTACACTAAGATGAACATGAATATAAATAATGACTCTGTAAAAATAATGGATTAAATAATTCAAAGGAATAAAGTAACACCTCACCCAAGCAATCTGAAAAACAAATACTTATGAGAACATTTTTTAAATGACGTTGGTCAAGTACCCAGAACGCCAAAAAAATAATAATTGTAAAAAACAAATTACAATTAAAAAAATAATAAGAACAATCAAAAATAAAAAAGAAAAGAAAAGAAAAGATGCGGTCTCAAGAAAAGATGCGGTCTCAAAAAAGGATGCGGGCGGGGACGATCAACTGGTATTTTTTTTTTTGACAATACTTTGGCTTTTAAGGAGATCTGAACCATGAAACGGCCATAAACATAATACATATATTGATAAATTCAAAATTAATTTTGCAATATTTTGTAGGCTATAAAAACATGCACGACTGTCTAAATTATTGAAGAAAAATAGAAAACAAACGTTTGACCCGAGCGTACAAGTTGCAACGTTATTGGCTCATTGCGGGAAAAGAAAGCCCGGCCCCAAAATCCCTGTACTGCATGTCGTTGCGCCAACGTGTGCAAACGTCCAAATGTACATAAATTAGAATTTCACTTCAGTAAAAAGAACAGCCGTCAGCATCAAAACACTACTCGCTTTACACATTAAAGATCCTATTCGATGTGCCCCAAAGTTTGGTTTCTTGTGTGTTCTCGAGGTCAACTAAGTTACAGTTCTAGTTACACTACAGACTCTAGTCTAAACAAATTTTACGCAAATTCTACGAGCAAGTGTTTAGCGCCCTCTTTTGACAAATGTATCAATGTCCATACGAAAAGTAAGGTATAGGCTTTTTAATCCTAGTATAAGCCAATTTGGTATTCCAACTGCACATGCGCACATTTTCCCTTGACGATATTTCTTTCGATATAAACATTTCATCGATTGCGTGCAAAAGCATAGCGGGGTACCAGCAAATTTCAAGAGATCGTCGTGTTTTAAAGTTACTAAGTAACATATTTTTGTTTACGTTTTGGTGTTTTCAGCCGCTTTGTGTGGCCAAACTTTTGTTCGAACAAATATTATTTATTTTTTTCGATTTCACAAGAAAATGTAAAAAATGCGGATTTGGTTACCACGTCCCCCATAGCCTTGTGTGCATTTGTCTGCCGTGTTTGTATCACTTGACCTCCTTGAGAAAAATTGTTGAATCTTGTTGTGCACATGCGCAGTCGGAACTCCAAAGTGGCTTAGTACTACTACTGTACAATTTGTCTTCAAGTTAGACTGTTTTTCAATGTAATTAAATGACAAATTAACTGTGCTTCCAAGTTTCATAGAACTATACATGTAGGCCTACATTTTAGAACGATTTGATGAATAAAAACCCACCTTTTGTGATGGTTCTATCGTTACGTCTGCCATGTCGATTTTGTTCTGACGTGTATCGTGTCTGAAGTCCCGTTTTTATACATCCAATAAGCATGTAGCGAAATCACCGATGGAAGCACCAGACTATAATACACTAGTCTTTTTCAAAGCGTTTAAATCTAGCAGAGGCACAGGGCGTTTACCAAACGGGGCTTGAGGCTTGAGGCTTGGGGCTAGGCTCGGGCTTGGCTTGGGCTTGGCTAGGCTCGGGCTTCATCACAAAGCAAAATGGCGGCCAAAACGATTCGTACGGTCAGGCTTCGGGAGGCTTCGGCTGGCGTGTGACTTCGGTTATCGATACTCGGCTCGGCGCGCGTCGCGAACTGTAAATTGTTTTTTTTTATCGCTGGTGATATGAAATTTCGTCTGACAAAGTTTATTCTTCGAAGGTTTTCAAAATATACAATGAATTTTAGTAGGTATTTTTAGGAAATACGGTAGGGGGGGGGGGGGGGGGGGGGTTGAAGTAGATGCTGAGTTGAGTGCTTCTAGATTTTGTCCAATGTATTTTTTAGTGTCTTGTAGGCCTTTTCATATTTGTAGTGTCTTCGAGGTGGGGTGGTTGAGTATCAGTACTTAGTACGAAATACTTCGAGGGTCACGTCTGAAGCACCAATTAATAAACAAACCCCTGTGATAAGAAATCTCAGTTAACACAGTACTGCATTTCACTGGTGCAGGATTTTGTGCATTAATTAATACAACAATAATTAATTCCAGCAGTCAGTATCAATAACATTTTCAATGTCAATTTCAATATTTGTTTTCTTCTCTTTTTAATTAATGCTGTTTTATTCAATAAATACAATTTCAATTACATATTAATGTGTGAAGACAAAGGTTATTTGAGCATGACATGGTAATGAAATAATGTTTCTTTTTAAAGGAATACTTCATTATGAGGTAACTTATTAGCATATCTTCCCAATTAGTTTTGTTTATCCTGAAGTTTAGGAAAGGCGTTCCAATAAAGTGCATTTTTACTGTACATACATGTACTGTTACAAATAAGAACATACGTTGTTCATTTTTAGAATCTTCAAAGTCATCATGGTTTATTCATTGGTCCAAAGTGTGACGCAAGATATTCATTATTTAATGCAAGTAGTGCATTCACATTTCACAATAAACAATATTTTCATCTTTAAAATGACAAGGGACAGGAAATTTAGCAATGTGAAGAACACCAGTCCAAACCAGTAAATTAAATATATATTGTTTTACTTTCGAGCGGAGTTCTATACATGTAAAGAATAATAAGATAAAAACATAAACACAAATGTATGCCAATTGTGCAAACATGAGTCCAAAATTACCACATAGAAATAAAAGAGAGGAGCATGTTGTCAACTGTTTAAATATACATTTTACCATTCAAGTAGTATTTGCAATGACTGTCGTTTCCAGTCCGTTCGCTTTACTCCTTAAACAAGGGGACATTAGGGGTGATGCTTTTTCAGAGGTGGAGAAAAAGAATGACCCTTTATATACACTGTAATGTATAATTGTTGAGAGTGTAGAATTCTAGTTAACAGAAATCTTTGGGTGATCATGTGCCCCCCCCCCCCCCCCCCCCAATCTCCAGTACAGTCTTTGAAGTTGTGCTGCAATGTCAGCCCTTATATTGGATAAACTGTAAACATTTATGTTGAATGCCCTAATATATTCCTTGTAGTATATTTGTGTATTAAAATATTCCTGTTAACTTGCATTTTTAAGCTCAATCTATTAAAATATGCTATGAAAAATAAAGCAATGGGACAACTTTGCAAGTAATATTGTGGTGCTTTTTTAAACCCCAAGAAATATGATCTATCTTTGAATTGAGATTTCCAAAGATTTGAGAGATTCGGAGTTGCTGGAGACTGATGGCATAACCATTGCTTGTGTCATTTCTCCCTTGAACAAACAGTGGTACCATTGTAGCATGTCTCTCCATTATATGTAGCCTCATACAGCTGCCAGCCAGAAGGACTTCACTGGTGCCTAGTTTAGGACTCTTGATTTCTGAAAAGAACATACAAGTGAAATGTTTAAATGATCAAAAAGTAATATAAAAGAAATGAATACAATGGCTGCTTGTTAGCAGTCTAGTTTTCAATCTTTTTGCAACGAAACGTAATCATCAGTGCTCTATTTTCAAAGATTTTCCATTCACAATGCTCTCATACAAGGGAAATTTTGTTTCGTCACTATAGTCGAATGATGCTAATAAATCAGTATATATACATGTACATATTTAAATATCATTGTTTTTTTGGGTTTCTTTGGGGGGGAGGGGGGGGGGTGTAAAAAAATATGTAATATTATTTTTAATATGTTAATTTAAAAATGCCACAATGACTGGAATTTTTACCCTGCTGAGGTATCTGCCAGATTGTACAGGTCGGTTTATATTTGTGAATTTGTTTCTTCTCACGGAAAGCAGTGTACAGAGCTGACATACAGTGAGCACATCGCTAAAGTAAAGGGCAGAGCCCGTTATCTAATTTGCTTTATTCTGATGCAAAATTACATTAACTAGTGATAATTGTTACAGGTCATACCTGTGGTCATGTCATGGTGCATAGCCCTGTCTGTCACCAACATTCTGAAGTGCTGGCCGTATTCACTCCAAAGTCCAATTTCCACGTTTCTTAAAGAGAGAAAGTTAACTTAAGTTAAGTTCAGTTAACACAAACTAATCAAAAATTGACACAACAGTTTATTTAAAGACCATGGTCCTAGTCTGGATGGCAATCGTGTACATGTACTGTAGTTTCACTCCAATTTTTTACAAGTTCTATTCTAAAATTGCTTTTGCGTTTGAAAGCCAATTAAAAAGTGACTTTTCCAGCTTCAAGCAGTCATTGTTCTTCAGATTTGAACCCATTATTTTTTTATTTTTGATAAGTGGTTTTGAAGAAAATGTGACTCAGTGTCTTACCCTTTTTGCACAGTCATGTTTATTGCAATCTTGTGTTTTTGTGTCATGCCGGTTGTCGGTTTTTCCCCAAACCATAGGCCCAACCCTCTTTCCACGAAGTTTTGCTTGCTGGTACATGTAAATACTTGCATGATTCCAAATCATGTTTTTTCCTACTTGTATCATCGTCAAATTCATCCTCATAAAATTGCCTTTTTTGTTTGTACTAAATTGTAGTCTTATTCCTACGTTTAACCGTACACTCACGCAGTGGACTTCCCTGTTCCCAGCATAGCGTACGACAGCGGAATCAAACACACCGACAAAAACGCCGAGTTGTGGCCCAAAATATTGGCAAAATTAACATGGCAAGTCACTTACATTGTACACTGGAATTTCGCTTTGCCTGGCTCAGCTCCTGTGGCTAAAGGGTTGTTCAATCGTTGCACACAGTGTTTTTCAAGATGGCGATTCGCTGAAAGTTTTTACACCGTGACGTCATCAAGCCCGGCGTTAGCCAGCTTTCGCGAGGCTTGGTGGGGCTTCGGAATACAGCCTGAAATCTAGCCCCGGGCTTACTTCGCGTAGCCTAGCCCGTCGTTTGGTATGAGGCTTCAAAATGGCGCCGCAAAAATCTAGCCTAAGCCTAGCCTCTAGCCTCCGTTTCGTAAAGGCCCACAGACGAATTTTACAGCACAATTGGTCAGTGGTGGAATTATCACCCCCTCTGGACTCAAAGGGGGAATGAGCAGCAATGAATAGTATTGTGTATATGGTGGCCCTGGAGGGACACGCATATCGTGAATATTGACGTCAATATTCGCGACAAATTTCACGACTTTCCCCAAAGTCGCGAATATTGACGTCAATATTGACGACAGGTCAGTTAAACGATATTTACTAATAAATACACAGAAACCCCAAAATCCACCCATTGCTGATAATTCAAGCAATTACCAATGGTGTATCATACCTTTAAGGAAGTCGGAAACATTATTTTTAGAAACCGGTTTCATTTAGTATTAATTATTATGATGCTTCTAATATGGACCAATCCGAATCGGAAGACCGAGTCCAAGCCTCCAACAATGACCAATTACAACTGAACTGTACGTAATGACTGATACTTGAAATAAATTGAAATATTGGCATGATCTGAGTATTTCGTATTTCAAGTTCAAAACTTGAATATACAATTTTTAATCCCTAAAATTTGCCATTTATATGTAAATCGATGATCACTTAAACTTAGAGATTGGGTCCAGTTTAGGGAAATTCAAGAGATGCTATAAATTGGTCAAAAAAAAACTATGTTAAACATTTAGAAGCCTCCCTAATTTTTTAACTCTATGAAGGAGAAACTAAATATGTTAACAATCGATAGAGTAGGGTCCAAAATGCATAAATACCAAATTTAGTGGAAAACGGGTTAGGTTACAGTAAAGATTGAAAAAAATGCCTGCACGCGTCTATGAAGATGTCTCCCAAATGCACATTAAGCGTTGTGGTAATTAAAATTAATATTATTATTATTATTATCTTGGAATAATTAAGTACCCTATAGGAGACCAATTAGCGTAAGTTTTACAGTATTAAGGAGACAGTGTCATTAGGGAGACATTTCGAGGTCTCCCTAACGTTCCAACTACAAGAAGGAGATACTAAAAAAGGAGATATTAAAAAAACAGTCGAAATCAATAGAGCAGGGTCCAAAATGCATAATATGAAATTTCGTGGAAAAAGCTCTAGGTAAAAACGGGTTAGGTAACAGTAAAGAAAGAATTTTGTTGTGCACGTCACTATGGAGATGTCTCCCTAATGTGCCATTTACCATTAGTGCTATTACTATTATTTTGTTTACGCACAACGAGAAAGGAGATAGGCCATTAGGCCTATGCTTATTCGTTGGAACAATTCGAGTCAAGCTGCGTCCCGCAGCCTCAGTATAAAAGGCTGTTCATGTCATTGAAGCGCCTTCCTTATTATTCAAGAGTGAAGCTATACGCGCAACTCAATAACCATCGAAGGGAAGATGAAATTATCGAAGGAAAGATGGTTTTATAGGCTATTTCTTTGTGCAATCGTCGGAACATCCTGTCCACACGTAGGCACGTACCGTGCGTATACGGCCCGGACATGTTTATCAATCACAATGTACCATGGGCCCCCATAATGCATCTGTTCCAATAACGCGCAACTTCCTTTTCTTGAATTATGATTGGTTATTGAGTTGCGCGCAACCACTTTTCTTGACTAATAGGAAGGGCGCTTCAATGACATGAACGGCGCGCGTATTTTTTTCCCCAGGACGAATTAGGTCACTTTGCACAACATAATGGACAGCTCCAGAACCCTCGTGTCATGATTATTCAGTAGTTTAAACAATGCCGCCAATATTTTGTTATTGCTTATTCAACTAGTTACACGTAATCCAGAGGTACAGCACTTTGAAAAACGGCTTTTGTCGACCTCTCACAGTAGCTTGCTGGTCAATGGTTAGGTTATATAGATCGTACGACTGGGGTTCAAATTCGGTCTCTGCTCATTTTTCATTGACTATTTTTGGTCTCCTAGTTTATTGTTGGAGTGAGTTTAATTTAAGGGAAAGTTTTAGGATCTGAGAACTTAAGTGTTTTCCATTCAGTGTGGTGTAGATACGCCCAGCTATGCTAAGTGGCCTCATTTGTCCTAGGAAGAAGAAAAAACGCTAACGGCGCCCCATAGTCTTCCGTAGAATCCTTGCAGTTCCGAGAATAGCCGCCTTGGGAGCAATTCCACCTTCACAGTCGTGCCAATCTCGTCGTATAATGTTTTTTTCCAAGGACGTGGGAATGATACCCGGGCCGCGATTATTTTTTCCCCAAATCTATCCGGCAAATTCATGAATAATAATAGGCCCTAATAATAATTGGGGAGGCTAATCATCCTTACTCGCAGCTGATGTGCTTAATTGCGAAGGACGCGGCTACAACGTGGTCGAGTCGCTGGCACGTAAAGGCGCCTATGGCAGCCGGCCACATCGGTAGTCCAGTCAAAATACCAAATTTTGTATTGTTCACCTCAAACAAAATGTAACAAATCTTTTTTCACCACAGTCCACATCTGTAAGGTCCCTAGAATTACATACTAAAAATCTTTAAAAATCCAAGTGGTGGAAATATATCTAATTTGCATAAATCGTTAATCCCTGCCGTGTAATATGTTTATTCACATATTTTGGTATATATTTTTATTTTTCGAAAAGTTTATTTTGGTGATTCTACTTACACATCCTTACTTTAATAACATTTTCTAAATCATGTAAGTGACTGAATAATTTTGAAAATAGAGTAATGGTTCAAAATGACTATAAATGTAGCCTATAATTTGCACGCATTTACCTTGTCTCCAGATATCATCAAGTAGTCAGTATGGACGAGCTTCAAATTCACCAAGTTGCTTACTGGCACAGTTTTAATGAAGTTAAAACCTGCATCTTGAAAGCAAAGCAGTCATATTTTTCTAACAAGCTTTCAAATGCTGATAACAAAACGGTTTTCAGTACTGTAAACATTCTGCTGAATAAGCAATCCAAACATCTTCCTGCTCATGATGACCCCAAGGAACTGAGTAAGAAATTTTCCAAGTTTTTTGTTTCCAAGATCCGCAAGATTCGCGATGGCTTGGAAAGCAATGTGCGTGAAGCGGGCCTAAATGGTAATCTTCCTGATGACACATTCCCCAGCATCTGTATCCCCATGACTAATTTTCACACCTTTACAGAAGAGGCGGTGATGCGTGTCATCTCAAAATCATCCAATGCATCCTGTCTTCTTGACCCCCAACCCACGTGGTTGCTCAAGGAACACATACGGCATCATCTCCCTGCATTGACTGCTATTGTTAATGCTTCCTTAACATCTGGGGTGTTTCCCAAGTCAGCTCACCATGCCGTTGTTACACCGTTACTCAAGAAGCCCTCCCTCGATGAGGACAATCTTCAAAATTACAGACCTGTCAGCAATTTAATGCACTCGGCCAAGATCATTGAAAAATGCGCCGCAGTTCAGCTTATACAACATCTGAATACCAACAAACTCACAGACCCCCTCCAGTCCGCATATAAAGCTATGCATAGCACAGAGAGTGCACTTATCAAAGTTACAAAGGACATCATCTCTGAAATGGATTCTAAGAGAGTGGTGTTGATGGTGTTGTTGGATATGAGTGCTGCTTTCGACACTGTAGATCATAACATCCTCTTAAGTCGACTTGAAAAGCGTTTTGCTGTATCTGGTGTCGCTCTCAAATGGGTTGCATCATATTTGCAGGGGTGGTTAAGTCAAGTCAACATAGGAGGTCACCTGTCGGACCCATCTGTAGCTGATTTTGGAGTACCACAAGGATCAGTGCTCGGTCCCCTGACATTCACTACCTACATTGCACCAGTTGGAGAAATTGCTCGAAAACACAATATAGACTATCATATATATGCTGATGACACTCAATTGTACACATCATTTAATCCTCGTGTGCCTGGTGATCTTGAAGCCTCTCTTACCACTCTTAACGCCTGCATATCTGAAATTCGTTCATGGATGTCAGTAAATTACCTCAAACTGAATGACTCTAAAACGGAGTTTTTTGTGGCAGGTTCAACCTATAGTCTCAGACTCCTTCCTCCATTGAAACTCACTATTGGTACATCAAATATTAAACCTTCCGACGTTATTCGAAACCTGGGAGTCTTCTTCAATTCAAATATGTCCTTCTCAAATCATGTCAACCGTCTCCGCCAAACCATCAACTTTCAAATCAAAAACTTATGGCGTATCCGTAGATTTATTGACATTGACACCTCCCACCATGTTGCGCGAGCTTTAATTACATCACGGCTCGACTACTGTAATGCCCTTTTCACTCACTTGTCGTCTAAAGACACTACTCGCCTTCAGCGTCTTCAAAATAGCGCTGCGAGGGCCGTTTATGCAGTTGGGAGAAGAGTTGAGGTGGCACCTTTACTGAACGAGCTCCACTGGCTTCCAATCTCTAAGCGGATCCTCTTCAAAGTTTTGCTGTATGTTTTTAAATGTTTAAACAATCACGCCCCATTGTATCTTTCGGACTATTTCACAAAATATGCTCCAGCTCGCCCACTAAGATCCTCTATGGACTCCACCCGCTTGACTATGCCAAAAGTCAGTAACTCAGTATTTGCAGAAAAAAGATTCAATATCATTGCTGTTAAGGCCTGGAATGGACTGCCTTCTGCCATCAGAGCTGCGCAATCTGTTGACAGTTTCAAGAAACTTTTGAAATCATATTTATTTTAATCATGTGTTCTTGAATTTATTAATGGTTGACCTTTGTACACGCTTTGGTACTCTTGTGTAAAGCGTTCTAAATGCCTATTATTATTATTATTATTATTATTATCCTATTAAAACCTTATGAAAAAATCATTATGAACAATGATAACTTTGTGATATTTAGCCCAGCAAACAACAACTGGGGGAAAATCGTGTGTCCATAAATTGTGCTAAAAAGTAGGTGAAGGGTTACCTAAGGTGAGAGACTTGAACAAGTTCAAGGAAACCCCCCAAATTAAAGATTTTTGTTGCTTACAATAATCATTTCTATACGTTAGAATGTATTTTGAGGATTTTCTTGAACTTGTTCAAGTCTCCCATGTTGGATAACCCTTTAACTTCTTTTTCGCACAGTTTATGGACACACCATTTCCCCCCAGTTTTGGTTTGCTGGGCTAAATATCACAATGTTATCATATGATTGTTCATATGATTTTCCATAATGTTTTAATATGATAACTGTGCCAGTAAGCAACTTGGTGAATTTGAAGCTCACCAATGCTGACTACTGGATGATATCTGGAGACAGTGTAATGTACGCACATTAATAGGGTCACGAAGTTGTCATTTTGGATAATTACCATGTTCTCGGAAATACATATATTACGCGGAAGGGATTAACGATTTATGCAAATTAGTCATATTTCCACCACTTGAATTTTTAAAGACTTTTAATATGTCATTGTGGGGACCTTTTAGAAATGCATTGTGGTGAAATTTGTTTTGTTACAATTTGTTTGAGGTCAAAACTTATTTTTCCTGGACTACGACTCATATATGACTACGGAGCACATCCTGAGATCGAAAGTGTTGATTATTCAGTAGTTGCATTGATCACTGCACAACACTTTAGGTTTTTTTCCCCTTAAATTAAAAAAAAATATATATCAATTTGACTAGGAAAAACGAGGTGACCTAAAGCAGGATTCGAACCAGGGATCTTTGATCCATAGCCCATCCCACTATCCACTACACATAGCAGCTCGACAACAGCTGTTCTTTAAATTTATATAATGTAATTGATGTAAAGTAACAAAATAGGCACTTGGGGAGACAAATTAGCGTAAGTTTTTAGGTAATAAGGAGACAGTGGCACTTAGGGAGACATTTCAGTGTCTCCCTAAGTGACTAGCTACCCTAAAAACGATATTTGGGAGTTATTTTTGTCCTAGAACGACAGACTTTGGTCTAAATAGCATAAATCTCGAAGATCTTAGAGAAATGGAATTGTCTCCCTAAGTGCCTATTTGGAGGTATAATAATAACAACAATGCTGTGACGTCATGGTTTATTCCGATGAATAAAAATAACGTTTTGGGACAAAAGAAATACTCGCACCCGGGCCCCCACAACAACTGGAATGGCCTTCACCTTGATACCAATAATGATACTGATCAAAATACACAATTGTAGGTGAATTGTACATTCATGAATGAAACCAGTATACAGCCGACTTGACCCCGTTCATATTATTGCTAACAAAATGCGGTTTAATTAAATATGGTAAATTGAATGTAGTTCAAAGAAATCAGGTCTTTTTTCAACCCTTGTCGGACTTGATCGATCCCTGGGATCGCTACTTCACATCGATGTGAATGGTTAGGTAGTCAGCACGCCCGACGGTGACATCATCTGCAATGTCAAAATTAAAACAAAAAATTAAAAAAATAATTAGAATACGAGAAGAGTTAGTCCATAAATTCGGGGTCCAACAGTGTGATTTGTTTGTGTCCTGGTTATTGACTTTGTATACAGACAAGCATACTTCCACTACCCCGAAGCCAAAACTACCTATACCAATGGATGGAGAATCTTTCTAAAATAAACCCACTGACCTCTACACATGGACAGATCATCATTGTTTCACACTTGAAGTCGGCGCGAACTGGAAGTGCAACATGGCGGACCCACGACATCACTCTGTGAGCCAATGAAATGTCCAGGTGTAGAGTTCAGTGGGTACGGTACGTATGACATAATGTTTATAAATACAAAATGTACCGAGTAAATCTACTGACCTCTACACCTCGGGCCAATTTCATAGAGCTGCTAAGCAAACAAATTTGCTTAGCACCAAAAATCTTGCTCATTAAAAACAGGTTACCAGCCAAAATTCTATACGTGTTTTTCATGCTAAGCAAAAAAACAGCTGATTATCAATCGAGAACAATAAAAATAAGGTGAAAATTTGGTCTGTAACCTTGTTTTTGCCAAAGACAAAATGTCATGCTAAGCAAATTTGTGTGCTTAGCAGCTCTGTGAAATTGGGCTCAGGAGATTTCATTGGCTCACTGAAGTGACATCTTGGATACGCCATGTTGCACTTCCAGTTCGCCCCGACTTCAAGCGTTAGCACAGCAGAATATGGACAATAGTCTTAGCTCCAGACTCTATATTGTTTGAAACACAGTGAGGGACTCGGGGGTCCTTTCGCACCTAGAAATAAGTAAACCGCGTCTGCGAATTTAACGGTTTAGTTATTACTGGGTGCGAAAGGACCACTGACTTCACCTCACAAAATAGGGTCTGGAGCTAAAACTACGAGCCCAAATCGAGAAATCTGGGTATCATTTTTCTGTTACAAAGATTCTCCATCCATTGGTATTAGGTAGTTTTGGCCTCAGGGTAGTTGAATTATGCTTGTCCGTTGCGATATGTTTGTCCGTTTTGGGGGCCAAAACGTGTCAAGTGGCCTTCAAATTGACTTTAAACCTTTGTGTTTGTTTTGCGGTCACTGTTTTATGTAATCACTATTTGAGATTGATTTTTTGTCAAACTCACGCGAGCATCTTTAAAGTCTATTTTCGCACATAAGATCGTACAAGAAGAATCAAATCTATAGTCTTTGACAGCGACTATGGCCGAATGCCCCGCCTAAACCCCGTTATACCTACGCCTCCGTATTATAATATCCATGTATAGAATAAACCGAGGAACCAAAGTATAACTTAAGACTTTGGCAGGGGGGGGGGGGGGGGGGGGGGGGGGCGGAAGGGGTCCCAAAAAAGTGCGCCACCAACGTTGAAATGTATCTCATTCATTCTTCCACGGCCACGCTCACGCGTCGAACATCTCATACAGTAAACACGTATAGATCGCTACCTGGAAGCGCACCATTGAAACACGTACAAATTTGCTCCGTGCATCTCTCTCGAATTCAGTGATTTATGCTACGTCCGCAAAGCCAGATTCGTACAGTACAGGCATGGCGTAAACTTTCGCGATTGAGAATTGGCAGAAACCATTTTCAAAAACAAATTCAAAAAAAGGGGTCAAATATCCAGAGGATGTACCGAGGGATTTTTATTTAACTTTCAGGAATGAAAGATCTATTCCTAATTATTATGTTAGTGGAAAAAAATCAGAGGATGAACGATAATTTTTTTCACATTATGTCGATATTTGTAGCCATTTTAGGGGAGACGTTTTGTAACGAAATTCCCACCTGGACCCATTCATACACGTTAGCTGCTGCAATAAACCAACGGAAAATTGTCGGTAATATTTGTACGCTTTTTTTTTAAAACTAAGCACCTCAACAATTGAAAATACTCTTTCAATATAAACTATTATGTTTTCAGTGCTGTTAAAGAGAAAATGTTAACAGTATACATGGATTATTTATTTATGTTTAATGGTCATTACCTTTTTTTGTAACGGAGTGTACCCAAACTGCGATTGCAAATGATTGCGCAACACCCCTTCCGCCCCCCCCCCCTGGACTTTGGGTAGCGCCACCGGCCAGCCGCGCGCACGCTGTACGCGTTCCTAAAGACGACGCGCGCGTACCACCTGAGCATGACATACAAGCTGGGGCCAATTTCATAAAACATGTAAGCACAAACAATTTTGCTTAGGTCGAAAATTCTTCCTTGAAGGGTTACAAATTAAATTTGTAGGTGGTGTTTATAATAATAGTTTGTGACTGATATTCAGCTGGTTTTTGCTTAGCATTATAAAAGCACATGGAGTTTTGGCTGGTAAACTGTTTTAACTTGTGCTAAGCAAATTGTTGTGCTTACACTGTTTTATGAAATTGGCCCTAGGCTTACACCGCAGAAAATGGCTATTAGTCTATGGGTGTTTTCGAAACCTTTGCTTCGTCTTCGGACTCGGCTGCGCCTCCAACTTCCGAATTACAGAGAATCAAATAGAAAAGGTGGAAGCAAATAGAAATACTTAATACATGTACTTTATTTCAAGTATCTCCGAACCTTTCGATTAATATTAACCGATTATTATTATTATTATTATTATTATTATTATATATTTCTGGTAACGAAACCAAAAGCGCCCAAGGCAATGTAGCTCGCAAGCCTAAATGAGAAGAAGGTACAGTTTTAAAGGTGGGAGGAAAACCCCAGAAGAATATCCTGGGGAAAACCCACGGAGTCAGGCAGGGACTGAAAACTAATTCACATATCGGCCCAGGCTGGATTCGAACCCGGGTCATAGTGGTGGAAGGCGAGGAAAGAACCGCTACGCCAACCTGACTCCTGATTGATTGTTTCTGAAGCACAACAGGCATGTGGCTGGAGTTCCTTGCAGTTGGTAGCATAAAATCGCCCTAAACAGACGACAAAACGAAGGCAGGGATTCGAAAAGAACAATGATATAGACGTACTTGCAGTAAACGTGTTGTGCCAAAACACTTTGCCGGCCGTGGTGCTGTACAGTATCAACGGGTAAGTGTAGTCTGTTGATGCACGCTCATATGCGCAGTCTGTCCCCGCGTAGGAGTCCACCACAACCAGCCAGCCAGAATCAAATGGGCATCCATAATAATTACAATTGATGAAGAACTTTCGATCTCTGAGCGTGTCGTAAGCGGGAAAAAAATATAGGTTTTTCCATTTTATTTTAATCATGATAATAATAATAATAATAATGCGTATTTATATGGGTGTATCTGAAAAAAAATATACCCATTTTTAAATTCATATTATAGCAAAACTACTGAGTATCTCAGAAAATGACAAATGTCTGTGGAAAGGGTAGAATGTCTTCTGTTCAATGGTATAAGGTTCATTATGTCATTGCCATGGATGACTGAACACACAAGACATTATTTTGTGAATGGTACTGAAATCAGCACTGTGACAACAAAGCTCAGGCAGGTGTTTTAAGGACAAAATCGTTCGCGGTTTGAACACATTAAACATTAGAAAAGTGATGACAGGGTCGATGAATCTATTTTTTTTCTGATCTTTTGTTTGTTGTGGTACACTCACCTGACAAATTTAAGGTGATGTTCCCTCCACATGGCCACGATTTCTAAAAATTAACAGCTGGCAAGTGGCAACTCCGTCTCGTGTCTCTTATTAAATGCCCGACTTATCATCCAAACTTGTCACAGTGTTAATTTCTGTACCTTTCATAACTGTCTTGTTTTCTCAGTACGTCACCCATGGCAATGAAATATTGAACCTTATACCATTGGACAAAGGACATTCTGCCCTTTCCACAAAAATGTTTCAGAAATAATCAGTAGTTTTGCAATAATATGAATTTTCAAATAGATATACTTTTTTTTAGAGTCACCCATAATTAGCACACTTTATTTTCGTACATAACGTTATGGGGACACTCAAATAGGGTTTGTGTGCTAAGGGAAATCTCACTAAACTTAAACTCTGAAAATTCTTTCGACCTAAAATGTTCAACATCACCCTAATTTGTCGTCTTCTCCATTTGCTTTCATTGTATCCTATCCACTTATTCGATTTCGAGAAAAATGAGGATTTTGGCCAAATTCGTCTCTTCGTTAAAACGAATTGAAATTTGTTTTATGTATTCGGCTAGTCCGAGTTACTGGACTCTAGTTATCGCTTTTTTAACATTTGGACATCATCTAGTAGCGCCAGATGATGTCCAAATGTTAAAAAGGCGATAACTAGAGTCCAGTAACTCAGACTAGTATTCGGCGCATTCAGAATATCGTGATGAAACCAGACCACAGAAGACGTACGTACTCTCCAACATGCCCTGCAATACTGAAGTAGTTAGTCTCCGACGAGCCGCTTAGGTCCTTCCAGGGGCTCGAAATGAGGCGATCTTTGGCAAACCAGCTGATAACGCCTGAGTCGCTCCCGTTGAAGACTAACTCGGCTCTGCTGACGTTATTGGAATCATATACGGACAATTTGACCTGAATGCGACCAAAGACATGACAACAAGTATTTGTTGAACGGTAAATCTCAGACAGCAGATGATTAAGAACAAAAACCTGTCGTGCATGGTGACGACGCGACCTTTTCACTAGTAAAACACATAAAAAGAGCAGCCAAAATGACCTTTCTAACCCTAGCCCTAAGGAGGCTACACTACTGGCTATAGGCTATACCTTAAACACTCTAACATAGCCGCACAACAATGTCGTTTTTGTTGTAGTTGAGCAGTGACTTCCTTTTGCACTTGGTCATAATGAAAAATTTTCAGACGCCTGGCGGCAGCAAACATGCAGACCCTTTCGATTTCATTTTAAGCCACTGACCTCTACACGTACACATGGACGGATAATTGCCCATTCACGCTTGAAGTCGGCGCGAACGCAACGAGAAGTGCAACATGGCGGACGTGATTGTTTTTCCCCGTACCACTTACGCGTCAGATTTGCTGTTTCATTGGAATGGAGCGACTTGAATGGAGACCAAAGCGCGCGCTTCAATTCGAATCGATTTTGATACGCGCGGAACGTATGAAGACCAACGAAGTTGACAGCCATAATTCACCATAATTCACCATAATACAGGAGTAGCGTGAATTACTGGGAGATATAAATGAGGAGAGTGACCGGTCACGTGAGAGGGTTTAACCAACAATAGAAAAAAGGAGTCGATTTTCGCAGGAGTCTGATTTTCATAATATCACGCCGGCGTCAATGGTTTAAGTTAAGAACTGAATCAAGAACGATAGGGCGTAACGATAACATTCACATAGATCATGCTCAGTGGATACATTGTTGAAGTTACAGTTTATATTCATGTTGCAAAATTCACGCAGGCGTTAAATGACGCAATAACCTACTTACTCGCCCTATGCTCAGATTACCGCTGCTCCAGCGCTCGTACAGCGAGTCGTCCCGCCAGCTTCCACCGGCGCCCATCGTAGCTGCGTCCCAGGTCGCGGCGGTCCACATGTCGTACAACTTCACAGTGTGTCCCGCTACGCCTCTAAACACGAGTTGCCATTCCGAATCTGTGGCGTACAAAAATTTCTTTATACATATACAATGTATATTGTCGATTCGGACTATCGAAGCTCACTGTCGATTCGGACTGTCCAACCTTATCGTCGATTCGGACTACCGAAACTTCGGATTATTTAACCTTATTCTATTTTCGGAATAATGAACCCTTCGGGCAATCAAACTTTCGGATTATCGAGCCTTCGGACTACCGAACAATCAAACCCTCGGACTAACGAACCTTCGGACTATCAAACCTTCGGAATATCGAACTGTCGGACTAACGAACTTTTGGACTAACGAACCTTCGGACTATATATCGAACCTTCGGACTGGCCAAGTAACAAAAATAACATGTTGATCGTCCGGACTTTTTAAAAAGTTGGTGAGGGAGGCCCTTATTATTTGTTATTTTCCAAATATTTGTAATTATTTTCAAGATGGCCGCCATGTCTAAGATGGCCGCCATAACATATTTGAAGATGGTTTTATGGTGCCGTTTAAGTTATTAAGGTGAAATGTGGATCAACAAATGATTTGATATCATGCTGTCCACTGTCTTGTCAAGCAAGTTGCCAATATCGCAAACAGTATTTCGCAGCTTGAATGACAATTGAATAGAGCGTGGTCCCTTGTTTGCATACACATACAAAAGTGATGCGGATGTGTATGTAGTGCATATACATGTACAATTATGCAGTGATTGCGATGTGTATTTCTGTGTCCATTTTAATACATATTGTAATTTGTTTAAAGAGTTCTAATCTGGCTTTGCTTCGGACTATCGAACCTCTGGACTGTCGAGCGACCCCATCTCATTAAAGTTTGTATTCGTTCAAATCCGTTTTTGAATGTACGTATTCAAGCGATTTTGATCAGGCTGCCAATTCTGTAATATTTATTCACGTTGAGGGCGTTCGGTTTAGTCGTTTATAGAGACATTCAAATTCGTTTGAAAATGTGAATGTTGTTTATTAATTGCATGAAACCAATCAATCACGAGAAACCATTAAGGGGTGGGTTTAGTATTCCCGTCACATATCACATTAACTTTTCCAAAACGAAGAACAATTTGCTAAATATTGCAAGATTAAAACAAGTAGGTTTGCCATCATGGTGAAAAGGCTGACATGCACAATTTTGACAACACGGGATAAATCTGGTTCTTACCCGCTGTTTTCTGATGTTCCGGGAAATCATTTCCCCCCTGAAAAACAAGTGTATACAATGAATAGCATGAATATAAAAGCACCTGCTTTCTACCAATTTTCAAGCATAAATGCTGGGTGTCTCCTAATAATGTTGCTAGTGGAACGCGTCAATCTGCTCATTAATTATTCAGCATTGACGTTTGTATAAGCTTCAAGATAAGTAAATTAGCTTTTAAATTCCAATATAGTCAATTCAAAGATAATGTTATGTTATAAGATATGATTAATAATAAGGTTGGGACACGAGATTCTCCCGAGGACTCCGCTCAGGTCCTCGGGGTCATTGTTATCACTAATCCCCCATTGTCCAAAGTCCTCAGTCTGAATGGAAGACCAACTTATCTCACACAAACTTTGTCACCGTTTTCACGAAGAGGCAAATTTAGCCTTTCACGGTCTGAACAAACTTTCGAGAAAATCGCGTGTAAAGTTAGTCTTTTTTTTCGTTAATGCTATGTTCCCACTGACGTGCGATCCGTTACGAACGCCACGATTGGCCATTCGTAGCTGATCGTGGAATTGTTGTTTCCTTTTCTGAAATTTTACGTTTGGATACGAGTTGATGCGAGTCGATACGTTCCGGTACGATTTGGTGCGCTAGGATGCGATATAGTCACGATTGGTCAATTTCAGGTCACGCGATCTGTCACGATCTGGTCCCCCGTTCAGATACGATCAGATACGTTCCGATAGGATTGTCCCGATTGAGTCCACGATTGTGTTCCGATCTGACACAATCAGCACAATCGGGGTCCCCGATTTGAGACGATCTGGTACGTGTAGATACGGTCCGATACGTTCCGATACGATCATCACGAACCGATGCGCTTTGTTGCGATCGGATACGATTGTGGTCGCGATGTCTTTCACGATCGGGATCGAGAGTGATCACTAATTGAGCCACGATTGGACCCCGACGGGTATATATACAGCCCGACTGACCATGGACGTCATTGTTTCTTGAACTTCTACAGAGTGAAGACTACAACCCACAATCAGATCGCAGCGCATCTCAACAGAGGTGGTGTCTGTCTTGTCCAAGGTTGATCTCGATCACCACGATTTGGAAGCACATTAGATGCGATCTGTCGCGCTTTGTTACGACCCATTACGATCTGATGCGATGATCACGATTGAAAATTAATCGTGTTGATCGTAGAAAATGTTTGAACCGTCCAACAAAATTCTGCGATCAACACGATTGCCACGACTGACCTCAAGATCTGATAAGATCTGATAGGATCACCACGATTACTCTACTATTAAGACCATTCACGATTTAAATCGTGGCGTGAATCGTGATAGTGGGAACCTAGCATTAGCAGTTTGAAACATAAAGATCAAAATAATTTACAAGATTATGGTATCATGGGAAATAGGAGATTTAAATCTTCTTAAATATAACAAACTTTAAGAAAAATAGGTGATTAGTTTTGCAGAATTAATTAAATTAATAGAAGCGTATTTTTGTGAAAACGAAAAAACCCGATAAATTAGCAAATTCGCCCCTATGGCTGTGAGAGACAGAATGTATACATTTCCCCACTGCGCCCCAAATTCGCCTCTTCGTAAAAACGCTAAAAGCCTGGGCCCAATTTTTTTGACCGTTAGCGAAAAATCCCTGCTTACTATAGAGGAAAATTCAGTGCTTACGGTAAACGAATTTTACGCGTTAGCGAGGAATTTTGGTCTCTGACCATGCGTACATCCCGTAACTAAGGATTCTGTGCTTACAGGGTACTTAAGCACGTATTTTTTTTGCTAGCGCGGTTAGCGGAAAATGGTGCCGGTAAGCGCGGAATTCTGTGGTTAGCAGAGCCAAGAAATTGGGCCCAGTACGCCCCAAATTTGTCTCTTCGTGAAAACGTTAAAGTCAGTACGCGCACCAAAGCGCCCCTTCATAAACACGTTAAAGTCAACGCTATTTTAAATTCGCCTCTTCGTGAAACGCAAAACGGCACTTGAGGATACATTTATAGCGAATGCTCAAAAGTAAATAAATTCGTCTGACGTTTGCTTGGTTCAAGCATACGTCTATTTAATTAGTCGATTGATAAAAGACAAATTGAAACGCTGAAAACTGCCTTTCGCAAAAACAGCGAACGTACGTCACAATTATGCAAATTTAACATGTTAATAAGCTACCATTCTAGGGGCGGGGCCAATCTCCAAAACACTTTATATATTTTTTTCTCATATTTTGTTACCCAAAACAAAAAAATTAATATATTGGAAATCACCAAATTAATTATAATCTTTCAAGACATTTAAACTAATATCTGATCCAAAAAGGTTGACAAAATAACGTTGAAATTGAATGATAGATGACTAAGTTGATTTGGTGAAATCGTGCACTCTCAATTTTTTTATGTATTAACATTTGGTTGGTTAAAATAGTTGGTTAACATTGTAACCAACGATGTGTACATTTTATCCAACGTTTGGCAAAATCTTTAACCATTTTTTTAACCAACTGTTGTGTTGTTCACCTGGTAACCAACGGTTGATTAAAATGAGTAAATCGACACAACGTTGATTAAAGGGATCGTACATGTTTGGTAATTGGAACCCATTGTTTGTTTCAATCCTATATAGTTATATAGATATATACCATAAAACTAACCTGTGAAAATTTCAAAAGGTGGTAGCGTTTTTGAGATATTGCCGAAAATCTGGAGCGGTTATGTCCACGCAGGAATAATAATCTGCATTGGAATACACAGTCTGAGAAACGTCACTGCAGTAACGCTTCTCAGATTCAAATTTTTGGAGATAAAAAGTGATATCTTTTTCCATAACCGCAGTACTTCGAAGTAAAAAGTTACTAAAAATGCATTATACAATCCAAAGCTGCTGTACTTCTAACCAAGTAAGTTTTTATTGCCATTAATTTTTTGAGTAATTACCAAACGTCTACGATCCATTTAAATTATTTTGTTATATTTAATCAACGTTATGTAAAATGACTCATTTTTGCCAACCGTTGGTTACCAGGTGAACCACACTATAGTTTGTTAAAAAAAATTAGTTAAAGATTTTGCTCATCGTTGGGGAAAATGTACCCAACATTGGTCAAATTATAAAAATAAAATGTAAACATAATTGTTGGTTACAATTTTAACCAACTTTGTTAACCTGAACTTTAATACGTTTTGAGAGTGTGTGGAACGTTTTTCTCAGACGAAATTGAATGTGAGAGTTGATGAATTTAAATATTTTCTTTTTAAATAGCTGGAAAAACCTATACACGTACTTGAATGAAGAATGTATACAGTGAATGTTTCGCATTTCTTTTTAATTAGCAGAAATCAAACAAACTCACTGTTTCAAGTTCCGCACCGTAGTAGGAAAAGTCAAAATCCTCCACCAAACTTTCGGGGAATTCCTCCGCCCTGGCACCGTTGAGCTGACAGCTCCCGTCGCTTTCGCCGTAGTTAAAAGACCGGCAACGGTCGTCGCCTTCCCTCAGGCACAGCACCGCGCACCAGACCCGTGTCAACCCGGAGTAGCTCCCAATAGAGTGACCGCCCAACGCACGGTGCTCTTGGGCCGCGTACGACGCGCCCTGCCACCGCCAGGCCGAGGTACACGCGACGGTTGCTGCTAGTGCTACGCACGCCGCAATCGCCACTACTAAGTTGCTAGCATATTTAAAGACCGACAACCCTCGAAATTCCGAAGCTATTGCACCCATTTCTTCCTGTGTTTTTTCCCCACCAAACTTTGCTGTTATCAATCTTCTTCTTCTTTCGTATGATGAGCAGCTCAACTTGTTGCTACATACATCGGTTTGATGATTAGTGGAAACAGGGTGGACCGCGTGAAGGTCGACTCCCGCCCCGCTGTTATCAATGAATGTAGAAATATGCAATATAGATTCGGGAAAGGTAATACGCATGACTTTATCAGAGTATTTACAAGTGACGAACGCATACACGAATACATATTAAGCAAGTGGAAATATTCGTTTTTACTCTGGCGTTCATCTTACGCGCACGAGCAGTGTTGGCATGACGATAATAATACCTATAATCAGTATAGATGGGTTGTATTTTCCAAGCACTTATGTATTCCAACCCGGTTTCCCCTTTAACCTTGTTCTATGGTTAAAAAAAACCATAAACAAAATTGTCGAAAAAAAAGACAAATGTGACACGATCAAGCGGAATAAGTCGGATGTAGGGAATCCCAAAAATATTTTAATCATAACTGTGTTCTTTGTTGGTATTTAAACAAATTTACATAACTCGACAACAAAACATCGTATCAACATGGGGTTTTCAGATTTTAAAACGTACAGATGCCCTCTTTAAAACTACATGAAAACTCATTTTTTGACAGGGGCCGACATCCGACTCATTCCGCTTGATCGTGTCACAAATGTTAACGATAGTCGGATTCTAACCACAGATCTTTCGATCCATAGCTCTCCTCTCTACCAACTATGATATTGGCGAGTTGGTTGAGAAACCGTTCTTTATAATTCTTTATAGTTCTTTAATGTATATGAGTTGCCATTTCTCTTTCTCATACCACCCAGCTCCTGAAAAAATATCGCGAACCGCTACACCGGCCGGGTGTAATGACGTTACCGGGACAATTATTTGACAGAAAGATTTAAAATTACGAATAATTTGATACAAAGATAGTATATCCCCCATAGGCCTACACGGCAGTCGTAATTATGTACGACTGCCGTCTGCGATCGCTACGTCAAGGACAGCTAGTGTTATTAATTATGTTCCCACTGCACGGGCAGGAAATTATGTCTCGCTTGATCGCCCATGAAGATATTTACTTTGGCGTGGCTAGTTACATTTAAACCGGCGCACGTTAACAAAATAGTTAATTGTTGGAAAAGGCCACCAGCCAATTTTTGGACTTTGAGTTTCACGATTCATTTAACAGAATAATTAGTTACATGTACACGCATAAACTAAACTTATGAATTCAACACTGTATGTGTTGAATTCATAAGTTTAATGGTTCAAATCCATAGAGCTATATTAAATTACTAAAGCGCTGGCTCGATGTACAAAGTGATGCGAGCTGGGCGCATCCATGTTTGTGCACAAACCTATGGAAACCTCAACATTTTGTACGGCTTTCGAACGGCTATTTGCATATCTGCGTTTGTATTCTATACAGTGCGTTACCGAAGCCGATACGCCAAAAACCAAAACGCAAGATCAGCAAATGAGCGCAAACATTGCAAATGCGCGTGCGTATCCGCGCGCTGCAGTTGATTTTGCCGTGACTTTTTTAAACTTGCATGATGCGCGTAAAGTTGTTTGCGTCTGTTCTACTTGCACCCGCGTTGCATTTAAAGTACACTTTAAAAAAATAGTCACTGACCGTTCCGGGGTTTTGGCATGATACAGTTCCCACATAATGTGTTCTTTCGAACTACCAAAAGATTAGCAGAACAAAATTAAATTTGATTTTACTGAGCGTACCTAAGAAGTAAAATATGTAGCAAAATTAATGAAAATATGATAAATATCATGATAAAACATTATCGTATTTTCACACCGCGGCATTAATTTCCTATTACCCATGGCAATATTGGTATCACCGAAAAAGTCATGATCTCAGCTTTCTCTGATTAGATCTAAATTAACCTGAAATATCATTTGTTAATATCTGATGAAATGCAAGATTGTAAAAAAGTTTTGTATAAACAATGTTTCCAAGGCCCGTAAGTGGAGCGCGGTGATTGGTTCAATGGCGTCATCTGATCACTGAGTTTGCGCAGTGTGTCAATTAAAGGTCAGCTGGTGGGAAACCCACGACGAACGTTGTACTCACATTCGTTTACCTCGTTCGTGCTGGTGTGAAAGGTGATTCTGCCCCCCTGGTAAATGTGTTTTCCCGAACAGACTTACCAGGCCGTGACCCGGTAAATCTGTCCGGGGACACATTTACCTATCACTGTTTTAAAAAAATGACACAGGTTATGTAAAAAATACCATGTTTTATATACATGTACTATACGAACTCGCTTGCTAATATGTAAAAAAATACATAACACTTGCTTGGTAAAAAGTTTCTTGATAGTTGTGTAAAATGTTACCTGGTACTTAGGTAATTATATTTTACACATTTATTAGGTAATGACAGTTTTGTAAAAGTTTACCTAAAACTTGTGATATATTTACACATTTATTACGTAAAAACTAGAAAAACATTAGGTGTACACAACCTTTGGGTAAAAATTATGCTTCACTCCCATGTTAAATAACACTTCAGTTCATGTATTGATATATTTTCATGTTCATTTATGTCTCTCCCAACTGATTTATCTTGTTGACTCCTTAATATCAATTAAGCGAGATCTTGGTTCGTCGACTCCAGGGTTTCTGTAACGTATGAAATGTTACGTTGCCTTGAATGCAGCAACCTAAGATGTCTGAAGTCCTGCACAGTAAGGAGCCTACTGTCTTGTTCTTACGCCAGCTCTTGTAGCCGCGAAGAGCCTTGCCATATTATGCGAATCTGTCTCCGTGGTTTAACATAAATAAACTCAGTCTCCGTCGACTTTCAGTTTCTCTGCTGCTACTGGCTGGAGGTGGTTCACTCCTGGTTTTTTTTCTTCGTCCAGGAAGACAACGTCGGAATCTAAATTTAAATCGGAAAAGTTTCACATAGGCCTACAGGTTGTGTGTACAACCAAAGATCAACGTACTTGTACATGTACATGTGGGTATTATGCACTTTGTACTGCGCACATCTAGTCATTGTGCACACAATAATATGCCTAACATAGTGCAATCATAATGAGTTAATTGTGTGGCTTTCATTACACAAATAGCAATATCCTGTAGTATCTTGTGGTCCAGGCATTTCTCGGTATTGGAAAGAGTATAACAATCACAAGAGGTTTAGAAAAAACGTTACCTTCAAAGACTGCAAGTTGTGGCATGCCCCGTCGTTCTGACAAACGTCTAGTGTTTATGTTGTCCATCTTGCTTCCCTGCGCTGTGCGCGTGTTGGCCTACGTTTTTACCTAACTTTAGTAAAGGTTTACCTAATTTAGTACGTTTTTACTAATAAGTTATGTCAATTGGCTTCTTTACTTATTCAACATGTAATAAACGATTTACGTATCTGCGAGGTACTTATTTTCCGGCGATTTTTACCGAAATTATGTTGATTTTTACATAATTATTTTTACTTAATATTTGTTTACTAGTCTTTTTGAGAGTATTTCTGTCCCCCTCCAGGTAATTATGTCCCCTTCCCCAACGTTAAACGTGTCCCCTGGTAAATGTGTCCCGTGCAGACGTCACAAGTCTAGCACCCACTAGACGCAACAACCAGCCGTCCACTGTAGTACAGGTTCCCCCTTCCAAACTGGATGACTTGGCTTTTTTCCTCAGGGCCCTTTTTTGTTTTTATCCAGGCCTGGCGGGTGTTGTTCTGAAGACAGAAACTCTAGAAGTCGCTGCACCTCCTCCACTAAGTCGGCCATGACGACAACACGCGCTATGAGTACCCGCACGTACGTACGTACGTACAGTGCACCCGATTTCACTAAACTCTTCGTAATACCCCTGTCACACCGGAGTGCGATCTCACGGCAACCTTACTGCGATGCAGTTTTCATCAAAAACGCAGTGGGGTCGCCGAAAACTGGCAAAAAACCCCTGAAATCTATGAGGTAGGTAGCTCACAGTACGCTCTTGACTCGCTCACTGCGCTCTCACTACGCTCTCATTACACTCTCACTGCGAGTTATGCGTTCCTCGCCGCGCTCTCACTGCGCTCCCACTACGCTCTACGCGATCTCGCTGCGACCAAGACGACCTCGCTACGACCTCGCTACGACCTTACTACGCTCTCACTACGTCCCCACTACGTTATGTGCGTTTGTACCGCGTTCGCGCGGATACAGCGAGCTCGATGTTGCTGGATATTTGCTATCTGTTGTACAATTATTATGTTCTGCCTCTCTACAGCCGCGGTAATACCCCTGTCACACCGGAGCTACGCTGCCGTTGCGCTCCCACGGCAACTAAAAAAAGTTGAAAAACGCAGTAGAAGCGCAGTAGGATCGCCAAGAGCGTAGTGGGAACGCAGTGGAGTCTACCTAGGTCGATGGAGGGTCTCCATGGTCGCCAAACCTCGGCGATTGTTTTGAGCCTGCTCAAAACAATCACAGAGGGTCGGCGACCTGGTCCAAAACGCAGTGGGAGCGCAGTGAGAGCGTAGTGGGATCTCAAAGAACGTACTTGGGACGTCGTGACGTCTACCTGAGCGTGTCATGATCGTAGCAAGAGCGAGTTGGTATCGCCGTCTGCCCAATCTGCGACTGAAGTACGTCTGAAGTACGACCACTGTACGCTTGTCACGCTCTCACTACGCTCTTACCGCGCTCATACTGCGCTTCTACTACGTCGTATAGGGCTTCTTCACGCTCATACTGCGTCCACAAGGGGCTGCCAGTACGACTATGGCGCCCCTAATGCGTCCATGGCGATGTTACGGAGCTTCCTGTACGTTCACAGTGCGATTATACTGCGATTATACTGCGTGTATATACGTTCTGACTTTGACATGCGTAATGGCCACAAATGGTATAAATGCAGCCTATATCCTCCACACAACATACCAATGTACATCTCCTCTTTACCATGGATGTAGAGAGGCAGAACATAATAATTGTACAACAGATAGCAAATATCCAGCAACATCGAGCTCGCTGTATTTATAGTCGCCGCGAGAACGCGGTACAAACGCACAGAACGTAGTGGGGACGTAGTGAGAGCGTAGTAAGGTCGTAGCGAGGTCGCCTTGGTCGCAGCGAGATCGCGTAGAGCGTAGTGGGAGCGCAGTGAGAGCGCGGCGATGATCAAACTGGGAACGCATAGGTCGCAGTGAGAGTGTAGTGAGAGCGCAGTGAGAGCGCAGTGAGCGAGTCAAGAGCGTACTGTGAGCTACCTACCTCATAGATTTCATGATTTTTTGCCAGTTTTCGGCAACCCCACTGCGTTTTTGATGAAAACTGCATCGCAGTAAGGTCGCTGTGGGATTGCACACCGGTCTGACAGGGGTATCAGTCGCAGATTGGGCAGACGGCGATACCAACTCGCTCTTGCTACGATCATGACACGCTTAGGTAGACTTCACTACGTCCGTAGTACGTTCTTTGAGATCCCACTACGCTTTCACTGCGTTTTTGACCAGGTCGCCGACCCTCCGCGATTGTTTTGAGCAGGCTCAAAACAATCGTCGAGGTTAGGCGACCATGGAAACCCTTTCACGACCTAGGTAGACTCCACTACGTTCCCACTACGCTCTTGGCAATCCTACTGCGCTTCTACTGCGTTTTTCAACTTTTTTAGTCGCCGTTGGAGCGCAACGGCAGCGTAGCTCCGGTGTGACAGGGGTATAACTTACGATGCATTGCAGCCCCGCGACGCGTCGTATCTCTATCGTCGTATCTCGCAAGATGCGACGCGTTACTCCTCGTAACTCGAGTTGCGACGCGTCGCAACGTTCAGTGAAATCGGGGGCAGGTTGAGAATAGAATTGTACGCCTGAAGTCTGAAAATACTGATAAGTAATTTAAACTTGTATAAGGGGCCCACGATTACAAGCTTTGCTTCTTAAGCCGTGTTCGCACTGGATAAACATTTTGGGTAACTTTACCATGACGCCGGGTAACATCCCGATGGGTTCATCTTCCCACCGTCCGCACTTGGATTTAATTGACGCGGGTAGAATTGCCGAGACCATGGATACACCGAGACGCTGTGGAAATAAATGAACAATGAATAATAATTACTGCCATTTTCTCTTTCTCGCAGAACTAGAAACGTAGATTTAATTAATAAAGTTATTTTTATTTTGATAAATCGATGAAGGGATAGAGAAGTCCAAATAATAAATACCCTGCGGGCTTAATTAATTGAAATAACATTAAAATAACCACTTATGTGTGGAACAATGGGGGCAAAATTACCTAGAAAGGAGACATAATTGGAGCCCAATAAACAGAGGAACGTGAAAAATACGTTATTTTTAGGGGATAATATGATGATGATGATGATGATGATGATGATGATGATCATCATGCATTTGTAAAGCGCCATCTATCTAGTTGCCTATTCCGAGGCGCTGCCAGGAACACCGGGGCGAACCCCTTCTCTTAGCAAAGAGTGTTACTGGGTTCTTTTACGTGCATTACACAACGCACGGGACCTACAGCTTTACGTCCCATCCGAAGGACGAAGCAATAGTGGTTTAATTGCCTTGCTTAAGGACACACGTGTCGACACCGGGACTCGAACCCAGGCTCTGCGGAACAGAAAACCGAGTTCTTAACCGCCCGACCACGACACTCCACTGATGCAAGTTACGTTCTTGAGACACGTAAAAATCACGTGATGGGCGTTAATGCGTTTTCACCAAATATTCACGTGATTTAATCACGTTGAAATAACGATAATTTCACCGTACAAATAAAGTTATCGGCGCTTTCTGAAATCAGGAGTTTTGCACACCTCACTATGACGTCATTGTTTCCTCCCTGAATCACGTTTTTCACACCTTATTGGCCCGTTCTTTTGTCACGTTTTTCGCACCTAATTATGACATTCTTGGTTTTTTCTTGGATCTAGTTTTTTACACCTATTATTCACCTTATTGGCCCGTTCTTTTGTCACGTTTTCCGCACCTAATTATGACGTTCTTGGATCACGTTTTTCACACTTATTATTCACATTGGCTTCTTCTTTTGTCACTTTTCCGCACCTGATTATGACGTTCTTAGTTTGTTATTGGATCACGTTTTTCACACTTATTATTCACCTTATTGGCTTGTTCTTTTGTCACTTTTTCGCACCTGATTATGACGTTCTTAGTTTGTTATTGGATCACGTTATTCACACCTATAATTTACCTTATTGGCTCGTTCATTTGTCACGTTTTTCCCACCTATTATTCACCTTAATTATTGGCCCATTCTTTTGTCACGTTTTTTGCACCTGATTATGACGTTCTTGGTTGTTATTTTATCACGTTTTTCACACCCATTATTCACGTTTTTTGCACCTAATGGTGACACAGGTTCGTTCTTTCGTCACGTTTCACACACCCAATGGTCCCGTAGGTCCTTTTGTTTTATTTCGTTGTGTACATCTAATAGTCACGAGGTTTATACAAGCAATATTCAAATTGTCTCGGGAAATAGGACTAGAGGTCACTCACAGGCACCGTTGAAGGAATTATGCCTTCAGTTGGTGTTTTAAAACGCAATGCATTACCGTCAAAAGATATGTAAAGGAAAAGACAGGTTTCAGTTGTATACATGCAACTGACCGTTTTAATTCAAAAGTGTATTCAATAAAGGTTTCAATGGTGTTTTAGTTGAGACCATCAAACGAGCAGACAAGACCAATTGTAAAGCAGCCACAAAACCAGCAACAAGTAACATGGCACGTATACACAAGTACCAGTGAAGTAATCCAACGAGCTGCCAGTGCAGTATAGGTCCATGTACAATACAGATCGAGCTCTATACATCAACCCTGCCAATTTAAAGGTGAAATAAACATAACCAGAATACAGACTTCACTAAAAATTAATTAGTCCCTTTGCGGTTTTTATCATGAAACTTTAGTCAATTCATTTCATTTTCATAGAAAATATAAGCAAAATACATGTACATGAAATCTAATTGAGACAAAGGTAGTAATAATAAATGTTTTTTAACAACGATAATAATAATTGTAACTCAATATTTGTATACCCGCCAATTACCAACTTGGTTTTAAGTCTAACATAAATGTACTGTTGTCACAACCTCCCCGGGTTTTGATGTGCAGCGCGCACTCTGTTGTAGTCAGGGTCGAGTATGGGAACAAGTATGATTCTAACCGTTATAACAGCCAAGGAATAATGAACATTACATGATGTGTGATCTACCAAGCAAATTACGAAATTATGTTTACAAATCACGAAATTACAAAATTACTTAATTATTGTTACCGAAATTATTTTGATTTTTACATAATTATTTTTACCTAATGTTTTTTTACTAGTCTTTTTGAGAGTATTTCTGTCCCCCTCCAGGTAATTATGCCCCCTTGCCCAACGTTAAACGTGTCCCCTGGTAAATGTGTCCCGTGCAGACGTCACAAGTCTAGCACCCACTAGACGCAACAACCAGCCGTCCACTGTAGTACAGGTTCCCCCTTCCAAACTGAATGACTTGGCTTTTCTCCTCAGGGCCCTTTTTTGGTTTTTATCCAGGCCTGGAGAGTGTTGTCCTGAAGACAGGAACTCTAGAAGTCGCTGCACCTCCTCCACTAAGTCGGCCATGACGAAAACACGCGCTATGTGTACCCGCACGTACATACAGTGCACCCGATTTCACTAAACTCTTTGTAACTTACGATGCATCGCAGCCCCGCGACGCGTCGTATCTCTATCGTCGTATCTCGCAAGATGCGACGCGTTACTCCTCGTAACTCGAGTTGCGACGCGTCGCAACGTTCAGTGAAATCGGGGGAAGGTTGACAATAGAATTGTACGCCTGAAGTCTGAAAATACTGATTACTGCCATTTTCCCTTTCTCGCAGATTTAGAAACGTAGATTTAATTAATAAAGTTATTTTTATTTTGATAAATCGATGAAGGGAAAGAGAACTCCAAATAATAAATACCCTGTGGGCTTAATAAATTGAAATAACATCAAAATAACCAATTATGTGTGGAACAATTGGGGGGACAAAATTACCTAGAAAGGCGACATAATTGGAGGGGGACAGAATTAACGGCTCTAGAGGGACTAACTCTTACCTACGGTAATTTTTTTCCCCGGACAATTTTACCGGGGGACAGAATTACCGTCCACACCGGCGTTCTTAAATATTTTGATGTGTGTAATGACCGTAGGTTTTGCTCAATATAAGATATTTTTTAAATACCCTATACCCAATAAATTATATATCATTTTAAAGCTAAGAATTTAAGGAATCCGTGTTGAAATACCAATATCTCAAAATATCAAAGTGTCAACTTTACTCTGATTTCGTGGGAGCAGATTACATAATTAAGTCGTTATCCTACAAGTCGTTATATCTTATACGTAAATAGTTTCCATCGCTGCTATTTTTACTGTCTTTTATCTTGTTTGTCGAAGACACGACAAGCAATTATTCGCATTCTAATTTCGCTTTCTTGGCAGATATACTCGTGCAATACTGCGCTTTCTGAAGTTTCCACCTCTCTCTGAATTCAAATAGAAACAAACTACATGATTTTCAGCAGGTCCAGGAATAAAATTGATGATGTTGCCATATCAATACAGTTCATTCAACGAGAGTTCTGGGTGTTGTACGCGTCTGTTTCTAGGATCATCAGCCATAACTGCCGTGTACTATCCAAATTTCGGTGTGTTATTTCTCTTCTCACAACTGCCATTATATATGCTATACAACACATTAATACTTCCCTGTCTTAAAGGTAGGATACACCATTGGTCATTGCTTGAATTATCATGAATGAGTAAATTTAGGGGGTTGTATTTATAGTAAATATCGTTTAACTGAGCTATCCGAAGTTTTACAATAATGGATGCTGAGAAAAGCAAGAACAATGGTGTTCGTTTTCAACCGGCGTCGGGCAGTGGTTTTTATGTTGTTCTTGCGACCGCCGTCCGATTACTAGATATCTAGCGCAATCATTTTGCTGGATGCCTAGAATCATTTTTCTTTCAAATAATTAAGATATTTTCTAATAATTTGGCCTAAAACATTTTCGATATCTGCAAATGGTGTATCATTACAAAACTATTATTATGCACAAATACACTATGGCGAGGCGTCATTAAGATGACATGCCGTTCCCCCGGCAACGGAACGGGGCTATTGTTGTTTAATTACCCCGTCCTTTCGAGAGCGCACGGGCCCCGTTCTGACCGCCTTCCATGCTCGACAGCAATACAATAAAGCGGTCACGCGTGCTTAATTAAAGGTAGTATACACCATTGGTAATTGCTTGAATTATCATGAATGGGTGGCTTTGGGGGGTTGCATTTGATAGTGAATACCGTTTACCTGACCTGTCCGAAGTTTTAATATCATTGATGCCGAGAAAAGCACGGAAAAGCACGTTTGTTTTCAACGGCGATCGCGAATTTTGTGTTATAAAATTATATTTTTCGGTATAATTACAGGATATCTAGCGCAATAATTTTGCTGGATGCCTAGAATAATTATTTACTTTCAAATGAGTAAGATGTTTCTTAATAAATTTTTTCGATATTTGCAAATGGCGTATCCTGCCTTTAAAGGCAATGTGTCGATGGCGTGAAGAATATTTTGAATATCTTGGTTTTTGTATTATTATTAATATATATGAGACGAGAAAAAATTAAAACAAACCAATAATATGTGACCATAAACTTTATTAAAAAACATCGATAGCGGACAAAAACAATTCATGTCAACATCAAAATTTACTCGCCACTGTGTGAAACTATACCTTAAAACAAACCAGTACATGTACACGTATGCC
This sequence comes from Crossaster papposus, assembly GCA_037893245.1. Taxonomy (NCBI): domain Eukaryota; kingdom Metazoa; phylum Echinodermata; class Asteroidea; order Velatida; family Solasteridae; genus Crossaster; species Crossaster papposus. The sequence continues at coordinate 337,936 of JBAIAA010000628.1, forward strand.
ACACAAAATCCTTGTAGAGGTTTGAACTGATTTTGTATCGATCCTATAAAAAAACATATCAGGCTAATCATTTGTGGTTTTACACCCGGCTTCTGTTTATTTGTCACCTTTTCGGATCGTTTTGCCGCTGCAAATGCCCTGCTCGCGGCGGAACGCAACAAATTACATAACAAAAAAGTACACAATGGCGCGTTCCAGCCTCGGTGAATGGCTGAACTCACCAACCCCCCCCCCCCCCCCCCCCCTCCCCCGCCCGTTCCGACGCGAGAGAACGAGCCCGTTTTTTTGGTTATCGATTCCTGCGCAAAAACGCCAAGGAACGCGTGCGCTCGCAGGGGAACGGCATTGATTAGTAGTGTATGTGGACAGTCTGGCACACTTTGACCTTTGTATGAAATATGATAAAGGTCACATGAATATATAGTTATGATATAAATATGTAATTATGCATATAATTAATAAATATGTATAATGAAGTAATGAATATGTAGTAGGGAATATAGGGTGACCAATGTATAGCTCAAGTTGCCGTAATGTATGGAAATGAATATATAAGGTTAACAAACTGAGAACAGTTTAACCTATAGTGTATGGGGAAAATATAAAATTTATGGCACAATTTGGCCTTATTACGAATGTATGGCGAGTGATGGTGTTGCGTGTCTCTGTACTGGCTGGTACGAAATCCTCGGACAATGGAGCTTCCTTGGCGCCAGTACGAGCAAGTGAGGTACAAGGCAACATATAGGAATGATTGACAGTTTAATCAGCGGGCGTTTGACGCGCGATAATCCCTCGGCACAAGAGTGTATAGTTAAAATACCAGTCCGCGAGGTCCGCGGGAGCGATCGATGGGCTGGAACTGTATAGCGCTCGGACAATAATTGGCTGTAATTGGCGGTGCCGCACGTGCCAGGTAATGCGGTTTGGAAGCGATCGATAATTCCCGAAGTGGCCTATAATCTTTCAGTCAATGTGGAGCAAGTTCGGGCGCGAACTATAGTTAACCATTAGTCAGTCTCTGCTTCACCAATGCGCATGCTCAAATGCAGTTCGCTCGAACGGCTTTAGTCGAACTATTGTTGAAAAGATGGCAACCGCTTTGTTTAAATTTGCGACATGAATGAGATGGGTATTGCCACTATTCTTCCACGCATATAAGTAGGATAAGCCATAACGTTAGTCATGGTGGTCCAAAAACAAGACAAAAAATTACATTAGGCCCGCCAGATTTTCACTTAACGTTACTGCCTTTCCCTCCGTCCGACTACTGACATCAACTTTTTGTACGTCACTGGTTCTCTCCATGTTTTCCTATGAAAAGAGGCTACTGTCAACCAGCGGCAACCGTGCTCCAGGGTCTGGTTCCAAATAGTCGACTAGATAGTCCAACCATTCTGCGTTCGAGCAATGTTAGTCGAACTATAGTTAACTATAGTTCGCGCCCGAACTTGCTCGTGGTTGGAACTGGCGACGCGTTGATAGTTCTTTTTAATCAGCGACACTGTTGAACTCCACGACAATGAGAGGGCGTACACTCTTCATAGGCTGTACGAGCTGACCTTGAACCAAGATGAAGGAGACGCGCCTTATCGACACGGGCACGGGGACGACGGCGACGAAGAAGACCTTCCGTATCAACACGGGCGCGGTAACGACGGCAGAATTTGAGGAAGATTTTCAAGAGGACGGGGCGGTGGGCGGTGACGAACTACTAAAAGACGAGGAGAATCAACCGCCGAGAAAGAAGATCCGAATGGACAGACCGCAAGATTATTACGATATTGTAGAAGTCAATGATAAATTTGTCAAGAAATATCAAGACTCACGGCGTGGTAAAATTGAACGACATGTTACGGGACAATAATAAGTCTGTCATTCAGATCAAAGAAATACAAAAGTTTCAGGATGTCCTACCCGATTATCGTATGGTGGTTTTGTCCGCCGATCATTTCATCGCCTCCATTTTCAAGGGGGCCCGTCCGACGGCACATGATTTATCTGTATAATCACTACGATTTGCTTACATCGATGAAGGGATTTCTACATAGGGGTTACTTTTGCGACACGACCGTGTCAAACGGGGTGCAATTCGATGATGACGCTGTAGATGACATTCTCAATACTGGTTTTAGGAAATATAGATCGGAGTGGAATTTAACCGCAAAAGACAACAAATGCATTGTTTAAGATATCCGACTATTTAATCCAGAAATCGTCTGTTTACCAAGTATGTCAACAAAAGGGTCAGAAAAACCTTAAAACAAAATTGCCAATAAGTTGTATAGTTATAACTCTTGCCTCATATAAAGGTTCTGTACTAATATTGTTATATTAGGGAATCGCAACAAGATTTAAATTTGAAGTATTTTTATAGGATAATATTTCTTACACATGTACCATCCTAACTTTCTTTTGTAAAATGAAACTTAACTTTCACGACATTGTCATATGAAACCACACAGAGTTGGATGACAAATCCCATAAGACTGGAGGCCCGCCAGCTCAGAGCAAGTTCGGGCGCGAACTATAGTTAACCATAGTTCGACTAACGTCGCTCGAACGCAGAATGGTTAAACTATCTAGTCGACTATTTGGAACCAGACCCCGGAGCACGGTTGCCGCTGGTTGACAGTAGCCTCAGTTCATAGGAAAACATGGAGAGAACCAGTGACGTAGAAAAAAGAGGATGTCAGTAGTCGGATGAAGGGGAAAGGCTGAGTAACGTTAAGTGAAAATCTGGCGAGCCTAATGTAATTTTTGTCTTGTTTTTGGACCAACATGACTAACGTTATGGCTTATCCATGGAGGTAGGAAACACCTCCATGGCTTATCCTACTTATAGGCGTGGAAGAAAAGTGGCAATACCCATTTCATTCAGGTCGCAAATGTAAACAAAGCGGTTGCCATCTTTTCAACAATAGTTCGACTAGAGCCGTTCGAGCGAACTGCATTTGAGCATGCGCATTGGTAAAGCAGAGACTGACTAATGGTTAACTATAGTTCGCGCCCGAACTTGCTCTCAATTGACGATGACCCAAAATCTGCCTGAAATTTGGCGGGAATTCTCTAACGGGCCCCACGTTTTTATGAATGACCATTTGTATCAATGAATATATATAATGCACTTGGCGTCAGTGACGCTAAAACTATGGATTTAGTAAATTATTTTAAAACTTACAGGTTTTTTTTAGAATGAAGATTTCATATTCATATAAAACACTGTATATCTCCACATTATGACAGATCCATGCTTTGAAATGTATACATTAATTTTGTAGCACGTGGAGTTTAATTAGTTTGGGGTCTTTTACAAACAAACATTGTTTTTTCTTCATGATGACTGTCGGTTATTATTTTAAAACAGAAGAAAATATTGTTTGGTTTTACTTCATCAGGATTTATACTTTATTCACACGCATGCTCGTTGAGTTTTCCACTATAAATTGTTGAAATCGTTGCTGCATCTCGCACATTTCCTGAAAGATTATTTGGTGGGTAAAAAGCAAATACTTATTTTTGTTTACTGAAACAACAACAAAATAATTTTAATAATGGTTTTATTAATGATGTACAACATGTAATTTGAGAATAAATATGTTAACTCCTTCAGAAATGTTTTATTGAATGTGTTTTTAATTGTGTTAAAAGAGTGGGGGTGGGTGTGTATGGGTGTTTTTTTTTAGGGGAGGGGGTAAGGGTATGGGGCGCGGGGGGGATACGCTGGGGTGGGGAATACGCTGGGGGTGGGGGGAAACAGCGTGACTAAGTCAAGAAACTGCGGGGAAGCATTTGAAACAACACCTTGAAGTTGGTATGTTTTTGTCAGAATTATGCAATAATTATGGCTGAACGTACGACCTATTGACCATAAGCACGCACATGGATTTCCACGATTTATAGTCGAACATAAAATAATGGAAGCTGAAATCTGGTTTCGGGGGTTATGGTTTCGGTGTTCGTAAATTGCGGAGGCGAAGGGTGCACTTACTTAGTGTGGAAGCTATCTGGAACTAGAAAGTAATCACCGGACTGGATACGGCCGGATATAGCAACGAAATGGGTTGGCTTCGTGTTCAATTCTGCGTATGCGAAAACGTGATTTTTTAAACAGTGCCGGCTCTGCACACACATTACTAAACTGTTGTGGTACACACATGTACGTGCAGCATCCAAAATTTCACTGTCCTTCCGAGGAATGATTCTACTGACTATCACATGGAAGTTGGAAACAGTTCACGTATTGTTCCTTGCTCTATGGCTGAACTGAGTCGAGCACGATGAATTGTGAAAGTTACTCAAACCCTATGCCTATATCAGTTCATTTTTTTTTTTTAATTTATTTCCACAGGATTCACAAATAAATTCATACAAATATTAAAATAATACAATACAGCTTAACAGCTTAACAGGAGAGTGAATACTGTAGAGGGGCCTCCAAAAAGCAAAGCTTGTAAATACGGGACCCTTATACATACACATACTTGGTTCAAAATGAATGTCCATATGATTAATTTCCACCAATTATAACAATAAACTACGTAACACACAATACAAAATACAGTAAGTAATACAAACAAGGACAACAAAGACAAAACATAGGCCAACATGGAAATTATGTAACAAGATGACTAATTCAATATATATCAACAATAAACATTCAACAAGATAGATTTATAGATACGTTTATAAGTTGAGAGATTTGTACATTTTCTTAATGAATCGCTTAAAGAATCAAGTTTAGGTCCTTCATATTTAATGTTTTTTTGAGCAAATGAAGTACGAGGTAATAAGGAATGAAAATGAGAAGATTGCCGAGCAAAATGAGTATGAACATCAAAATTCCGAGTAAATATTGAGTTAATAGAAAAAGGTAACGTATTGGAAATACATTGATACATAAGACAACCAAGTTGATAATAATAAATATCCTTGATTTTCAGGGTATGATGTTTGAAAAATAAGGGATCAGTATGAGCATTAAATTCAGTAACATTAATTATCCGAAGGGCACGTTTTTGTAAACGAAGTAACTATTAATATTATTAGATGTACAGTTTCCCCAGGCAAGTATTCCATAGTTGAGATATGACACCACCAAAGTATTGTGGCGAAACAGGGTCAGACTAAAACTTGTCTAATTCATGCACTTTAATGCATTGAGTGTGGGGACCAATAAGTGGTTCGCACCGCGTAGGTCGGTGACCATCCAGCGGTGTGCCGCGACCAATCAGCAGCGCGTATGGTTCTAGTCCGGGGCTTCGTCGAAGCTTTGGGCAGTTCTTGCAAATGGTGGCTATGCTACATGACCTCTGTCTGTTACTTGCGCAATTCGATTCCTCACGACACGAAACAGGGTTTCAACGTTAGCTTCGGTAAGTGTAGTTATATACTTTACCGTGTATTGTTATTGCATTTATTGCGGGAACTAGTGTGTGCGAGGGTAGTGAAGCCTGGTTCAAGAGCTAGTGTTACTTGCTGTGGGTGGTGATTGCCTGTCGTCGGTTTAACGCTGTAGTGGCGGTGACGGCTGAGTGGCGATCCGGTGGTTGTCGAGTAGCTAGCTCTGTGAGGCTTACCGTCGTAGCGCTTAGTTCTTGTGAGGGTACTCGCACCCTGGTCTGTGCATAATTAACGATATATGTAGTTGTGTGAGGGTAACTGTTGCTGGAATAGTAGCGCGGTACCCTCGTGGATTGAATAGCTGTTCCGATAGTCAGATAACACTGGGACTTGAAGGGACGGGGCTAGGGTAACCTGTTGATTGGGATTTAGCAGAGCTGAGGGTGATTGAAGGGTCTGCATGCCGTGTTCTATGCCAGGCGGCGTAGCATCGGTTGAGTGCATCCCTGATCATTAAGCTAGCTGTCCCCAGAGACGTTTACCTGGTCTATTGTTTCTAAAGTCCAACGAGGGTTATTCTGATCGTTCTGTTCAGTGAGGATTAATTCTGGTTATTGTGGAGTTCATTTACCTCTGTGTGAGGGCTATTGCAAGTACCCCCCTCCCCCCTTAAGTGTTACTTTATTTGCTAGTCAAGACCTGTGAGGACTATTAGGACCAATTAAGTAGTGCTCCGATTATATTACATTCAAGTTACCCTCTCAATCACAGAACGGTGGTATATTTCCACCAAACGAACTGCCCCTAGGCTAAGTCCGCCGTTCGTAATTGTCCCCCTTGCGTCTGGATAGCCGCTCATCCCCTCGTAAGGTTATAAATAGTTTTGTGGGATAATAGGCGTTGGTTGGAGTCCTGGGATCAATAAGATCTGTCCCGGAAGGTCTCCCCGCCGACGTCGCATTCCGCCACAGTATTATACAGAGAAAATAAAATCTCAATGGGAAAAAAGTTGTAATTCTATTAATTACACCAATGTTTCGTCTAATAATTTTACATAAATAATCGATATGATTTCCCCAGGTTAATCCAGAGTCAATTACTAAGCCAAGGAACTTCAAACAATCTGTTTTCTCAATACATACATTGTTGATCAAGACATCACCAGGAAGTTCACTGATAGAGTTGCTAAACAGCATACAATTAGTTTTTTTTAAGGTTTAGTGAAAGTTTATTGACCCTGAACCAATTATAAACTGAGATAAGCTCATTATTAGCTATTTGAACCAAGGTATTAATATTTCTATGAGAGATGAATAGATTAGAATCATCAGCAAATAAAATAAATGAAAGTACATCGGACGATTTAGTAAGATCAAAAACAATAATGGACCTAAAATTGACCCCTGGGGCACATCACAACCCAAATTTCTAGATGTTGAATTATACGCCCCAACAGAAACATATTGGCTTCTATCAGAAAGATAGCTTTTAAACCACTCTAGGGAGACTCCATGGATGCCATAATGATAAAGCTTATACAATAATATATCATGGTCAATTGTGTCAAAGGCTTTTGTAGGATCAGAAATATCTTTTCTTTTATATGGATCTCCTTTAAAAGAAATCTAAGTTTTTCAAAAGAAATAAACATAAAATCAACCCTAAAATTATGATTTCTTATCAAAATTTCTCTTGTTGGTGGTTAATGACCTGTAATATTTAGAAAAAATATAGTGTGGGTGTTATTAAAGTACTAATATGTTACCTCATAAGACAGTGTCATCACGTAGTCCGAGTAACTTTGACCCTACAATCGCTTTTTAAAACATTTGGACATAGTTTCACATCGCGAAACTATGTCCAAATGTTAAAAAAGCGATTGTAGGGTCCAAGTTACTCGGACTACTCATCAGGTAAAATTATTGCTCGACTCGTGCTCGACTACTATAATATAGTCATATATAATAGTAAGTATAATGAATTGGCTGTCGAATTGGCTGTCGATGGCGGAGAGGATTTCCATAGTATCCCTTCGAAACTTGTTCCTTCCTGTCAACTTGTTTCAAATTTTTATTTTGCCCTAGTGTAATTACCTTCTTTTACCTTATTGCCCGGTTCAGTATGTTATGTTTTTTTGTTTTTGTTTTTGTGTACATTGTTTTTGTATTTGTTGTGGTTTCATGGCCGAATAAATAAAAAATACTAAAAATGTACTGATAATATCGCGCGTCTGGCGCCCTCAGCGCTGCAACTAGTACCAGCCTACTGAACGTCTTCGTAGTCTTGTTACAAGGCCGTAATATAAAGTGAACCCTTCGCTGCGGTGTAAACAAAAAAATACGCGTACCCTGTACTTATCTTATCTATCTATCTATACTATAAAAGATGACAAATGCGCCATCTTGTCCCTGGGCGCCGCCATCTTGGAACGCAGGGCCGCGCCATCTTGGAACACAGGGCCGCGCCATCTTGGCGCATGGTTGGCGCCATGCACTGATCTCTATAACTGGATAGGTCGAGCGGCTCTGCACGTGAAGCCATCAGCGGCCATATTGGGATATTAAAAACATTGCAGGCGTACACACGTTTGTATAGCGCAAGACCGAGAAAACGAATGTAATATCACAGGAAACGAAGTTAACATCACAAAAACAATCCAGTTTGATCAGGAAAATTAAGTTAAACATAATAACACCCAAGAATTACATGTATACGCCAAGTTTCAATGTTAAATAGGCCTATTTTTGGGAAAAGATATGAGACATTCGTGTGAGACGATGCAATGCAGTGCAAAGTCTATGGGATATGTCGGACAAGTATTTTCAATAATTTTCAACTTCTAAACTTGTTTTTTTTGGGTTGTTGGGTTTTTTTTTTTTGGGGGGGGGGGGAAGAATTCCACATCATAACCTTATGCACAAACCATAGGAAAAGGCAAAACGAGTTTTGTTGGGATTAAGGAAATTCTTGAAATTGTTGGTTTAATTTTATATCCAGACACTAAAAAGTGCGTTTTATGATAAAATCAAAAAATGTTGAAAAAATGGAAAAAATGTCAGTGTGTTTCAGGAAAATTTAATTGGCACATCATGGTTTGTTCGTGGGGTTTTAAGGCAGTGTTCAGATTTGGAATCAACCTAATGTTTAGTAATTTTTTTAGAAAGGGTCCCAAAAATTCTTGCTGGACAAGTGGACAAAAAAAAATTATGTGGTTTTGAGCTTAAACCATAGAGCTGTATAATAAAGATACAGCTCTATGGCTTAAACTATGAACTTGAGAAACTTGAAATAAATCACAATTAAAAATATCAATCACATGTGTAAATAATGACATAAGTCACACAATGGATTCAATTTTGCTTAATGCTTTTATTTTACATTGATACACTACATATAACATGTAATAACTACTGCCATAGTAACAATATGCTTATTATGTATTGTTTACTGGTGTTATAAAACCAAATAAAAAACAATTAACCCCCGACTGTTTATGAATTTAAAACCAAAACAAAACTTGCGATGTCATTTTAGAATAATAATTGTTGATACTATGCAAAGATACATTTGGCAGCATTCTTCACAGGCCAAATTTTAATAGGACACCCTTGTACGGCTTTAACTTTGAATTGTGAGTGTTTCTAGATATTTGTGCGATATGAACACAATATTAAAGATTTGTACACCACAATTTTTGTTTTGTAACAAAGCAAAATAAAACCATGATTGAAAAGCAACATTTGACCGGGCGGCATAACATTTTAACAGGGCAGCATAAAAATATGACAGAACAGCGTAACATGTACACAGGGCGGCCGCTACCCAGTGATTGCGGAGAACACTGACTGGGTAAATCCATGTCATTTTAACATCTGTATAATTTGCTTTGAATATTAACAATACAATTTTAACCAGATTTGTCAGTTTTCATAAAACACATGTTCAATATATTTCCATGTTACAAAGATAAGTTTGTGACTGTTGCGACTGTTTTATTATCTGTACTTATATTGTTGAAACATGAAATGCCAAGATGCAGAGTTCTGCAATATTTGCAGCACATCTATAGGGATGTGGAACACCGAGATAGCTTATCTTGGAAAACGTAGTTGGTCAATTAAGCTTCCGTATTTACTGATGGTTAAACAAAATAAGTTTTGACATTCGCTGTCATCTGTTGTCCCTCTGTCATAATGGGAGCAGTTCGTCCTATGACTTGTCCTTGTCCAGCCGTAATAAGCTGTACAGACTGACATCTTAGTAGCAAGAAGTGGACTTGGGTAAACCAATTAGCTGTAGTGAACAAAGAAAGAAAATATACAGGTATAAATTAAATGCCAAGGAAAGAATGTTGTAACATGTCGCTACATTTATTTGGCATACCCATTTCTTCAGAGAGTGAAATTTCATTTGAGCACTGTAAGGAATGTCATCAGGAATACGTTTTTAAGAGAGATTTGTGGGCGAAAATGAAATTGTTCTGAAGTATTGGAAATACGTGTCTACATCCTTCCACCATGATAGCCTTGGCCTACACCATGCATTTAATAATACTATTATTATTATTAATAGGTGGCTGTGATCATTGCGATATTGGGATAATTCTACAGAACATTAAATTTATGCACGTCAAATAGTTCATGACACAATGTTGTGTACGAATGTGTACACAAATTACCACCATGAACTGTTTGACGTGCAAGTCAACGGGACAGTCTTCATGGAATGGGTACAAAATTAGTCTGAAAATACCTAGACTAACTGATTCTTCTACTGTTCTTTCGAAATATCCCAGTTTTTCTTTCAGATAAAATGATGGATAGGACCACAATATGAAAAAATCCCGCTGAAATTCATGTGGAAACGAAAATATCGTTTTCGCCCAACAATGTTCTCCTAAATCTCTCTTAAAACCGTAGTCCTGACATTTTTTACAAAGATAGATACTGATCGCACTGTCTGCGAGTTTATTTAATAAATTTACTTATTTACAAAGGATTTTAATGCATTTTTACCCACCATCGCTGCTGCCACTGTCTCACTCTCGACGTGTCTACGCGTCTTTTGCATGCACGAAGGCAATGTTTTGAATACTCCAACATGGCCGCCGATGACTTCACGGCTCGCTATCCCATCAATGTACGCTCGACCTATCCAGTTATAGAGATCAGTGGCGCCATGTTGGCTTTTGTCGGGCGACTCGTCGCCGCGCGTGTGTGCCGCCGGCGTCGGTGCGGCGGGGTGCCGGATCGTTCGCGACGGGGAATCCCCCGGGGAATAAGATTTAAAAAAAAATCGTATTCGTCCGAAGTGAGATTTAAAAGAAACGGACGTTACCGATAAACGCGTAATAGCTTTTCGATTGCCTGTCGATGTCTGTGGGCCTTTTTGCGTGAACTATTGCGTTATTTTTGCATTGTCCTTGCCCGGAGTTCGGGCCGAAGCCTTCCCGAAATCGTACTACCGTAACTCGGTTACCAAATTGTTGGCTGTTTGCGATTAAGCGGCGGCTACATGCGTTACGCGAAGCCTTCGCAAATTAATTGTATCCGCCTTGCTTGCGCGGTGGCCGAGTTGGTGCCGAGTTTGTTATTCGCCATTGGGCGGCCCCGTCACGTGTTATTTGAGCTGGTGCCCCGATTTATACTAATTTTTAAAAGGTTTGGGATTCTCTAGAAGGAGATCCCAGGGTAGGGTAGTCACACTACACCTTAGTTCGTGGGGCTTCGAGCCTCCCTACCCTTTACTTAATATAACAATTAAACAGACACTAAACCAGGACGGTACAAACAGAGAGTGTAGCCACGCTACCCAAGCATTACCATGGTAGGGTACGACCCTAACTCCCTGCTATGAAATACATATAAACATAATGCATACTATAAACTCCAAGACAACACTATATACGAACAACTAAACGACCACCAACGACTGTGCAAAGAATACCCCGCACACACCAGGTAGCTTGAAAGTCTTGTTCGGACAGCCTAAAGAAGTCTGCCCGAATTCTGTCCCTGACCACACGCTTGATACGATGAAGTACAACACCTGCGCTGACAGCGGACTTGTCGAACAAGGTCTCGCAACGCGATGACCAAACAAGCCACTTAACAACACAGATGATGTACCACACCAGAAAACAATCTTTGCGGTTTTCAAAACCGACGGCATACAAAACACAAGGTGCGGTCAGGGAGATGTTCCTATATACCCAGAACTTTCCCACCCACATGTTCAGCCCAACCCCAAAGGAGCGAAAGAAAAGGACAGTCCCAAAATACATGGTTTATGGTCTCCGGGACGCCACAACCAATACGGGGGCACCTACCGGAGCCATATCCCCAATTTAAAACCTTCGTGGCCGTTTTAACAGCTCGCCAAATGATACGCCAATTAAGATCTCTCAGGCGATGATCTAGGATTGCACGATGAGCAAATTTAAAAACAAGATCCAAATCCTGGAAAACCAAAACCGGTTTTCTGACAAGGTCTTGGCCAAGAAAATAATAATACAGCTGGCGAGACGAGCCAGCTTCCCAGTCAAAGTTAGGGGCTATTTTAAATACGTGCAAGACTAGCTTGCAAAAATACGAATAAAAACTAGTTGGATCCCAAGCATGGGGCCTGCTATTGGACCAAAGCCCAACCGGCAGGACGCCACGCAAGGAAAACGTACACCAAAAAAGGGCAAAAAATCTCCAAGGCGGTCCATCAAGGTCCCAAACAGACCTAAACCCCCTGACAAAAAGACTGTCACACTTATGCCGAATATTTACAACGCCAAGGCCTCCCTGATCAATAGGTTGAAAAAGGACTGGGCGCGCAACTAAGTCGGGTTTACCCGACCAAATAAAGCTAAAAATAGCCCTATCTATCACCTTCGCCACAGAGGCGGGAAGGGGATAAACTGGTGCTAAGAAATACAATGGGGCTAAAATGATAGAATTAACTACCAACGATTTACCAAGAATAGAGAGCTTTCTCCCCTTCCACATGGCTATGCGGGTGATGAGGGCCGGGACACGATCTTTCCAATTCCGGACGCCCATGTCACCCTACCAACTAAAACACCATTTATTTTAACCGGCTCCCTGGTCCACTTAATAGGAACAAGGGAAGCCAAATCAAGGGGCCAGGACCCAAGAATGAGACCCTGGGATTTAGACATGTTCAGGCGAGACCCGCTTGCTAGCTCAAATTGTTTAATAACTCCGAACAGCCGCACCAGCGACAAGCGATCCCGGACAATGCAAGTGGTGTCGTCCGCATACTGGACGACCTTGCACGACAAGCCACTGCTGCCAGGAACCACCAAACCGCCAATGCGACTGTCACGGATAACTGTAGCCGCAAAGGGCTCAATGAAAAGGACGTAGAGAAGAGGAGACAGGGGACATCCCTGCCTTACTCCCCTCGACAAACAAAAGGGATCGGACAGAAAACCATTAACTAAAATCTGACTAGAAATGTCAAAGTAAAGAATTTTAACCCAACGAAGGAAATTTGGGCCGAACCCAAATTGCCCCATTACTTTAAACAAAAAATTCCAATTGACTCTGTCGAAGGCCTTCTGTTGATCTAAAGATAAAACTAGACATGCAAGGTTCCGTCCATCCACATACGCCACCAGATCCCGAAGGAGTCTGATGTTGTCGTGGATGGACCTCCCCTTGACGCCGCACGTTTGAAAAGGACTGATAAGGTCCGGTAAGACCTTACCAAGGCGGTTACACAAGGCCTTCGACAGGATTTTGTAGTCTACATTCAACAAAGTGATTGGACGTTTATTCCGGGGGTCTAAAGGGTCCCCAGGTTTGTCCAACAAAGTAATAATCCCCACACGCTGAGAATCAGCTAAAAGATTTAAACCAAGGGCACAACGAAAAACTCCCAGCAGGTCCGGGCCTATTAAATCCCAGAAACTGATGTAAAATTCCTTAGGAAGCCCGTCCCCACCGGGGGCCTTGCCGTTGGCCATTCCACGAAGGGCATCAGTCAACTCTGAAAGCTCTAAAGAACTTTCGAGTGTACAAAAAGAATCTGGGGAGACTCGGGATGACAACGAATCTAGAAAAGGGGACTGGAGATCACCCTGGACCGGCTCGTCGCTAAAAAGGTCCGAATAAAATAAACGATAGATAGAGGCTATCTCCGCCGAGGTCTCGACCACAACGCCGTCCGGACCACGAACGGAAGAAACAGATTTTGTCCTAGCTTGCTCCGATTCCAGTCGGAAGAAATATTTAGATGGCTTCTCGGCTTTATTGAGGTCACGGACTCTAGAACGAACCCGAGCCCCTTCGGCCTCGAAGTCATCCAACTTCTCCAGCTCTCCTTTTAAAAAATCATGTTTAACAAAAATGTCAGTAGATGATTTCCCGCTATTCAAATCATTAAGAACTGAATTAAGAGAGGACATCAGGTGCTCTCTCTTTTTACGCCGCTTCTTAGCGAGGCGACATGAGAAAGAAACAATAAATTGCTTACAACGAAGCTTGACTTCGTCCCACCAAAGGAGCTCGTTGCCAAACCCCCTGATGAGAGAACGCCAGCCCAAAAAAGCTTTTGTAAATTCCTCCCTGAACCCAGCAGCAGAAAGGGTGGAAATGTTACATTTCCAGTACCCATTCCCAATGTCAGGTGAAGAGGGGAAGTTAAACTTAAGGATAACGGAGTCATGATCAGAAAAATAACATGAAGAATGTGAACAACCTTTTACATCCAATCGGTTGGGCACGTAAAAATGGTCCAGACGACTAGAAACTGAGTTGCTGGCATTACGCCATGTATAACAACGAGCATGAGGATGGAGACCCCTCCAACAATCATCTAAAGAAAACGTGGTCAATAATTGACTCAACTCCACTGCACCAATATCACCAGATGTAAAAACAGAGCCACGGCGATCCATGGAAACATTTAAAACGCAATTAAAATCCCCACAGAGAATAGTGGGAAAGTTGCCTGTCAAATGAGAGACCAGATTAGAAAAGAAAAGACGACGAGCCCCAGGGTCCGAGGGTGCGTAAACTGTGCACAGCTTAACACTACCCCCGGGACCCTGGAGGGTACCGCTAATAATACGACCTTCAGTGTCAACTGAAGGATCTAAAAAACGTAACGGACTACGGGGCGAAAAAAGAATGACGGTGCCGCAGGAGAAAGATGTGCCAAAACTGGCAAACATCCTCCCCCTCCATTCCGTCTGCCAAAAATCAAGATCAGAAAAAGTAATATGACATTCCTGCAAGCAGGAAATATCATAAGACTTGCAAAAACGTTAACGTTCAAAGAAATAACAGAAATCATTGTGATTGAAAAAGAGAAGAAGCCAAAAAAAGGCAACCATAGGAGGGGTCAACTTAGAATAAGAACAAAACCAAATCAATACTTAATTGAAGACACAAGGCCAGTCACATCTGTGTCCAGGACATACCGGGCATGTTCCCGGACCAGATGGCCGACCCAAAACGACGGAAAAAACGGCTGTGTCGTCACACACCGGACAGGGAATCAACGCCCCACGATTGTGGGTTCCCTGCCGGTGAGTGACAAAATCCTCCCAGGTCGAGAACTCGGCATTGCAACCCAAAAGGTTGCAGCGAACTGCCAAGTCCTTAGAGCCTGGAAGGACAAGAAATTTGGTTTTGACCTCGGCCTGGCGGACCAGGTCTAACGAAGGATCCTGGAGAGCCTCATGAGGGGTCTCCGGGGTTATCTCCACTGACAAAACAGAGTTCATGGAGTGCTCGGAATCTGAACAAGAATCTGGCTCACATTCCGCGCTAGCTACACGTGGGCCCTTCTTAGAGGTGCCCTCGTCAGAAGAACCAGTATCCAAAATACGTTTCCGCCCACCCTTGCGGCGTTTGCGCCTAGGGGCTGGCCGCCAGAGGATTTTCCCTGGCGGGCTACACGGTCATTAAAAGCAGAGATACATTCCGGCTCGCCACAAAACAATTCTAGCGTGCTGTAACCTTTTGTGCACATTGCACAAGAGATTATACGGGTCGACTTGTGACCTACTGGAAGATCGCAATTCATGCACAAATCGTTCGGGTTTGGAGGACCAACGGTCTCCCCACAAGTGTGGCACTTAGCCGTCTGTTGGTCAGGCGGACCAGCTTCCGGCTTAGGTGTAGGCGCGGGCACCGATTCGGAAGTATCAGGAACCGGTTCCGCAGACCGATCCGGGGGAGCAGTCTGCTTCGCCAGATCCAGAGTGATGACCACGTCCTCCCGCACTACCTGAGCCCAGGAGCGACGGGGGACTACCTTGTTTGCAAAAGAAACGGGGCATAATTTGAAACTGTGCCCCACATCCCCGCAAACGGTACAAACAACTCGGTTGGGGCACGAGGACGCCATGTGCCCTAAACGGAGGCACTTAAAGCACTTTTGCTCTTTACAGCTATTAGCAAAATGACCATTTTTGCCACACTTGGCGCACGTTTTGGGTTGGCCTAAATACGACACCCAGGAGTTCCTGTTCCCGATCCGGAAAACGGAAGGAACGTGCTGTTTTATTTTCATGCGGTATTGCCGGGTGCCGTTAAAAACAGAGGGTTCTCCAGCGTAGGTACAAAACCTACTCTGGAGAACCTCACCGAAGGCAGCAAGTTTGCCTCGGACGACGTTGTCGTCTATACCAATATTGATGTAGTGGATGGTCACAATGACCACCCCCTCATAAGACAAAACCTCACAGGACGGGATCAGATTCAGTGTCGGAATTATATACTTTCGCCAATTCGGGCGTCTTGAACACAACATCAAAACGGTGGCCCGGTATAAGGGCTGAACTGCAGACAGATGATCTTTAGCAACAACACCTAAGGATTTTAATTCTTCAAAAACCTTGTCAGGTTTTACTTCGCCGGGGAACCGCAGTTCCACGGCGCATTCCTTATACTGTAGCGGTGGCATCTTGCCAGTCTACAGAAAAGGACAAAACACAAAAACACAAATACTCAAAAGTTGCTACTTGCAACAACAAAAACGGAAAGATTAGGTTGGCGTAAAATACACCAACCTACTACAGGGGCATCAATCTCCACGGGTTGCAATTGCCAACCCGCAAATAAAGATGCAACGAAGAAAACAAACAAACAAACAACTAGAGAGTTATATACACGCTCAGTAAATACAACGTACAAACTGTATACACAAATGTAAGGTATACAAAAATGTATACAAAACAAAATGGCGTGAAGGCAAGACTTGTTGCCTTCACCCACACAAACACATGTATACAAATATAAAACCCGTAGCGATACACACACAACTGGTGTCATGTAACCGCCACGGGTAACTGAACAAAGAAAAAGAAAAGCCGTACACTGCCCGGCGTGAACAAAAGAAGAGGCAAACAAAGGCCTATGCTGGCTAGTACAGAACTGCTTACCAACCTAGTCAATAAATGAAGACGAAGACAATAGTACAAAATATGCAGCTGGAAAACGAGCTAAATCTTACGGAAGTGTAGATAGGACTGGTTAAAAATAAAACTAATTCGTACGTACGAATTACTAAACCGTACGTACGAATTACTAAACCGTACGTACGAATTGCTAAACCGTACGTACGAATTAATAAATCGTACGTACGAATTAATAAATCGTACGTACGAATTAGTAAACCGTACGTACGAATTAATAAATCGTACGTACGAATTACTAAACCGTACGTACGAATTACTAAACCGTACGTACGAATTGCTAAACCGTACGTACGAATTAATAAATCGTACGTACGAATTACTAAACCGTACGTACGAAATACCAATCCGTACGTACGAATTACCAATTCGATACGGCACTTTCAGTAGTGCTGGCGCTGTCGCCATGTAGTTACACTCCTGGACCAGATTAGTAACAGTGCTTCTGACATAGACCGATATGAAAGTTAGTCCTTTTACTTGCCAAAAAACAAACGTTTCAAAAGGGACCGTCAAGAGATTATTAAGCTATATTTTCAGCTCGGTTTTAGTCAGAAGGAGATATTGTCTTGCCTTGCTCTGAACCATGGAATAGTTATCAGTCAGAGACATCTACGCCGATTTTTAAGGAAAGGAGGACTGTATAGGAGGAGAGGGTATTCAGATATCCTTAAGATTGCTTCATTTGTTGAAGAACAATTGAAAACATCTGCTCAATGCTATGGATATCGCTGGATGCACGCTAGGTGCATTGAGGAGGGGTTTGTTGTTTCACAGAACACTATTCGTATGATACAACATTTGCTAGACCCTGAAGGTGTTGCAGCAAGGAGGAGACATCGTTTGACACGCAGGATCTACACAAGTGCTGGACCCAACCAGACGTGGCACATGGATGGATATGATAAGTTGAAGCCGTTTGGCATTGCGATAAGCGGATGCATAGATGGTTATTCTAGACATTTGATTTGGTTAGAGGCATACACCACCAATAACGATCCCAAACTAATACTAGGCTACTATATGGCAGCAGTTTCTTCTAGGCACGGATGTCCACGCGTAGTGCGGGCAGATATGGGGACCGAAAATGGCCATGTTGAGCAGGTACAGACGTTTCTCAGAAGAGACGACGAAGACAACATGGCTGGTGCTAAAAGCTTTCTGTATGGAAAGAGCACCACTAACCAAAGGATAGAGGCCTGGTGGAGCTTTTTCAGAAAGCACTGCACTCAATATTGGATGGATATCTTCCACACGCTCAAAGAGGACGGGCTGTTCAACGGTGACGTGTTAGATAAGAACTTGATACAGCTTTGCTTCCTGAGAATAGTACAGGTATGGCCTATTTCTCTCGATTATATAGTTCTAAATTTTTTTAGAAAAAACAATGTGTTGCACGTGTACCATACATGTACTCAGACATCACAGATCTTGTCCCTAAATTGGAACATCACCCACCAGGAAGTGATAACAATGTCCAAAAAAGTGACATTTAGCTGGAAAATGGTAGGAGCATTTACTCAGAAAATAATTTTGTTCAGTCCAAGGTGTCAAGTGATGTCCGTATTTAAATTCCCAACTTTGAAAATTGAGCGCACGGGCAAGAATATAGACACCTTTAAAGAAAAACTTTAGAATGGGCGGTGTGGACATGTAGATCATTATGGATTAAAACAAACGACCGGCACCACATTCCCTGCAATGATGGCAGCCCCACCAACCCGGCAACCTATTAATTGAATTTTTCCAGACCAAATATAAATTGCTGATTGTTTTATTTCTGTTTGTAGGATAATCTGGATCAGGTCTTGGCATCATGGAACAATCATAGAATGAGACCGGATCACAAGATCAACAGTAACGGAGGGCGTCCAATTCTTAAGTATACCTTACCGGAGCTGCAGGGTAATGAAGATAAACTAGTGGAAGTGGCATGCATGAAGTTGAAGTCTGCATGACGGAGATCAGGCCAAAACGTTCCATTCCATGCGACCGGGACATTTTTGATGTGGCATGTATTCTGATGGAGGACAATGACTGGAACGCTCCCGGTTATGGATACGAAGCTGCATCCCTGTACATTCGCCTACGCAGAGAAATCTACCATGATCTTGGGTTGACTTAATTAACCAACCCAATGTCGCTTGAGTATAACATTGATCTATACAAACGCTCAATGAGAATAACCAGTTGACGTTCGCCATAAAGTAGACAGAAAAGAGACCAGGTTAAGGTGTCAACTAGTTTGGCTGTATACCCGTTTAAAGTTTAGATTATGAATCACACATTCGAACAAAATCGCCACAGTATAATAGTGATAAAAACGCCCCAGATTTAGTTTGGTGGTAATTATTACTCTTCCGTTGCCTTTAATAATGAAAAACCGCTGAATTGAAATCACAAAGATATTATTTCCAAGTCGGAAATGAATCATGATTGACAGAGATAAACTGATTTGTGTGGGGTCATTGTAAGACAAACAAATTACCGTTACAAAATATCCGACGAAATCAATAAGTAGTTACCACATGTATGTATACTGTAATCCAAAACAACCTGGTTAATGTGTAGTATCATCCTGCATTGATGTGTTAACACAATGTCACAAATTTTAAGAATTTATAAGCATGCAATATTATGGTAGCATGATATGACTTCTGTTCTGGAAGAATAGGTAGTACCCCCAATTATTAAAAGCCCTGATCAGTTAGACCAATCTCAGCGTGATATACCGGTTTATCAACAGCTAACAAATGATTTAATATCTGCCCTTTTGTTAAGCTTTAATAACTAATTTAAGCTTCATACTACCTTTAATGACCAAATGATGTCAACTTTAACAAGCTCTTTTACTGAAAGCTAGAAAAAATAACACCTTTTTGCTTGTAAACAAGCTTACAGAGCGTTGTCGGACATAAATGATACTGATGATCACCTTAAGTAACCCCTTTAAATAAAAAGTATAGATCACTGTAAAAGTACCCGAATAAAAACAAAAAGAATTTACAAATTTTAAGAAGCATATTTTCACCCGACCCAACCAAAGAACCATCATGGTACATCATTCATTCTTCTGCCTATTTCTTATGATTTTGTCATTTCATCTTTTTTCGAGGCAAGATATTAAAAGATGCATAAGCAAGAAAACATTAGGAAACTGTTAAATAGGTTGCAACAAAGATAACACGTGTACATGATCATAATCAGAAAATTGATATACTTAACGATATGGAATATAACTATAAAAGGGAATAGTAAGGGAATAATAGTAAAGGGAACACAGTGAGTGTCTTACAAACGATGAAAGCGAACATAAGTTACATAAGTAACATCGAACATTTGGTCTTTCAGTCAATCTTTGGTCTAAACAAATGACCGTGGGAAATCTCACACGTATCGTGTTGTAAACGCACGTACAGTGACAAAAATTGTCCAAAAGGTTGGCCACTTTCTGTAAGACTACTTTCACATGATTCCCCTCATACGGAGACGCTCATGCAGTTTCTGCTTTTAGGCAGTGGGCTGGCTTTGAGACAAATGCTTGCACGAAGATAACTATAGGGACCACTGATTTCCTGCCTCTTTGAGCAATGGCTTGCCTTACAGAAATGCTTCCTACAAAATATCTATCTTGAGAAAACTGCTCTCTAGAAGATTGGTGAACTCTTCTCGTAGCTCATTGTATGAGCAGTAAGTCGATGGGAGCTCTAGGAACGGTCCACATGTGTGGGCGATGGGTGCTCTGCTTAACCCTTTGCGTACTTTATTGAATTGAACAGAGATTTTGTCTACGCAGATGACCTCTGATGCGGTTACATAACGGAGGAACTTCCTCAGACAGGAAGGGTCAAGACTCTTGATATACTGCTTCAGATAGGCCAGCGAGTTGGCCTCGTCATTGGTCATTGGTGTGCACTGCAACAGTTTCAGTACTTTTCGGGTGGTTGGCTTCTTGACGTTCAACATAGTGACTGTGGCAGATGCATCTGGCAGATACAACTGCAATAACTCGCGTGCAGTTGAAGCCATGCCATCCAAAGCAAACTTACTATCTTGTACGATTTTTCTGTGAGCTGCCTTCATCAATACCGATTTCAGCTCCTCTCTTCGTGGAATGGAATGGCAGTCAACCCTGGATAAAAGATCTTGCAAATCTTCCTTGTCATCCTCGTCGTTGAGATCCCCTGCCAATGCCTTCTTCACCACAACACTTTCTGACTCTGGAATGAAAGCCAAAAAGGAGTCCATCAGTATTTCTGGTGTGACTGCTTCCAACCCATTGATTAATGCCACTGCAAAGGCGCCGGCTAGCTGTATAGGGAAGAATCCTTGATCGATGTATCCTTTTGCAAGAATACGCCCTACAGCAGACCACTCCTCCTCTCCGTACTTGTTTAATAGTGACGGAATCCTTTCATTTTCCCCACTCATTGATGTGATGATAAACACATCTCCTTCCAGAAGCAGGAATACGCTTCGCGTGCAACACCATCGCGATCCACTCCAGATTCGTCAATAAAACCAAATCGTACTGGTGTATGCACAATGTTTGGATCCATAAATCTTGAAACCATTTCTTGTTGCACTCTCACTCGATTCAAAGTTATAGTCAAACGTCCCTGGGATGCCGCGGGTGGTGTGGGTGAACGGGGCGAACGAATCGGTGAGGAAGCTTCGAAGGTGCCATCTCTCTGGAAGTCTACAAGCGGCAAAGTATCCGATAAATTACTGCCAGTGCTGGGTCGTGGTCCAAACTGGATATCCTCATCTGCGAAATCGTAACTTGCAACTTCAATAGTGACCTCTGATGATGGTTGCAAAAGATCTTCATCGACACTGACAAATGTGACACGTTCCGCCAACTGAGACTCATCGTAATCAGGCCGTGATACTGTGCAAGGTTTTGGACCACCACCAGCTGTTGCCTTGTTGCGGCGTAGACGCTTGGACAACGAAGTGTTACAGGCATTTTCTGCAGGAGGATCTGCCGAATGGTCCAGTGGTGGCAAGCTTGAGGAACAGCATGGGAATTCAGTGTCCTCCTCAGGGGTGCAGGTTTCATCTTTGTTTACGCTTGGCCCGGTTGAATACAGAAAAAACCTCAAGATTTCTGACATCCGCACTGCCTCATACAGAGAACCGACAGTATCATCATCCGAGAGGGGGGAGTGGGTGAAATCACGAATGTCAAACCTGCATGCTGAAGCTTTCACGCCTTTGCGTGAGATACCTTTTGGGAAAAAAGGGTCTTTCCCTCCTCCAACAAGGCACTTGCATTTGACGTTTTGGATACACAAGTTTTCCTTGTGCCCCCACCAGTTATTTTGCGGGCTCCAGTGCCGTTGTGAACCCAGCCAAACTCTATTTTACGTGTAGATTTTGAGGCATTTTGGTTTCCACGTAGTTTTTTTGGCTTTTGACACTTCATCCTCCTCATCTGTTTCACTGTCTGACAAGTTGCCCGATGCAAGTTTGAGCTTCTTGCGGATTCTTTCATAACAGCTGCGTTTCTGTGCATTCTTGGCAGATTCTCTCTTGGCATTTTTGGCCTTACGGCAGTGTTGCATGAGTGCCAGTCGGTCGCCGATACAGAGAAAACTTTCGAGAGTTTTATCATCTTGGCTGAGATTCTGCACAACACCAATGTCGATCTGTAAGAGACAACATACACAAATCTTGCTCTAGTTCCGGTACACGTATTTCTCTTATACATTACAAATTTAGCAGATGAATGCAGTTCACTCTTGTTGATACAAACTCAACCGGACCTGGGCAAAGTGTGTGTTATAATTAGAATAACACAGCGCCAGTCATTCAGCGTGTACATATCACACAGTCGGGACCAACGCTTTGTGTTTGTTATAACCAGAATTTCATATTGACTTCTTCATGCATCGAAAGTTAATTCTTCTTAAAGAGTACGGGCACACACAAGTTATCATAATGTGTACAATGAACAGCGCCCGACCTTGTCATAATGGTGTCCACCAACCCCCATCCACCCATCCCCCCCCCAGATTTTCGAATTTGATGATACCACCCGCTTTCCCAACTGGCAGGCGCCGACAATGGCAACGCCAATGCTTGACCTGACCTAAGCCTTTGCGCCTATAAGGGTGAGACTGAGAAACAATGTCAACGTAACGGACCACACTCCCCAAACGCAACCCAGAATTCCTACCTTTTCAGCTTTCATCTTTGACAAAGTGGTTTCTTCTACGCCTCTTCCCCTCAAAAACTCGTACATTTTTTCAGCAGCTATATCAGCATTCGATGCCATGACTAAACGATGCTTGTGCAAGTGCGGTCTTCTGCAAGCGGGTGTGCACGTGTTGCGAGATACTGTACTTACGGTTTACTAAACCGTACGTACGATTTAGTAAATCGTACGTACGAATTAGTACTTCGTACGTACGGTTTAATAATTCGTACGTACGATTTATTAATTCGTACGTACGGTTTAGTAATCCGTACGTACGGTTTATTAATTCGTACGTACGATTTGGTAATTCGTACGTACGGTTTAGTAATTCGTACGTACGATTTATTAATTCGTACGTACGGTTTAGCAATTCGTACGTACGGTTTAGTAATTCGTACGTACGAATTAGTTTTATTTTTAACCATGTCCTATCTACACTTCCGTAAAATCTCGACAACGCTTCGAAAAAATTGCCCCGATTGATACTTATTATTGCGGAGTAAACATAGTACCAGTTGAGCTCCGGCTTCGTTTTCGGGTTCGAATTCGTGCGCGTCGACCACGTTTCAGTCACAGCTTGGGAACGTTAAAAAATGATTTATTCCTTTCGTGTTGCCTTTTGGGCAAATTTCTTTGCTTCACATTGTCGATACTTAAATATTACAACATTATCTGTCTCAAAACACTCCGAAACATATCGCTATTGCCTCAATTTAAACTTTGATCGCGCAAAAATGTCGCGAAATTGTATGGCGATGGTGGATATGAATATGCAATTTAGAAACGTGACTGCATTACGTCGGTTGAGGGCGCACTGTCAGATGGCCGGCCTGTATGTTGGGTTTTTTAATCACGATTTTCACGATGATGTAAATCAGAAATCCCGAAGTGGTTCGTATTGTTTCCCGTACGATTCCTGTTAAAAAATCACGAGACGCAGGCAGCATGCAAGCGAAGATGGACTGCCTATTGAGTATTATTAGTTCGGAAGTCAAGAAGTATTTTTTTACAAATTCTTCCAAATAGGCACTTTGGGAGACAAATTAGCGATAGTTTTGATTCACTTGGGAGACAGTGGCACTTAGGGAGACATTTCAGTGTCTCCCTAAGTGTCTAGCTACCCCACAAAACGATATTTGGGAGTTATTTTTGCTCGGAGAAGACAGATTTGGGTCTAAATAGCATAAATATGAAATTTCGTGGAAAAAGCTCCAGGTAAAAACGGGTTAGGTTACAATAAAGATTGTGCACGACTCTATGGGATTGTCTCCCAAAGTGCCCATTTGGAGGTATTATAAGATTGTTTGTTATTCAGAGTCGATGGTCTTCTACGGAGCCCCTAAAGGGACATATGACGAATAAAAATCACCGTTACGAAATAATTTGAGTATTTTATTTCGTGCACTCAAAATAACTTATTTCGTGAGCTCGAAATGTTGTCGTGGCCACGAAATGACTTCTTGCGCTCCAAGAATATCTGTTCGTGAACTCGAAATAATTTCGTGCGCTCGAAATACTTTCTAGCTGGTACTCTACTCGCTAAGTTTCGCGATTTGTTTGTCATACAATCCATTATGTTTTTAAGACGTCAACAAGGTGTATCTATATTAAGTTACGATTTCACCCAGCTAGCAGGTGCCGCGCGAAGCGCGGCATCCTGCTAGTCTATACTATAAAAGATGTAAAATGCGCCATCTTGTCCCTGGGCGCCGCCATCTTGGAACGCAGGGCCGCGCACTGACCTCTACACCTGGACGGACCATTGTCCATATTCTGCTGTGCTAACACTTGAAGTCGGCTCGAACTGGAAGTGCAACATGGAGGACCCGAGACGTCACTGCTGTGAGCCAATGAAATGTCCAGGTGTGGAGGTCAGCGGATTTATTCTGTACATTTTGTATTTATAAACATTACGTAATACGTATCATACCAAGACCTGGACATTTCATTGGCTCACAGAGTCACGTCGTGGGTCCGCCATGTTGCACTTCTCCGCATGCCGACTTCAAAATGAAACAATGATGATCTGTCCATGTATAGAGGTCAGTGGGGCCGCGCCATCTTGGCCCGTGGTTGGCGCCATGTTGGAAAGACGCGGCGCTTTTGGTCGGGCGACTCGTCGCCGCGCGCATGTGCCGCCGGCGTCGGTGCGGCGGGGTGCCGGATCGTTCGCGACGGCGAATCCCCCGGGGAATAAGATTTAAAAAAAAACTCGTAGTCGTCCGAAGTGAGATTTAAAAGAAACGGACGTTACCGATGAACGCGTAATCGCTTTTCGATTGCCTGTTGATGTCTGTGGGCCTTTTTGCGTAAACTATTGCGTTATTTTTGCATTGTCCTTGCCCGGAGTTCGGGCCGAAGCCTTCCCGAAATCGTATACCGTAACTCGGTTGCCGAATTGTTGGCTGTTTGCGATTAAGCGGCAGCTACATGCGTTACACGAAGCCTTCGCAAATTAATTGTATCCGTCTTGCTCGCTCGGTGGCCGAGTTGTTGCCGAGTTTGTTATTCGCGATTGGGCGGCCCGTCCCGTGTTATTTGAGCTGATGCCCCGCGCGCTTTATACATGTACTCCCTTGGTTATTGCAGAGTTTGAGCGCCAGCTTCGTTTTCGGCTTCGAATTCCGTGCGCGCCGACCACTTCCAGTCACAGTTTGGGAACGTAAAAACAATGATTAATTCCTTTCGTGTTGCGTTTTGGACAAATTTCTCTCTTGCAAAATGTCAATACCTAAATATTACAACATTATCTCTGTAAAAACACTCCGAAACATATCGCTATTGCGCAAATGTTAACGTTCATCGTGCAAAAATGTCGCGAAATTGTATGTCGATCGTGGATACGAATATGCAATTTAGAAACGTGACTGCATTACGTCAGTTGAGGGCGCACTGTCAGACGGCCGGTCTGTTGTTTTTTTAATCGTGATGATGTAAATCACAAATCCCGAAGTGGTTCGTATTGTTTCCCGTACGATTCCTGTTAAAAATCACGAGACGCAGGCAGCATGCAAGCGAAGATGGACTGCCTATTGAGTATTATTAGTTCGGAATTCGGGAGTATTTTAACAAAGATTGTTTTTATTCAGGGACATGTGACGAATACAAATCACCGTTACGAAATAATTTGAGTTTTTTTCGTGCACTCAAAATAACTTATTTCGTGAGCTCGAAATGTTTTCGTGGCCACGAAATGACTTCGTGCGCTCAAAAAAATCTGTTCGTGAGCTCGAAATAATTTCGTGCGCTCGAAATACTTTCTAGCTGGTACTCTACTCGCTAAGTTTCGCGGTTTGTTTGTCATACAATCCATTATGTTGTATTGTTAAGACGTCAATAGGGTGTATCTAAAGTTACGATTTCACCCAGCTAGCAGGTGCCGCGCGAAGCGCGGCATCCTGCAAGTGAAAACAAACTTTGAAGGGTACATCATGAACAGCAACGTATATACTATGGTGGCTCTGAAGAGACATCACAAATCGCGACTATTTAAGGTCAATATTTGCGAATAGAGCGCAAGACATGAATTTTGTTAACGCCAATACTGACGTCAATCAATATATTCGCAATTCGACACGTCCCTTCTGCCGAGCCACTATTCAGGTCTGTACAATGTTCTTATTTCTGATTCTTATTTTGTTCTCCATTTTTTTTCGTACGTACGTATCACACAGCGACAATGACATTGGTGACAAGGACGCGACTTGTCAACGACGATGACACTGTGGCTAATACTATAAGACACTTTATTTTGATACTTTTACCAATTAATGTCCGGTCCTCATTACAGAGGATTAATCATGGATTGATTAGGCCTAATCCGAGCTTCATTCCCCTGTCAATTTATCTCGTGCCCAGCGCCCATACTGGGCGCTGGGAAAAGCCCATGCGCTTTGAGCTCTGATTGGATAGATTTTGTGTAACATATACACTGGAGGTCACCAGTTCCGCAGCTCAGCTGCGCTGCGTGCAATTCGAAAGGTCATGATACGCTACCCAGAATGCCATGCGTTTCCTTCTGCATTGATGCTTTCCAGTATAGGCGGTGGAACCGAGCAAATGTTGTCAACAAACCAGATTTTTTTTTCAACTGCGCATATATATGCACAGCGATTTAACAATAAATTAGAGGTAATAATTATAACATGCATTTGAGAACCACTGACTCGCCTTAAACAAAACATGACAATGTTAAAAAAGAGATTTATCTTTCTTTCTTTTTTCAGCGTGCACAAATTTAAGGATGGTGGAGTGTTTAAACCACAGGTAAAGTGAATGAGATGTAAATATAATTTACAATTAATTCAGATTGTGTGCTATTGAATTTATCTGTCAGTAATACGTTGATACATTTCTGTAGAAACAAAACATATTTGTGTATTAAAAACAAATTGTTTTTACCCCCCCCCTCCCCTTCCAGGAGCACGAACACAAGTCAAAAATGGATAGGGAGAAAGAGACCGGTTCCATTATTTCGTCGGGGGGTGTGTCAGGCCGGACGGGAATGTTCGGCGGGACCTCCGCGAAGAAAGCCCACGTGAGTATAATTTCCACCCCTTGCATTCAAATAAAACTCGGTACAATAATCAACTCGTAATAACAACACCGTTTCTGTTCAAGCACGCCAGAATTTGTTCCAGAATCTTGCTAATTTGTAAAGTACATGTAGTCAAAATGCGTATAAGCATTAACGAACTCATTGCTTTGGGCAAAGCTAAAATAACGATACTTTAATAGGCCGTCTATATTCCTGTCGAATGAGGGCGCTGTAACGACGCCATTTTCTGCATACCGACCATTAATAGCAAAATCGAATTGATTTTGCAGGCCTACAATAATCCAAAATTTAAATATTGAATTTTTTTTGTTTTGTAAACTGATGTGAATTTTGCTTTAATGTTTATTGCCCAAATGCCGTACTTGCAGCGCCCTCTTCGGTTAAGACTGCGGTATGGTCCCCTAACCTAGAGCAGCATGTAAGAAGGCAGCAAAGTGCTGAACGAAGAACAAAATAAACTATACTCAAATAAATTTGATGACCCTGAATGACCTCATTATAGCCCACCCTCTATTGCCCCATAACAACCAATCCCGCTGAAGCCGCAATATGAACAGCATGCACTTCTCAAATGTAGGCCGTTTTCTACGACGATCGCGAATTTTTCTTTATACAATTCTATTTTTCAGAATAATTACAGGATATCTAGCGCAATCACTTTGCTGGATGCCTAGAATCATTATTTACTTTCAGATGAGTAAGATATTTGTTAATAATTCGGTAGTAAAATTTTTGGATATCTGCAAATGGTGTATATCCTACCTTTAAAAACTGTTCTATTTTGAACGACGGGGGCGGTTGACTGGTCCTCTCCCCACATGTAATGGTAGAATATGGCACCAGCGCGTAGCTTCACGTAATATATGGCCCAACCAGATATTTTTGTACGGGCGGTAATGGCGTGAACACACCGTATAACCTGAAGCACTATAGCTATGAAACATATCCAATGAGAGTAAAAAGCAAATAATAAAGAAGTTACATATAATACCTCGGATGGGCAGTAAAGACGAGCGAAATGATTGTAGAACTCCGAAAGGCTTGGGCTTGTGTGGACTCTTGGTGGCAGCAAACACGTTGGCCGGAAGTGTATGTTTTTTTTTGAAACCTTTGCTTCGTATTTGGCTTCGGCTTCGCCTCCGACTTCGGAATCATGGACAAGCAAAATATATTTGGCTATAGGGTCATCGTAGATTTGTCCTTCAAAGGTCAAATCTGCAGTGGCCTCAGAGACGAATGTCTTTCTCATGTCATATTGTGACTGTGTGCCAAATTCCATTATGTTATCATCAAGACAATGATCAATTCTATAATAATGTTCACCAATTGCCTGACTCAAGCAAATTATGGCTGTTTCCTGAATAATAACAAGAAGCATGTAACCACTCCGCCTGTGTTTTATTCCATCCCCTGCAGGGCGACGACGGCTAAATACAGATTTAAAAATAAAAAAATGGTCGGAGCGTGATATCCGACCGGGCGAGCAATGAGTGCACGTTGGGAGACTAGACAACGGACGGGATAAATTCGGCGCCAAACAAAAATAGTTTGCAATTTATTTTTTACCGCATTGTTTTGATTAGTGCCTGTTAATAATCGGCATGACATATCAAATTATTAGTCTAGACTTTAATAACTAAATTGCAGTAGTTTTTTTAAGCGATAATTATATTTATTTATTTAGTTGGAAGCGAGGTTTTTAATGTTAATTATTGTGTGTACGTTTAATGGGGAAAAGCTTTTAACGTCACATAAGGTGCTTTCAGGGTAGAGTATAGATTATTCAATTGCGTCTTTTGTTTTTGTTTAGGTCAGCTAAAGTAATCATAATTTAGGGACAGGTGCTTAAAAACTAACCTGGTGAAGTTGTATCTTTGTGAATGTTCTATCTAAAACTTTCTTATAAAGATCTCGATTTCAAAATTTGTAAATAATTACAAAAACTCAAGAGAGGTAACGTGTGTTTTAAACTCAGTCAATTTACCGTTCCATACTTTAGCAAGATTGCATGCGCATTTAGGTTTCGCATGCATACTTGATACTGCACAATTCTTTCTTGACTTTAGATTTTCGTCCACCCCACTCGCTCCTCTCATCCATTGTTTCAGGGCTTGGAACGAGGTCCCACCATTGACCTGACCAAGTAGCCCAGGTCAGCGCAGCATCCACCAATAGGTAGGCTTGGATTAGGTGCCAAGTGATGCCGCTTTCACACAATTAACGCACGGTTTTCAAGTCAACTTCTGCCCAAGTGCCCAGTTGACAACCAAAATCCTTGGGCCTTCTATATTATACATAAAGCCAGACAGTTCTCTTAAAAAGACGTCGGGTATCGGTTACACTTGACGGCACCAGACTACAGGTTGTTTTCTTCATAAATGCAGCAGTTCTCTCCGCTATCAAGCAATGCTTATTGGACACCTTTGCTCACGTGGCGCACTCTCTTGACTGCGCATGCTTGAATACTCTCGCACCTATAATACTATGGGAGAATCTTGATTAAACGCTGCTATAATTAATTTTCATGCAGTTTTTCAGAGTTGTGGTTCATGGGACATCGCATTAAATAGAAAAACTAATGAACCCATATCTAAACTTTAGACCAGATTTAAAATTGTCTTTAGAGGTGGAACACGGAGGGAAATAATAATTGTTTGCCATTTAGTAGATTTTAGATCATTCAATAGTTAATCTCGGTTGTTAAACTTCCTGTGGGGTAGTTTTAAATTATGCTAAGTCGCATGATGGTATTTTTGAAGGTGGCTATAGTTATATATAACTTTCCGGTAATAAATAAAGCAAGTGTTGGACGAAATAATTGTTGGATGACACTTTATAATACAAGACGTTAACAGTGTTAAGCGTTCCAAGAGGGGTGTACATTGTTGGATTTCAGCTAATTTCCGCGATAGTAGTCCAACGTGTACACCGTATACGTACGTGTTTCCACGCTAAATATTCCACTTATTTCCCGCCCGGTACATTCGCTTTCCATCTCTACCGCAATATAAAATAAAACTCTGCGTATATTTATTATTATTTTTCAATGCATTGTTCTCTTTTCGGCACGACTGCATTCTAGCCAGCAGCGGCCGTCTGTTGCCATGACAAAGAAAGCAGATATGGAAAATAAACAATTTCCAATTATATATTAAAATCGTTCGATAATGAAGGTCGGCGAATACTTTCCGCTCTTGATTTTCTAAAAAAACACGAGCAGTTGCCATGGTTTTGCGTGCGTTTACAACTCGCCTACATGTTCGCAAAGGTGTGTGCAGACTCCGCCACATTTGTTGTTATCAGACATTTGGAAACCGTCTTTATTGTGGAGTGTTGTAGTTTTTTCACCGTGCAGTTGGCCTAAGTTCTCGGACATAGTGCGGTTTCGTTTATAGCGTTTCTCCCGTCAAAATGGGAGGGAATCTTGGGCCACTGGCTCTGTGGCTTGTTGTTGCATTTAGTTCAGAGGGTAAGTTATATTTAGAGAATTCCGACAGTCTAAACATATATTTGTTTAAAGGGATCATATACGTTTGGTAATTGGAACCCACTCTTTGTTTCAATCATATAGTTATAGATATATACCATAAAACTAACCTGTACAAATTTCATTTCAAAAGGTGGTAGCGATTTTGAGATATTGCCGAAAATCTGGAGCGGTTATGTCCACGTAGAAAGAATAATCTGCATTGGAATACACAATCTGAGAAACTTCACGTACTGCAGTAACGCTTCTCAGATTCAGATTTTGTTTGGATAAAAAGTGATATCTTTTTCCATAACCGCAATACTTCGAAGTGAACAGTTTCAAAAAATGCATTATACTATACAAAGCTGCTGTACTTCTTACCAAGTAAGTTTTTATTGCCATTAATTTTTTGGAGTAATTACCAAACGTATACGATCCCTTTAAGTGTTAAGAATACATGCATGTTCTATATTACTTTGTATAATGGCTCTTGAATGGCTCTGCAAATGGCTCTTGAGGAATTTGACTGAAGGGTGTACGTAGCGTACAATGTTTACTTTTGGAGGGGGGTATTTATGGTGGCTCTGAAGGGACATCGCACATCGCACATTTCTGCGCAGATTTCTGCGATATTGCACATTTTATCGCACATTTCGGCGCCGATTTCTGCGATATTGCACATTTTATCGCACATTTCGGCGCCGATTTCTGCGATATTGCACATTTTATCGCACATTTTTGCGCAGAATTTTGCGATATTGCAGATTTTATCGCACATTTCTGCGCAGAAATCTGCGACATCGCACATTTTATCGCACATTTCTGCGCCGATTTCTGCGACATTGCAGATTTTATCGCACATTTCTGCGCAGAAATCTGCGACATCGCACATTTTATCGCACAATTTATCGCACATTTTTTTCAACATTCGAACGTGTGTTTGGCATTTGAATGTCGAATAAGGAGCTGGTAGTATGAATATTGAACGTCGAACGAGGAACTACGTGCAAACAGCTTCGTACAGTATACCACACACAATCACTCATTTTCGAATGCAGAATACTATTGAACTATTGAACAAATTCAAATAAAATTAACCACCAGGGAGATAAATGTCCATTCTTAATTATTTTCTTTTCTTTTCGACTTTTGTTTTATTTTTAACTCAACAAAATACACAAAACAAAACAAATTATATAATTGTTATTACCGGTATTCAATCTGCACAAACTAAGTTTGAAGAATTTGCAATTTCAGATACAAACTTATGCACAGTATTTATACTGGCAAAGGCTATCTTTTTTTTACATAATTGAATCTGAATAAATACTCAAGTGTAGGCACCCGATGCTTAAATCTACAGTTAAAAATAACAAAATAATGCAAAGATTCAAAATAAAATTAGGATGATCAATATTGTATCCAAAACAATAGATTTATAACATAATTATGTTTAAACGCACATGAGCATGGCTTTCCCACCAGTTTTTAAATTAAATCCATTCCTTTTAACTTGTTCACACTCAAACAAAATATGCTTCATTGTCTCTGAAAGATTTGAACAAAAAGAGTAAGAATCATCATCCACAATTTTCCTTTGGAAAAGTCTAACATTTGTCATTAACCCTAACCTTCCAAAATCCTCCAGAATCCTCCTTGCAAAATGCAGGACTTTGCAGGGAGAATCACTAAGGTCACTTGGAAGTTAATGCATCGAAGGACTTTAGGGCTTTGGGGGTTTTTGCCACTGGAGGATAAAGCAGGATCCAGGTCATAAGGCCTAAACTCTGATGCTGAATGATTTGGTAGGATTAAGGTTACTTGGGTATTTATCCAAATAAGAATTTTGAAGGATTCAGGTTATTTGTTAATTTGTACTTTCACACTGCTCGTGCTCTATGCACATGCTCCATAGAGCTTCAGTCAAGGTGTAAGTTATGTGTCAAGGATAGGAGACGTTAACAAACCAAGAGTCATGTGTGAAGAGTGACTGCAGACCCTTGTAGTACTAATACCTGCACTTATTAGCACCTGTTTGTTCCATGTTTGGGTGCTTTTATTTCAATGATAAACCAACTCATAGCAGGATTTTGCAGGATTCAGGCAGTGGTCACCAGTAACAAATAATGTAGGATTTTGCATGCAGGGTTCAGGTTACATGGAGTTTTAACACTTTGGAATTGCAGGATTTTTCAGGAATCAGGTTATGTTCAACAAAAATAGGGTAGGGAGTTAGGGTTTAAGAATTCATATTAATTTTATACTGGAAGATTTATGTTTTAAACTCTTTAATTACAAGATCTAAAAGTCAAAAAATAAATCTTACTCCATTCCTCCTTATGAATGTCAAATTCACGACTAAATTTAGTCAGTACTAGTACTAGAGGTTCGAGAATTATACAATATAAAAAAGGAACACATTTGTTTAGTAGACCAACCTGCATTATCATAATTATACATACATATATTATTTCCTCTATAATCCAACACTGATTTATAGCAAAAACCACTTTCAAAATATTCTTTCAAATGACCGGGATGGCAGAATTAATACCTCTCCAGTACATAAAATAAATATCTTGGACCCCTCTATTTACCCAAGTCTCCAACGAAATAATGTTGCCATTGCACACAAAAAGATGGCTTTTATCTTATCTTCATTCCCTTATCCAAGGTTTTGAATTGTGGTTTAAATAAAGGAAATATCCTCACAAAAACGTACAGGCTGCATGTTATTAAATTAATTGATAAAATCTGCAATGTCGCAGAAATCGGCGCAGAAATGTGCGATAAAATGTGCGATGTCGCAGATTTCTGCGCAGAAATGTGCGATAAAATCTGCAATATCGCAAAATTCTGCGCAGAAATGTGCGATAAAATGTGCGATATTGCAGATTTCTGCGCAGAAATGTGCGATAAAATCTGCAATATCGCAAAATTTTGCGCAGAAATGTGCGATAAAATGTGCGATATTGCAGATTTCTGCGCAGAAATGTGCGATACAATTTGCAATATCGCAAAATTCTGCGCAGAAATGTGCGATAAAATGTGCGATATTGCAGATTTCTGCGCAAAAATGTGCGATAAAATCTGCAATATCGTAGATTTCTGCGCAGAAATGTGCGATAAAATCTGCAATATCGCAGAATTCTGCGCAGAAATGTGCGATAAAATGTGCGATATTGCAGATTTCTGCGCAGAAATGTGCGATAACATTTGCAATATCGCAAAATTCTGCGCAGAAATGTGCGATAAAATGTGCGATATTGCAGATTTCTGCGCAGAAATGTGCGATAAAATTTGCAATATCGTAGATTTCTGCGCAGAAATGTGCGATAAAATGTGCAATATCGCAGAAATCGGCGCCGAAATGTGCGATAAAATGTGCAATATCGCAGAAATCGGCGCCGAAATGTGCGATAAAATGTGCAATATCGCAGAAATCGGCGCCGAAATGTGCGATAAAATGTGCAATATCGCAGAAATCGGCGCCGAAATGTGCGATAAAATGTGCAATATCGCAGAAATCGGCGCCGAAATGTGCGATAAAATGTGCAATATCGCAGAAATCGGCGCCGAAATGTGCGATAAAATGTGCAATATCGCAGAAATCGGCGCCGAAATGTGCGATAAAATGTGCAATATCGCAGAAATCGGCGCCGAAATGTGCGATAAAATGTGCAATATCGCAGAAATCGGCGCCGAAATGTGCGATAAAATGTGCAATATCGCAGAAATCGGCGCCGAAATGTGCGATAAAATCGGCGACATCGCAGAAATCTGCGCAGAAATGTGCGATGTGCGATGTCCCTTCAGAGCCACCATAGGTATTGTTTTGTGGAATACCAAAAAAAATAAAAATACATCAGGGCTTCCAAACTAGTTGACTGGGCGCGTGTTTTAACGTTGGCGGTCAATGTCGGTGCCTGATCCTCTCTCACAAAATCCTAAAGAACGCTAACTTCATTTTTCTTCATACAGTCGGAGCCCGAGTGTGCTACGAAGGCCAACAACCCGATCCTAATGCCCCGTGGCAGTACGGCTGGGTTATGACCGAGAACAACCCGGAAGAATGTACGGAGGTACGGCTTGGAGGCGTGAACACGGGGCAGTACGCGGCGGTGCAGAGCGGCCGTGACGCGGTGTTGCAGAGCGGCCGTGACGCGGTGGTGTCGGGCGGAGAGAGCGCATCGACCGAGCCACCTACAGTCAACCAGGGAGGTACAGGTACGCTAAAGTTTAGCTGAATCCAACGGTGCATTCTGTGTAGAGTATTTTCCCAGCGCAATGCAATCCGTATATTCTGTTGTTAAAAAAACCGTATATATGTATATTTATTGTTCTTTAAAATTGAAAGGGCACGACTGTATTTTTCAATCATAAAACCCTGCAGTATAGTGCCTTAGGTGCCCCCAGAATGACTTGAAGTGTGCTCCAAATATCCCTAGATCGCCGGTGCCTCAGGAACATCGCCCCTTGGACCCCCCCTCCCCCCTTACCGGGGTTTTGCCCCTGAACCTGAATGGGGGCCAACGCCACTAGCCCTCTGCACTGGTGGCTGATAGGTCACTCGACTGGTGAATATTTGGGTGTCAATCCGCGCCACTCCACTTTATATTCCCCATGATCATTTTCAACCGTAAATTTCACAGGAAGCCCCTTTTTTGCACCGGAAATAACCACATTTTAATAACAACATTGCATGTATTCGTTGATTTTCACTTCAATTCAGACGAGCCATTGGATGAGAATGATTCGGCACAACCCTGTTTCAGTCTCAATTCTGGCGGGACACTGCTGTCAGCGGTACAAGTAGATCGACTGGAATTTGAAGTTTCAACTATTGAGGGCGCTGTAGTCAGTTCTGTTTTGCACCTCGAGGACGTCGCAAGTGATGTGCAGTATCACTACGATATCGGTAAGCTCTTTTTAGCTACAATAACACCCCACTATACAGGGTGGCCCAAAACGAAAGACTGTGTGTTTTGCATTCGCTGCACTATTAATAGAGTCAAACTCAGCATAATTGATTACAATTATTTTCTTTTGATTTGGTTTACTGCAGAGTTGCGTGACGATATATTGAAACTTACCCTGGGAAATGATGGGGAAGAGCTAGAGCACGTTAGTTGGACTTGGACGGCGACATCGACACCAACTCGCCTCTGGGTGGCGTTCAACAACTTCGAGCTCCAGTTAGGATACCACGGTGACTCCGAACCGATATTGCGCATAATGTCGGGTACCAGTACTACCGGGCCGCGTGAGATCCGTATCCTTGGATTCGATGCCGACCAGGAATCCCCAAACGCAGAATTAAACATCTACATGCCTTGTGGGTGGGAGGAATATCCATAGTACACACCATTTGCTTTTTGCCGTAATTTTCGAAAATTGATGGGTTACGGGAATTCACTTGTGTGACTGTTGTGCCAACAACATTAGAGTTGGGTGTACGCTATGCATGTGGCTGGTGGGCCGGTGGCGTAATTAGTTTTTTTTACACCGCAGCGAAGGGTTCACTTTATATTACGGCCTTGTAACAAGACTACGAATAGGGCCTACGTTCAGTAGGCTGGCACTAGTTGCAGCGCTGAGGGCGCAAAACGCGCGATATTATCATAATCACGTACACGTATATTTTTAGTATTTATTATTTATTCGGCCATGAAAAAAAATACAAAGCCAGTGTACAACAAAACAAATTGAAAAAAACCCAAAACATAATGAACAGGGCAATAAGGAAAGTAATTACACTAGGGTAAAATAATCATTATTTTGAATCAGGTTGAGTGAGGAAGGAACAAGTTGCGAAGGGATACTATAAGTGTAATTATTATTTAAAAACAAAACAAACAAAGAAGCAAGGAAGGGGTTGGTGGGTTAGGGGTGCGGATTGGGCGTAGTTCAGCCATGGAGCAAGGAAAACGAATTCAGCCATGAGGTTAATTCAGCTAGCTTTACGATAATTGTACAATGTACATGCGCATGTGGGGGTGTACGCGCGCGTGCACGATCGTATATTGTCGCGCGCGTTTTATACATTGACTTTGTATTCGTGAGTCTCCTCTCAAGAGTGAAATTGCCAGTGTTAAGACAAGAAACCCTTCGCTGCGGTGTAAAGAAATATATACGCGGGCCGGCGTACAAACGCCGATTTTGGTGTCTCAGTCAGCCCCTGGACCGCCCTACTAGTCAGTGGGACGTTACGCACATGAAGCAAAAGTTGCTCTCTAAAAAAAGGTCGTTAATTTGTTTACATATATATTTGCTTTATAGCGCATGTTAAGCTGTAGGGGTTCCCGGCAAAAGGTCGTTAGCATGTGAATAACCGTATACAAATATTAAGCATATCTAAAACGCTGCAGCACGACTGGTTGTCAGGGGGTAGATAAGGCGACATGATGATATTACACCTGTTTTTTGTAAGCCCCATTAGCTGCCATTTGTGGCGCGGGTGGAATTCAAAATATTATGTATTGTCTTTAAGCTTTTATATCATCAAAGGTCAGCTCCACATTACTTACTTGAATTGATTTCTGTGTTTCATCCTATAATACACACAAAAAGCTGTAGTGGGGTAAAACTTCTGCATCCTAAACTTGAATCAAAACGAACCAAAGCTTATGGTGACCGAGCGTTCAGTAATTATAAACCAGTTCTCTGGAATCGACTTCATGGAGACATGAGGGCTATAGTGATTTTAATGTGTTTAAGCAAAAACAATTAAAAGGTATTATGTTTTTTAGTGTGTGGTAGTATTATTAGCTGTTTCGGCCTTTCAGCCGAAACAGCTTTTGTTTTCGTTAAAGTTTTTTTTTTTCTTTTTTTTTTTCTTTTTTTTTTGTTTCTTTTTTTTTTTTGTCACTTTTTCCCATAGGATTTGTACACGTTTTTTCTGCCAATACACTTTGACACTTTGGTAAATCCGATCGACCTGAAACTTGGCATACATTTAGACAACCACCCAAGGACGGTCCTAGAAGAAATTCGTCGCGATTCCGTCATTCAAGGTCACGTGACGTCATGTTAAATGTAACATTTTCCCCATAGGTTTTGTACACGTTTTTCTTCAAACTGTTGACTTTGACACTTTAATAAATTCGATCGAGTTGAGACTTAGCATACACTTAGAACACCAACCACAGATAGTCCTGGACGAAATTCGGCACGATTGCGTCATTCAAGGTCACGTGACGTGACGTTAAAGGTGTAATTTATTTCCCCATAGGGTTTGTACACGTTTTTCTTCAGACTATTGACTTTGACACTTTCGTAGACTTGATCGACTTGAGACTTAGCACAGACCTCGACCGCCATCCTTAGGAGGGCCAAGAGAAAAATAATCAATATGACGTCATCGCGGGTCATGTGACGTCACATTAAAGGTGTAGTTTTTAAGACCCTCTAACTCTGAAAGTACAAGTCCGGTTGGGGTCAAACTTGGTTTGCAAGTATTCGAGGATGTGTTATAGACGAAAATTAAGATGACGTAATTATGACATCATCGGGTGTCATGTGACGTCACATTAAAGGTGCAGTTTTTCCCATAGGATTTGTACACGTATTTTCAACTTATATATCTTGGGAAAATTGGCAAATCCAATCGATTTCAGACTTGGCACACACATAATGAAAGTCATCTTAGACATCCGAAACAGCTCTGTGTTTGTCCACAAACACATGTCTAGTTTGTAATTGTAATTGACACTATGTAAAGCGTTTTGAGATGTTTTAATGTAAAACGCTACATTAAAATATTATTATTATTATTATTATTATTATTATTATTATTATTATTATATTTTAAAGAAACAAAATTCACGATAGTCACACATTTCACGAGTCGTAATTTCAGTCTTTTGTGATTTGTAATTTAGAAATGTAGCAGCACAAAATCCTTCAAACTCCATTATCTCAAAAAGTTAGTGAAACCGAAATTTTGAAAACCTGAATAGTTGTGATCTAGGAATAAAGTCTAAATAAAATGTTTTTTTTTTTAAAGAAACCAAATTCACGACCTATTGTTCGAATTATAGTCACACATTTCATGAGTCGTAATTCCAGTCTTATGTGATTTGTAATTTAGAAATGTAGCAGCACAAGATTTAGAAAATCTGAATACATGTAGTTGTGATATAAAAATCAAGTCTGAATATAATGTAACAAATAAAATAAAAAAGTGAGCTAGTTTCCTGAATTTTCTCGTGAGAACAGTAATTAATTACCCCACCCCACCGGGAGCACCCCTCCCCCCTCCCCCTCCCCCCTCCCCCCTTCCTTCCCTTTCCTTCTCGCTTGCGAAGTAGTAAACCCTGCTCGATAGCTTGGCTTAAATAACGTAACAGTGGTCAAAAATTTATTAGCGGGTGGGAGATTTAATAAGGTGACCTCATTAGTCTTTGCCAACGACGACTGTATTCGATATTTTGATGGTGCACGTTGCGTATTCTTTTCACACAATGCGCGCGCTAACGTACGACTGCACGATTAGTCCAGCTGACTGTCGTGTCGTTCATAGGAAACACGATATGTGGCAGAGAACCCCCCCCCCCCTCTTTTGTGTTGACCATTGTGCTCCCGGAATCTCAGGAATTCTTTTTAGGTTTCAAGAGGGTGTGTTAGGTAACAATTATGGTGTTCCATATCT
This sequence comes from Crossaster papposus, assembly GCA_037893245.1. Classification (NCBI taxonomy): domain Eukaryota; kingdom Metazoa; phylum Echinodermata; class Asteroidea; order Velatida; family Solasteridae; genus Crossaster; species Crossaster papposus. Next base: position 377,595 of record JBAIAA010000628.1, read on the forward strand.
GCCGTCGCCCGTCGTCCGTCGCCCGTCGTGCGTCGCCCGTCGTCCGTCGCCTCTTGCTCTATATTGTATCCCATTTCTGTCATTTGTCAGTTCCATATAGGGGCCTATGCCATTTTTCATCGTGCGTCGCGCGTCGCGCGTCGCGCGTCGCCCGTCGCCCGTCGCCCGTCGCCCGTCGCCAATCGCCCGTCACCCGTCGCCCGTCGCCCGTCGCCCGTCGCCCGTCGCCCGTCGCCCGTCGCCCGTCGCCCGTCGCCCGTCGCCCGTCGCCCGTCGCCCGTCGCCCGTCGCCCGTCGCCCGTCGCCCGTCGCCCGTCGCCCGTCGCCCGTCGCCCGTCGCCCGTCGCCTGTCGCCCGTCGCCCGTCGCCCGTCGCCCGTCGCGCCTCTTTCAAATTATCCCACGTGGCTGTCACGTGACTGTGCAATACCGCTCTCCACTCTCCATTATAATACAATACACAAACATAATAATACATGTACAATACACAAGCCTACGGAGCCCTTAAAGGGACATATGACGAATAAAAATCACCGTGGCGAAATAATTTTTTTATTTTGTGCGCTCGAAATCATTTCGTGCCCACGAAATCATTTCGTGCACTCTAAATAACTTATTTCGCCACGGTGATTTTTATTCGTCATATGTCCCTTTAAGGGCTCCGTAGGCTTGTGTATTGTACATGTATTATTATGTTTGAGTATTGTATTATTATGTATACATACCCTGGAGAGCGGTCTTGCACAGTCACGTGACAGCCACGTGGGATAATTTGGAGGAGGCGCGACGCGCGACGGGCGACGGGCGACGGGCGACGGCAGATATGGAATTCCATAAACAATAGTGTTGAGTGTGATTAAGGTATAGGGATAAGAGAGGGTACCCCTCTGCCACATATCGAGCTGTTGTGTGGAGGGGGTCGAAAGAGAAAGAGGGTGGCTGCCACATAAGCCTCGCGACTGATCATCACAGAAACTCTAATGCCTATAAAGGCCGGTTCATACTTCACGCGTATACCCAGCACGATACGTGGCTCTTATCTCTAGATCCTATACACCCCCCCCCCCCTAAAATCTAAACAGAATTCCTGAGACTCTGGGATCACAATGGCTAAAACCAAATAGGGGGAGGGAAGTTTCTCTGCCAGATATAGTGCTTCGTATGTAGGTAAAGGAGAACGGGCCAGTGCATACAAACGCCGATCTTGTTTCTTAGTATATTGACCGCTCCACTATAGTCAGTGGGACGTTACGCACATGAAGCAAAATTTGCTCCGGAAAAAAAGGTCGTTGATATTTTTACATTATATATTTGCTTTATAGCGTGCACGTTAAAGGCTGTAGGAATTCCCGTAAAAAAAAGGTCGTAAGCGTGTGAATAACCTTATAATATCAAGTAATATTTTGAAGAAACAAAATTTACGGCCTATTGTTCGAACTATAGTCACACATTTCACGAGTCGAAATGTCAGCCCGATGTGACATATTTAGAAATATAGCTGCACAAAATCCTTCAAACTCCATTATCTTAAATAGTAATTAATGAAACCGAGATTTGAAAAATCTGAATAGTTGTGACGCAGAAATTAAGTCTGAATAAAATGTAATTTTGTTTACTTAATCCCTTTTGAATTTCGGATTTTTTTCTTCACTGTGTGAAAGATGAATAGTTTCCTGTCCCTTTTGGCAAAACAAAAACCAACCAATAGTTAAAATGTGATCCCTTGCACATTATTCTGGCCCAACTTTGAGCTAATAAACACAACCTATGTCGTGCATTGTGCGATATCAGCTAATTTCAGCGATATCAGTCCAACGTGAACCGTATACGTGTTTATAATTTGTTCAATGCATTGTTCTCTTTTCGGCACGGCTGCGTTTTGGCAAGCAGTGGCCGTCTGTTGTCATGACAAAGAAAACAGATAAAGGAAATAAACAATCTCCAATTATATATAACAATCGTTCGATAATGAAGGTCGGTTAATACTTTCCGCCCGTGATTTTCTATAACAAAAAGAGCAGTTGCCATGGTTTTGCGTGCGTCTATAACTCGCCAATAGGTTCGCAAAGGTGTGTGCACTGGGCAGACGACCCCACCACATTTGGTTGTTATCAGACATTTGGAAACCGTCTTTATTTTGGAGTGTTGTAGTTTTGTTCACCGTGCAGTAGGCCTACATTCTCGGACATAGTGCGGTTTTGTTTATAGCGTTTCTCCCGTCAAAATGGGAGGGAATCTTGGGCCACTGGCTCTGTGGCTTGTTGTTGCATTTGCTTCAGAGGGTAAGTTATATTCAAAGAATTCCGATAGTCTAAAAATATATTTGTTTAAAGGGATCGTATACGTTTAGTAATTGGAACCTACTCTTTGTTTTAATCCTATATAGTTATAGATATATACCATAACACTAACCTGTACAAATTTCATTTCAAAAGGTGGTAGCGATTTTGAGATATTGCCGAAAATCTGGAGCGGTTATGTCCACGCAGAAAAAATAATCTGCATTGAAATACACAATCTGAGAAACGTCACTGCAGTAACGCTTCTCAGATTCAGATTTGTTGGGATAAAAAGTGATGTCTTTTTCCATGACCGCAGTACTTCGAAGTAAACAGTTTCTAAAAATGCATTATACTATCCAAAGCTGCTGTACTTCTTACCAAGTAAGTTTTCATTGCCATTAATTTATGGAGTAATTACCAAACGTATACGATCCCAGTTTAAGTGTTAAGAATACACACATGTTCTATATTATTTTGTATAATCCTGTAAATGGTTCCTAAGGAATTGGACTGATAGGTGTCTGCATAGTACAATGTTTACTTTTGGAGGGGGGTATTGTTTTGTGGAACACCAAAAACATAAAATACATCAGGGCTTCTAAAATATTTGATTGGGCGCGTGTTTTAACGTTGGCGGTCAATGTCGGTGCCTGATCCTCTCTCACAAAATCTTGAAGAACGCTAACTTCATTTTTCTTCATACAGTCGGAGCCCGAGTGTGCTACGAAGGCCAACAGCCTGACCCTAATGGCCTGTGGCAGTACGGCTGGGTTATGACCGAGAACAACCCGGAGGAATGTACGGAGGTACGGCTTGGAGGCGTGAACACGGGGCAGTACGCGGCGGTGCAGAGCGGCCGTGACGCGGTGTTGCAGAGCGGCCGTGACGCGGTGGTGTCGGGCGGAAAGAGCGCATCGACCGAGCCACCTACAGTCAACCAGGGAGGTACAGGTACGCTGAAGTTTAGCTGAATCCAACGGTGCATTCTGTGTAGAGTATTTTCCCAGCGCAATGCAATCCGCATATTCTGTTGTTAAAAAAACCGTATATATGTATACATATTTATTGTTCTTTAAAATTGAAAGGGCATGACTGTATTTTTCAATCAATATCGATTGTTCAATCATAAAACCCTGCAGTATAGTGCCTTAGGTGCCCCCAGAATGACTTGAAGTGTGCTCCAAATATCCCTAGATCGCCGGTGCCTACGGAACATCGCCCCTTGGACCCCCCTCCCCCCTTACCGGGGTTTTGCCCCTGAACCTGAATGGGGGCCAACGCCCCTAGCCCTCTGCACTGGTGGCTGATAGGTCACTCGACAGGTGAATATTTGGGTGTCAATCCGCGCCACTCTACTTATTCCCCATGATCATTTTCAACCGTAAATTTCACAGGAAGCCTCTTTTTTGCCCCGGAAATGATCCACATTTTAATAACAACATTGCATGTATTCGTTGATTTTCACTTCAATTCAGACGAGCCATTGGATAAGAATGATTCGGCACAACCCTGTTTCAGTCTCAACACTGAAGTCACCGGTACAAGTAGATCGACTGGAATTTGAAGTTCCAACTATTGAGGGCGCTGTAGTCAGTTCTGTTTTGCACCTCGAGGACATCGCAAGTGATGTGCAGTATCACTACGATATCGGTAAGCTCTTTTTAGCTACAATAACACTCCACTATACAGGGTGGCACAAAACGAAAGACTGTGTTTTGCATTCGCTGCACTATTAATAGAGTCAAACTCAGCATAATTGATTACAATTATTTTCTTTTGATTTGGTTTACTGCAGAGTTGCGTGACGATATATTGAAACTTACCCTGGGAAATGATGAGGAAGAGCTAGAGCACGTTAGTTGGACTTGGACGGCGACATCGACACCAACTCGCCTCTGGGTGGCGTTCAACAACTTCGAGCTCCAGTTAGGATACCACGGTGACTCCGAACCGATATTGCACATAATGTCGGGTAACAGTACAACTACCGGGCCGCGTGAGATCCGTATCCTTGGATTCGATGCCGACCAGGAATCCCCGAACGCAGAATTAAACATCTACATGCCTTGTGGGTGGGAGGACTATCCATAGTACATACCATTTGCTTTTTGCCGTAATTTTCGAAAATTGATGGTTTAGGGGAATTCACTTGTGTGACTGGTGTGCCAACAACATTAGAGTTGGGTGTACGCTATGCATGGGGCTGGTGGGCCGGTGGCGTAATTTGTTTTTTTTACACCGCAGCGAAGGGTTCACTTTATATTACGGCCTTGTAACAAGACTACAAATACGTTCAGTAGGCTGGCACTAGTTGCAGCGCTGAGGGCGCAAAACGCGCGATATTATCATAATCACGTACACGTATATTTTTCAGTATTTATTATTTATTCGGCCATGAAAAAAATTACAAAGCCAGTGTACAACAAAACAAATTGAAAAAAACCCCAAAACATAATAAACAGGGCAATAAGGAAAGTAATTACACTAGGGTAAAATAATCATTATTTTGAATCAGGTTGAGTGAGGAAGGAACAAGTTGCGAAGGGATACTATAAGTGTAATTATTATTTAAAAACAAAACAAACAAAGAAGCAAGGAAGGGGTTGGTGGGGCTAGGGGTGCGGATTGGGCGTAGTTCAGCCATGGAGCAAGGAAAACGAATTCAGCCATGAGGTTAATTCAGCTAGCTTTACGATAATTGTACAATGTACATGTGCATGTGGGGGTGTACGCGCGCGTGCACGATCGTATATTGTCGCGTGCGTTTTATACATTGACTTCGTATTCGTGAGTCTCCTCTCAAGAGTGAAATTGCCAGTGTTACGACAAGAAACCCTTCGCTGCGGTGTAAAGAAATATATACGCGGGCCGGCGTACCGAACGCCGATTTGGTGTCTCAGTCAGCCCCTTGACCGCCCTACTAGTCAGTGGAACGTTACCATAGAGCTATATTAAATTACTAGAGCGCTAACTCCTCATTCTTAGGCGCGGAAACGCTTTGAAGCCGTCCTGCGCGCCGACATTTTGAATTCATGTGCGTGCTGTAGAACATAATAAAAATAGATGGATTTAATTTTAAAGTGTACTCTAAATGCAACGCGCGTGCAAGTAGAACAGACGCAAACAACTTTACGCGCGTCATGTCAGTTAAAAAAAGTCACGGCAACATCAACTGCAGCGCGCGAATACGCACGCGCATTTGCGATGTTTGCGCTCATTTGCTGATCATGCGTTTCGGTTTTGGGCGTATCGGCTATGGTAACGCGTTGTATAGAATACAAACGCAGGTATGCAAATAGCCGTACAAAAGCCGTACAAAATGTTGAGGTTTCCATAGGTTTGTGCACAAACATGGATGCGCCCAGCTCGCATCACTTTGTACATCCAGTCAGCGCTCTAGTAATTTAATATAGCTCTATGGACGTTACGCACATGAAGCAAAATTTGCTCTCTAAAAAAAGGTCGTTAATTTGTTTACATATATATTTGCTTTATAGCGCATGTTAAGCTGTAGGGGTTCCCGGCAAAAGGTCGTTAGCATGTGAATAACCGTATAAAAATATTAAGCATATCTAAAACGCTGCAGCACGACTGGTTGTCAGGGGGCAGATAAGGCGACATGATGATATTACACCTGTTTTTTGTAAGCCCCATTAGCTGCCATTTGTGGCGCGGGTGGAATTCAAAATATTGTGTATTGTCTTTAAGCTTTTATATCATCAAAGGTCAACTCCACATTACTTACTTGAATTGATTTCTGTGTTTCATCCTATAATACACACAAAAAGCTGTAGTGGGGTAAAACTTCTGCATCCTAAACTTAAATCAAAACCAACCAAGGCTTATGGGGACCGAGCGTTCAGTAATTATGAACCAGTTCTCTGGAATCGACTTCATGGAGACATGAGGGCTAATAGTGATTTTAATGTGTTTAAGCAAAAACAAATAAAAGGTATTATGTCTTTTAGTGTGTGGTAGTATTATTTGTAATTATTGTAAGTGACAATTTGTAAAGCGTTTTGAGATGTTTTAATGTAAAACGCTATATTAAAATTGAATTATTATTATTATTATTATTATAATATTTTAAAGAAACAAAATTCACGACCTATTGTTCTAATTATAGTCACACATTTTACGAGTCGTAATTTCAGTCTTATGTGATTTGTAATTTAGAAATGTAGCAGCACAAAATCCTTCAAACTCCATTATCTCAAAAAGTTAGTGAAACCGAGATTTTGAAAACCTGAATAGTTGTGATCTAGAAATGAAGTCTAAATAAAATGTTTTTTTTTTTAAAGAAACCAAATTCACGACCTATTGTTCGAATTATAGTCACACATTTCATGAGTCGTAATTCCAGTCTTATGTGATTTGTAATTTAGAAATGTAGCAGCACAAGATTTAGAAAATCTGAATACATGTACATGTAGTTGTGATATAAAAATCAAGTCTGAATATAATGTAACAAATAAAATAGAAAAGTGAGCTATTTTCCTGAATTTCCTCGTGAGAACAGTAATTAATTACCCCACCCAACCGGGAGCACCCCCCCCCCTTCCAAACCTTACCCCTCCCTCCCTCCCCTCCCTCTTTCCTTCCCTTTCCTTCTCGCTCGCGAAGTAGTACACCCTGCTCGATAGCTTGGCTTAAATAACGTAACAGTGGTCAAAAATTTATTAGCGGGTGGGAGATTTAATAAGGTGACCTCATTAGTCTTTGCCAACGACGACTGTATTCGATATTTTGATGGTGCACGTCGCGTTTTTTTTTCACACAATGCGCGCGCTAACGTACGACTGCACGATTAGTCCAGCTGACTGTCGTGTCGTTCATAGGAAACACGATATGTGGCAGAGAACCCCCCCCCCCCCTCTTTTGTGTTGACCATTGTGTTCCCGGAATCTCAGGAATTCTTTTTAGGTTTCAAGAGGATGTGTTAGGTAACAATAGTGTTGAGTGTGATCATAGAGAAAGGACCACAGAAGGAGTTACAACTTCCCGGGCGATAAAATCTAAGCCAATTACTGTTATCAGATCCCCTGGTATGCCCATTGCTAAAGCACTACGACCGCAAGCTGGACCACTGACCGCAAGCCTCCTTTGACGCGATACGTTCGTCGCCGACATTTTAGCTGGTAATCGGTAACCTCCTATGCGTTGTACGGTGAAAAACTCAACGCTGACGTCACTTCACTGCAGCGATTTCCCACTTTCTGGAGAAAAAAATGTGAACAAGCGAAGCTTTAACGCAGGCACAGTGTTTATTGGTGACTCGTACCACGTGAAGTACCGATGTGCAGTTTCTATATTCGAAGCAGTATATTTCAACGTTTGTTCGGCGAAAATCGGCCAAATTTTCAGTAAATAATGGTCCATTTATGAAAAAAAATCAATCCTAGGGGATAGGTTATTAAATATGATATTTTCATGAAAATGCATGACCCTGCATGCTAACGAAATAGTGCATGTTCTTTGTCATGAAATGGGCTTTCTTGTGATGTATGCCATTACGTTCCCCAGTGTTACCCAACTGTAAACAAAAAACTTGAAAATCGAGAATATTTTAAGTTTTAACGATTTTATTTGTAAACAAGGCACAAATATATGGGCGGCCAAAAGGGCCAAAATCGTGTTTATTGGGAAGCAGCGTAATCATACATGTCACTCAAGGTTTTTTAATTTTTAGAGCGATTCTCGGTCACCTGGGAAGGACATTAACGTGAAGGACGTGTAATACTGGGTTTTGTGGAATTTTCTTTCTTTTTCTGTGAGGCTATTAGGTTTTTAAATTCTAATGGAGTGCTTTTGCAAGAAGGTATAGCACAGAGAAACCGGTTTATGCAGGCATAGGCCCCTACTTCAAGGAATAATCAGTTGTTTTTTTTTAGTTTTTTTTTATCAATTCCAGAGTTAGCTGCAGTGAATCAGAACTCATTTTATGTGGGAAGGAGAGGGTGTTTTATGGGAGTTTTCACAAGTCAGAACTTTTTCTCATCGTTTTCGTTATTTTTTTTGGAGATGCTGAAGCAGTTCTGCTGCGTAAGGTATCATTGGATTTTAGGTAGTGGCTGGTCTACAGAGATAAATCTGCATGATTTATTGTGTGCTGGTATGCCAGCAGTGTGGTTGCGTAACTATCCAATCCAGCGCACAGCGGACGTCTGAGGAAGCGCCCCCAGCGTTCGACAATAGTTAAGTAAAGACAAGTTTGTCCTTTTGTGAAAACGTCCTTTGCGTGTGTATGGACGTCCTTTCGTGAAAACGTCCTTTTGACATGTTTGAATGTCTTTTGGCCGTTTGTTCTTTGTTTGATTTTGACTGTTGTCGAAATTTTTCCTTTTGTCGATTTGTCTTTTGTTTGCTTGTTATTCAAGTATTTCTGTAATGTTGTCCTTTTCCCGTTTTGTCCTTTGTTTGATTTGGAGTTTGTATTTTTGCAAATTTGTCCTCTTGCATCTTTGTCCTTTGTTTGATTTGAATTTTTTCCTTCTGTAAATTTGTCCTCTTGCCATTTTGTTCTTTGTCTATTTTTTTGTCCTTTGTGAACATATTTTAGATTTTGGCCCTTTTGGCCGCCCATACAAATCAGCATGACCATTCCTACTGTATACAAAGCAACTTTGAGTGCAGCACTCGCTGAGTGACCGACAATGTTTACACTAGCCTAATTGCGGTCGTAAAACCGCAGATCTTGAGTGCGGCGACGAACGCGAGGCGCTTTGAAGCCCGGGAAGTTGTAACTCCTTCTGTGGTCCTTTCTCTATGGTGTGATTAAGGTATAGGGATAAGAGAGGGTACCCCTCTGCCACATATCAAGCTGTTGTGTGGAGGGGGTCGAAAGAGAAAGAGGGTGGCTGCCACATAAGCCTCGCGACTGATCATCACAGAAACTCTAATGCCTATAAAGGCCGGTTCATACTTCACGCGTATACCCAGCACGATACGTGGCTCTTATCTCTAGATCCTATACACCCCCCCCTAAAACCTAAACAGAATTCCTGAGACTCTGGGATCACAATGGCTAAAACCAAATAGGGGGAGAGAAGTTTCTCTGCCAGATATCGTGCTTCGTATGTAGGTAAAGGAGAACGGGCCAGTGCATACAAACGCCGATCTTGTTTCTTAGTCAACCCCTTGACCGCTCCACTAGTCAGTGGGACGTTACGCACATGAAGCAAAATTTGCTCCGGAAAAAAAGGTCGTTGATATTTTTACATTATAAGCTTTATAGCGTGCACGTTAAAGGCTGCAGGAATTCCCGTAAAAAAAAGGTCGTAAGCGTGTGAATAACCTTATAATATCAAGTAATATTTTGAAGAAACAAAATTTACGGCCTATTGTTCGAACTATAGTCACACATTTCACGAGTCGAAATGTCAGCCCGATGTGACATATTTAGAAATATAGCTGCACAAAATCCTTCAAACTCCATTATCTTAAATAGTAATTAATGAAACCGAGATTTGAAAAATCTGAATAGTTGTGACGCAGAAATTAAGTCTGAATAAAATGTAATTTTGTTTACTTAATCCCTTTTGAATTTCGGATTTTTTTCTTCACTGTGTGAAAGATGAATAGTTTCCTGTCCCTTTTGGCAAAACAAAAACCAACCAATAGTTAAAATGTCATCCCTTGCACATTATTCTGGCCCAACTTTGAGCTAATAAACACAACCTATGTCGTGCATTGTGCGATATCAGCTAATTTCAGCGATATCAGTCCAACGTGAACCGTATACGTGTTTATAATTTGTTCAATGCATTGTTCTCTTTTCGGCACGGCTGCGTTTTGGCAAGCAGTGGCCGTCTGTTGTCATGACAAAGAAAACAGATAAAGGAAATAAACAATCTCCGATTATATATAACAATCGTTCGATAATGAAGGTCGGCTAATACTTTCCGCCCGTGATTTTCTATAACAAAAAGAGCAGTTGCCATGGTTTTGCGTGCGTCTATAACTCGCCAATAGGTTCGCAAAGGTGTGTGCACTGGGCAGACGACCCCACCACATTTTGTTTGTTATCAGACATTTGGAAACCGTCTTTATTTTGGAGTGTTGTAGTTTTGTTCACCGTGCAGTAGGCCTACATTCTCGGACATAGTGCGGTTTTGTTTATAGCGTTTCTCCCGTCTAAATGGGAGGGAATCTCGGACCACTGGCTCTGTGGCTTGTTGCTGCATTTGCTTCAGAGGGTAAGTTATATTCAAAAAATTCCGATAGTCCAAATATATATTTGTTTAAAGGGATCGTATACGTTTAGTAATTGGAACCTACTCTTTGTTTTAATCCTATATAGTTATAGATATATACCATAAAACTAACCTGTACTAATTTCATTTCAAAAGGTGGTAGCGATTTTGAGATAATGCCGAAAATCTTGAGCGGTTATGTCCACGCAGAAAAAATAATCTGCATTGAAATACACAATCTGAGAAACGTCACTGCAGTAACGCTTCTCAGATTCAGATTTGTTGGGATAAAAAGTGATATCCTTTTCCATGACCGCAGTACTTCGAAGTAAACAGTTTCTAAAAATGCATTATACTATCCAAAGCTGCTGTACTTCTTACCAAGTAAGTTTTCATTGCCATTAATTTATGGAGTAATTACCAAACGTATACGATCCCAGTTTAAGTGTTAAGAATACATGCATGTTCTATATTACTTTGTATAATGGCTCTTGAATGGCTCTGCAAATGGCTCTTGAGGAATTTGACTGATAGGTGTACGTAGCGTACAATGTTTACTTTTGGAGGGGGGTATTGTTTTGTGGAATACCAAAAAAAATAAAAATACATCAGGGCTTCCAAACTAGTTGACTGGGCGCGTGTTTTAACGTTGGCGGTCAATGTCGGTGCCTGATCCTCTTTCACAAAATCCTAAAGTACGCTAACTTCATTTTTCTTCATACAGTCGGAGCCCGAGTGTGCTACGAAGGCCAACAGCCCGACCCTAATGGCCTGTGGCAGTACGGCTGGGTTATGACCGAGAACAACCTGGAAGAATGTACGGAGGTACGACTTGGAGGCGTAAACACGGGGCAGTACGCGGCGGTGCAGAGCGGCCGTGACGCGGTGGTGCAGAGCGGCCGTGACGCGGTGGTGTCGGGCGGAGAGAGCGCATCGACCGAGCCACCTACAGTCAACCAGGGAGGTACATGTACGCTGAAGTTTAGCTGAATCCAACAGTGCATTCTGTGTAGAGTATTTTCCCAGCGCAATGCAATCCGTATATTCTGTTGTTAAAACAAACTTATATTATGGACTATGCGCGCTTAAAGCCCAGTCACACACTACCGTTTCAGCTGAACGCACGCCTAACGCACCAAATTATTTTCCTGCGTCGAAATGCGTTGATACACTGTAGAGGTGCGTCAGAGGTTCGTCCAGATTTGGTAGAAGGCCGGCGGTACACGGCGATACACGGGCATGTGCGCCTATGCCAAAACATATTTTTGAACATGCACTAAAATTGTGAACGTACGATAATTACGCGCTGTGTGCGGCAAAGTGTGTCCGAGGTGCGGGGAATGCGGTAGAGCCGCGGTAGGGCTTCGTTGAGTGCGTTAGCAGTTCGGTACAGTACGGCCACAAAGGTTTGACGACATCTTCAGCGTACACCCCGAACGCACAGATCGCGACTCTACCGCGCGTCTATCGCGCGTCTACCGATTGTGAACGCACGTATAGCGTTTGTGGACGTATGTCAGCGCACATAGGACGTTATCGGACGTCTGTATGCCGTAGTCCTACCGCACCCAGCGCATGTCTACTATGTGTCTACCGTGTCCAGCGCACCGCCACCGCATGTCAGCGCACGTCTAGCATTTGGCACTCGTACGTCGAGAAAACTATCTAAAAAGGCACCCAAATCTGGATCTCCTCATGTTTCTTTGTGCTCGCCATCAGAGCACATCGTAAACCGTGGAGGTAGCTCTTCTGCAACACAACCATGACCTGCTCCACCTGACCCTCAACCAAGTCAACCTCGCCAGAAGAATAAGGAAAAGACGAAGAAGAAGAAGGATGCGGCCATGGATAGCTAGACGAGATGAGTTTGGCCTCTACGACCAGTTGATGGTTGAGCTCCGCAACGAGGATGCCAGGTCCTTCAGGAACTTCCTGCTTGCCACCGGAGATGTACGATGAGCTGCTTGCCAGAGTGGGGCCCAGGATCACCAAGCAGACGACCTGGTACCGAAGACCTCTAGAGCCTGGCATGAAGCTCGCCATCACACTTCGCCACCTTGCCTCTGGGAGTACCTACCGGAACATGCAGTATGGCTGGAGGGTACCCCCAACACCATCTCCGTCGTCGTCAGAGAGGTCTGTCAAGCCATCGTGGACGAGTACATGCCAGAGGTGATGACCTGCCCCATGACACCTGATGGCTGGCGTCCCATCTCCGACCGCAGAGGTGGAACTTCCCCCACACCATGGGTGCTCTTGATGGGAAGCATGTAGCCTGCAAGTGCCCAATCAACAGTGGATCCGTCTACTACAATTACAAGGGATTCTACTTTCTGGTGCTGATGGCCCTCGTGGACGCGGACTACAAGTTTGTGTGGTGCGACATCGGAGACACTGGTGCTGCATCTGATGCCCAGGTGTACAACAATTCAGAGCTGAAGGAAGGTGCAGACAACAACACCCTGGGATTCCCTGAGCCAGACCCTCTTCCCAATGACATCAAGAATGTCCCCTACTACTTCATAGGGGATGATGCCTTTGCCCTGAGAGACACCATGATGAAACCCTTCAGTCTGCGAGGCCTCTCCATGGACGAAAGGATCAACAACTACCGCCTCTCCCGTGCCAGGAGGGTTGTGGAGAACACATTTGGAATACTGGCAAACAGATTCAGAGTGATGATCACCACCATGCAGCACCACCCCTCCACTGTGAAGAAGATTGTGAAGGCATGCTGTACGCTCCACAACCTGATGCGCATCCGCTACCCTGGCCTCCAGAACCAGCACTTAGACCATGAGAACCTGCAGCATGAGGTAATCCCTGGCGCCTGGAGACAGGACCGCAACCTGGTTGCCATGTGGTGCCAGGTGGCAACAGAGCCACCAAGGACGCCAAGAAGCAGAGAAACCTCCTCAAGCACTGGGTTAACAGCGAAGCTGGATCCGTTCCCTGGCAAGGCAACATGATTTGATTGTGTTTTACTATGTATTTTGTTCCATATGAGCTCTTGGTGATTGTGTTATACCTGTTGTACAAGGATATGAGCTCTTGTTTATTATAATAAAAGTTTTTAACACCTTTTACAACTGTTGTTTGGTGTTTATCTTAATTTCAATTGACTTGAAGCATAATTTGAAATATACAAGTAATTTTCTCTGGCCCTTGCATTTAAAATGTAATTAGCCCTAAAACTATGTTATATGATATGTATTACCCACATATACCACCATCTACAACACACTTTATTTTTAGATAATAACTATAACACATGGCCCTACAATGTTTCAACAAACTTCATATTTGTAAATGCTAACTTTAGTGTAAATTGTAATATTGAAATTACATTTCATTAAAGTATGCATAAATAAGTTTTCATATGTATGGGAAATAAATAGTTAGAGTTTATTTGTTGCCATATGAAAAAAGTTATTGGAGGGGTAATTGCATTTATATTGCAAGTGTGTTGTTGTTAAAACTATTTAATTACATCTCAAATAAAAGGAGGCCAGATATGGTAATTGCAAATTGTATGGGCAATAGTTACAGTTAATTTATATTGCAAGTGTGTTGTTAAAACTATTTAATTACATCTTAATAGAAAGGGCCATAATTTAAAAATTCACTTGTGAAATAATTGCACAAACTAAATAGATTACATGTTAAAAGTGTCAACTTTTATTTATAAAACAATATTCTACAACAATAACACATGTACAAAGTCTAGTAGTCTTCTGGAGATAGGCAAGGAGGGGTGTTGAGAGGCTCGTCATCCTGGAACTTGGTAGAGGTAGAGGTCTGAGAAGCGTCAAGCGTCCTGAGGAAGTACGTGCCTGGGGTGTTGTGGAAGTCCTTGAGGCTGGTAGGGCTGTTGTCCATGGCCGCGTGGAAGGCAGTGCTAAGGATCTCACTGGCTGGCACTGTGGAAGGCTCTGTGGAAGGCACTGTGGAGCTGGCAGAGGTCTGGGGCTGGGGTGATGGCACCTGGAGTCTAGGCACTTGCAGCTGGTGGAACTGCTGCTGCTGCTGGTGTTGCTGGCGTCGCAGAGAGTACTGCTCCATGTAGGCTGGCTCCTGGGATTGCCACACAGAACCATGGGGAGATGTCACAGAGGGGTTCCACAGGTTGGGGCTGGGCTGCCAACAGGACTGGGCACCACCAAAGGTAGGGGCAGAGCTGGATCTGGGGTACTGTGGCTGTGGCTGGTACTGGGGGTGCCTTGGGTAAAGGGTGGAAGGCTCGCCTCCCAGGGCAGCAGGGGCAGCATGGGCAGCAGGGGCAGCAGGGGCAGCAAATGTCTCCTCGTCCTCTTCCTCGTCAAACTCCATCAAGGTCTTGTTGATCACCCTCTTCATCTTCTTGAAGTGAGTTGGTGACATGGTGCGGATGAGGTCCTTAATGTAGTTGCCGTAGGCTTCCTAGGCGCTCGGGGGATGCAGCTGTTGGGCTCGGAGGGTGTTGATGGCTTTGCCTGAGTCATCCAGTCTCTTGGCCAGGGTGACAAGGATACGGTCCTCTTCAAGTGTGGCAGCGGAGGTGGTGGTGGGTCGCTTGGAGGTGGAGGCTCTGGGTGGCACAAGGCCCAGCTGCTGGTCGGCACACGCTTCTTCGGCTGCCTCGAGGTCCCCGCCATGGCTCTGGATCACCTGCTGGACACTCTGGAAGGCTCACTGCAGTGGGTGATGATGGTCTGCAGGAACTTGAAGTTGTCCCACACCCACTGGTCCCTCTCGGTCAGGGCTGGTGGAGCTCCATCGCCGGACTTCTTCTTGTGCAGCCTGGTGTTGTTGTCTCGGAGGGAACGCCACCAGCCGAGGATGTGGTCCACAGTCTTGCCTAGGTTGTCTGCCTGGGTCTTGCAGAGTCTGTCCTTCATGGGACGGTCCCTGTAGTGGGTCATCTTCGTGTTCCACACGCACGGGTTGTCGTGTAGCCACTCGAGCATGCTCTCTCTTCTGGCCTGGTCAGGAAGTAGGTCTTCTTGGCCACCTTGGTCGTCCTCTTCCCCCTGGTCCCCTGGGTGGTGGAGGCAGTGGAGGCGACAGAGCCGGCAGTAGAAGTGGCATCCGACTGGTTTCCGTCAGCAGCAGCAGCATCACCACCAGCCAGGCGCCGTAGATCTTCTTCAGCAGGAGGGGTAGGGGATCTGGGAGGCTCCTCGGACAGGACAGGCTGAACAGGCTGGACAGACAGAACAGCACCTTGGTCGTCGGCACTGAAACTAGTCTGGGCTCTCGTACTCTTGGCAGGGGAGCTGCAGGTGGCTGCTGTGGATGCTTTGGGGGCAGTCCTTCCACGGCCTCGGCCTCGAGCTGAGATCTTCGTCTTCTTGGCAGTAGGCTTGGGAGGCATCACTGGATCGCAGGACACTGGTTAGTAGGTAACAGGACCGCAGAACGGCAGATACGATAATCGAGAGGTTTGAAAAGTGCCTCTCGATGTCAAGATCTGATGTCGATATGCCGAAACGCAGAGCTTATATTGGGAACGTCACGTGACGGTTTAGTTCGGTCGCCGCGCGGTGGGGGCGCGTCCTGGTGCGGTAATCTTCGGTCGGCATGCGCCGAGTGCGTTGTGTTACCGGTGGGGGCGCGGTGGCTAGCGGTGGGGGCGCGTTGACTTTCGGTGGCTTTTGGTGGCATGCGCTGACAAACGGTGGGTATTTACAATTGTTGTGCGTTGGCATGCGCTGTGTGCGCTCAGCATGCGCTGTGTGCGTTCACCATGCGCTGAGTGCGTTCAGCATGCGCTGACAAACGCACTTATTTTTCCTAATTTTAAGGTGAGTTTTGACTCTAGACGCTGGCCTGCGCTGGTCCTGTGCGGTGTCTACGTTCGGCACGCGTTCAGCCCGCGGTGAACATGCGGTACTATACGCTCAGAACGGCCGATTTGGGGGTATTTTTGTGCGTACACAAATTAGTGGTTGCACGCTTCGTGCGCTGATGGCGTGCGCTAGTGTGTGACTACAGCTTTAGAGCGACCGTTTGCAGTAAGTATACCTTATTACGACGACCACCGTCGTTAGGACGACCGTTTTTTTTTTTTTTTTTTAATTTTTATTGAATATGTCGTTAGAGTGGGGTCTAAATAGCTTAAATATGAAATTTCGTGGCAAAAGCTCCAGGTAAAAACGGGTTAGGTTACAAATAATATATTTTTTTTACCGTACGTTTGTGTGGACCGGTCGCGGTAATACTGGTTTTTCGAGTTTATATAATATATAATTTTATATATATATATATATAAAAAATGTGAAAATATAAATATAACAGTGCTCACCGGAAATAAGACCGAGCTTTCGGTGCGAATGCACCTTCTTCAGGGAGAATTATGGCTTGTTGAGATAGCCATAATTCAACAAGCCATAATTCTCCCTGAAGAAGGTGCATTCGCACCGAAAGCTCGGTCTTATTTCCGGTGAGCACTGTTATATTTATATTTTCACATTTTCCATGCTCTTCAGTGCTACGCAGCATCCCAAATTTATATATATATAATATATATATATATTTATTGTTCTTTAAAATTGAAAGGGCATGACTGTATTTTTCAATCAATATCGATTGTTCAATCATAAAACCCTGCAGTATAGTGCCTTAGGTGCCCCCAGAATGACTTGAAGTGTGCTCCAAATATCCCTAGATCGCCGGTGCCTCAGGAACATCGCCCCATGGACCCCCCTCCCCCCTTACCGGGGTTTTTCCCCTGAACCTGAATGGGGGCCAACGCCCCTAGCCCTCTGCACTGGTGGCTGATAGGTCACTCGATTGGTGAATATTTGGGTGTCAATCCGCGCCACTCCACTTTATATTCCCCATGATCATTTTCAACCGTAAATTTCACAGGAAGCCCCTTTTTTGCACCGGAAATGATCCACATTTTAATAACAACATTGCATGTATTCGTTGATTTACACTTCAATTCAGACGAGCCATTGGATGAGAATGATTCGGCACAACCCTGTTTCAGTCTCAATTCTGGCGGGACACTGAAGTCACCGGTACAAGTAGATCGACTGGAATTTGAAGTTCCAACTATTGAGGGCGCTGTAGTCAGTTCTGTTTTGCACCTCGAGGACATCGCAAGTGATGTGCAGTATCACTACGATATCGGTAAGCTCTTTTTAGCTACAATAACACCCCACTAGGTGGCCCAAAACGAAAGACTGTGTTTTGCATTCGCTGCACTATTAATAGAGTCAAACTCAGCATATAATTGATTACAATTATTTTCTTTTGATTTGGTTTACTGCAGAGTTGCGTGACGATATATTGAAACTTACCTTGGGAAATGATGGGGAAGAGCTAGAGCACGTTAGTTGGACTTGGACGGCGACATCGACACCAACTCGCCTCTGGGTGGCGTTCAACAACTTCGAGCTCCAGTTAGGATACCACGGTGACTCCGAACCGATATTGCACATAATGTCGGGTAACAGTACAACTACCGGGCCGCGTGAGATCCGTATCCTTGGATTCGATGCCGACCAGGAATCCCCGAACGCAGAATTAAACATCTACATGCCTTGTGGGTGGGAGGACTATCCATAGTACATACCATTTGCTTTTTGCCGTAATTTTCGAAAATTGATGGTTTAGGGGAATTCACTTGTGTGACTGGTGTGCCAACAACATTAGAGTTGGGTGTACGCTATGCATGGGGCTGGTGGGCCGGTGGCGTAATTTGTTTTTTTTACACCGCAGCGAAGGGTTCACTTTATATTACGGCCTTGTAACAAGACTACAAATACGTTCAGTAGGCTGGCACTAGTTGCAGCGCTGAGGGCGCAAAACGCGCGATATTATCATAATCACGTACACGTATATTTTTCAGTATTTATTATTTATTCGGCCATGAAAAAAATTACAAAGCCAGTGTACAACAAAACAAATTGAAAAAAACCCCAAAACATAATAAACAGGGCAATAAGGAAAGTAATTACACTAGGGTAAAATAATCATTATTTTGAATCAGGTTGAGTGAGGAAGGAACAAGTTGCGAAGGGATACTATAAGTGTAATTATTATTTAAAAACAAAACAAACAAAGAAGCAAGGAAGGGGTTGGTGGGGCTAGGGGTGCGGATTGGGCGTAGTTCAGCCATGGAGCAAGGAAAACGAATTCAGCCATGAGGTTAATTCAGCTAGCTTTACGATAATTGTACAATGTACATGTGCATGTGGGGGTGTACGCGCGCGTGCACGATCGTATATTGTCGCGTGCGTTTTATACATTGACTTCGTATTCGTGAGTCTCCTCTCAAGAGTGAAATTGCCAGTGTTACGACAAGAAACCCTTCGCTGCGGTGTAAAGAAATATATACGCGGGCCGGCGTACCGAACGCCGATTTGGTGTCTCAGTCAGCCCCTTGACCGCCCTACTAGTCAGTGGAACGTTACCATAGAGCTATATTAAATTACTAGAGCGCTAACTCCTCATTCTTAGGCGCGGAAACGCTTTGAAGCCGTCCTGCGCGCCGACATTTTGAATTCATGTGCGTGCTGTAGAACATAATAAAAATAGATGGATTTAATTTTAAAGTGTACTCTAAATGCAACGCGCGTGCAAGTAGAACAGACGCAAACAACTTTACGCGCGTCATGTCAGTTAAAAAAAGTCACGGCAACATCAACTGCAGCGCGCGAATACGCACGCGCATTTGCGATGTTTGCGCTCATTTGCTGATCATGCGTTTCGGTTTTGGGCGTATCGGCTATGGTAACGCGTTGTATAGAATACAAACGCAGGTATGCAAATAGCCGTACAAAAGCCGTACAAAATGTTGAGGTTTCCATAGGTTTGTGCACAAACATGGATGCGCCCAGCTCGCATCACTTTGTACATCCAGTCAGCGCTCTAGTAATTTAATATAGCTCTATGGACGTTACGCACATGAAGCAAAATTTGCTCTCTAAAAAAAGGTCGTTAATTTGTTTACATATATATTTGCTTTATAGCGCATGTTAAGCTGTAGGGGTTCCCGGCAAAAGGTCGTTAGCATGTGAATAACCGTATAAAAATATTAAGCATATCTAAAACGCTGCAGCACGACTGGTTGTCAGGGGGCAGATAAGGCGACATGATGATATTACACCTGTTTTTTGTAAGCCCCATTAGCTGCCATTTGTGGCGCGGGTGGAATTCAAAATATTGTGTATTGTCTTTAAACTTTTATATCATCAAAGGTCAGCTCCACATTACTTACTTGAATTGATTTCTGTGTTTCATCCTATAATACACACAAAAAGCTGTAGTGGGGTAAAACTTCTGCATCCTAAACTTGAATCAAAACCAACTAAGGCTTATGGTGACCGAGCGTTCAGTAATTATGAACCAGTTCTCTGGAATCGACTTCATGGAGACATGAGGGCTATAGTGATTTTAATGTGTTTAAGCAAAAACAAATAAAAGGTATTATGTTTTTTAGTGTGTGGTAGTATTATTTTTAATTGTAATTGACACTTTGTAAAGCGTTTTGAGATGTTTTAATGTAAAACGCTATATTAAAATTGAATTATTATTATTATTATTATTATTATTATTATTATTATTATTATTATATTTTAAAGAAACAAAATTCACGATAGTCACACATCACGAGTCGTAATTTCAGTCTTATGTGATTTGTAATTTAGAAATGTAGCAGCACAAAATCCTTCAAACTCCATTATCTCAAAAAGTTAGTGAAACCGAGATTTTGAAAACCTGAATAGTTGTGATCTAGAAATGAAGTCTAAATAAAATGTTTTTTTTTTTAAAGAAACCAAATTCACGACCTATTGTTCGAATTATAGTCACACATTTCATGAGTCGTAATTCCAGTCTTATGTAATTTGTAATTTAGAAATGTAGCAGCACAAGATTTAGAAAATCTGAATACATGTAGTTGTGATATAAAAATCAAGTCTGAATATAATGTAACAAATAAAATAGAAAAGTGAGCTAGTTTCCTGAATTTCCTCGTGAGAACAGTAATTAATTACCCCCACCCCACCGGGAGCACCCCTCCCCCCTTCCCCCCCTTCCTTCCCTTCCTGAGACTCTGGGATCACAATGGCTAAAACCAAATAGGGGGAGGGAAGTTTCTCTGCCAGATATCGTGCTTCGTATGTAGGTAACGGAGAACGGGCCAGTGCATACAAACGCCGATCTTGTTTCTTAGTCAACCCCTTGACCGCCCCACTAGTCAGTGGGACGTTACGCACATGAAGCAAAATTTGCTCCCGAAAAAAAGGTCATTAATATTTTTACATTATATATTTGCTTTATAGCGTGCACGTTAAAGGCTGTAGGAATTCCCGGAAAAAGGTCGTAAGCGTGTGAATAACCTTATAATATCAAGTAATATTTTGAAGAAACAAAATTTACGGCCTATTGTTCGAACTATAGTCACACATTTCACGAGTCGAAATGTCAGCCCGATGTGATATATTTAGAAATATAGCTGCACAAAATCCTTCAAACTCCATTATCTTAAATAGTAATTATTGAAACCGAGATTTGAAAAATCTGAATAGTTGTGACGCAGAAATTAAGTCTGAATAAAATGTAATTTTGTTTACTTAATCCCTTTTGAATTTCGGATTTTTGTCTTCACTGTGTGAAAGATGAATAGTTTCCTGTCCCTTTTGGCAAAACAAAAACCAACCAATAGTTAAAATGTCATCCCTTGCACATTATTCTGGCCCAACTTTGAGCTAATAAACACAACCTATGTCGTGCATTGTGCGATATCAGCTAATTTCAGCGATATCAGTCCAACGTGAACCGTATACGTGTTTATAATTTGTTCAATGCATTGTTCTCTTTTCGGCACGGCTGCGTTTTGGCAAGCAGTGGCCGTCTGTTGTCATGGCAAAGAAAACAGATAAAGGAAATAAACAATCTCCAATTATATATAACAATCGTTCGATAATGAAGGTCGGCTAATACTTTCCGCCCGTGATTTTCTATAACAAAAAGAGCAGTTGCCATGGTTTTGCGTGCGTCTATAACTCGCCAATAGGTTCGCAAAGGTGTGTGCACTGGGCAGACGACCCCACCACATTTTGTTGTTATCAGACATTTGGAAACCGTCTTTATTTTGGAGTGTTGTAGTTTTGTTCACCGTGCAGTAGGCCTACATTCTCGGACATAGTGCGGTTTTGTTTATAGCGTTTCTCCCGTCAAAATGGGAGGGAATCTCGGACCACTGGCTCTGTGGCTTGTTGCTGCATTTGCTTCAGAGGGTAAGTTATATTCAAAAAATTCCGATAGTCTAAATATATATTTGTTTAAAGGGATCGTATACGTTTAGTAATTGGAACCTACTCTTTGTTTTAATCCTATATAGTTATAGATATATACCATAAAACTAACCTGTACTAATTTCATTTCAAAAGGTGGTAGCGATTTTGAGATAATGCCGAAAATCTTGAGCGGTTATGTCCACGCAGAAAAAATAATCTGCATTGAAATACACAATCTGAGAAACGTCACTGCAGTAACGCTTCTCAGATTCAGATTTGTTGGGATAAAAAGTGATATCCTTTTCCATGACCGCAGTACTTCGAAGTAAACAGTTTCTAAAAATGCATTATACTATACCAAAGCTGCTGTACTTCTTACCAAGTAAGTTTTCATTGCCATAAATTTATGGAGTAATTACCAAACGTATACGATCCCAGTTTAAGTGTTAAGAATACACACATGTTCTATATTATTTTGTATAATCCTGTAAATGGCTCCTAAGGAATTGGACTGATAGGTGTCTGCATAGTACAATGTTTACTTTTGGAGGGGATTATTGTTTTGTGGAACACCAAAAACATAAAATACATCAGGGCTTCTAAAATATTTGATTGGGCGCGTGTTTTAACGTTGGCGGTCAATGTCGGTGCCTGATCCTCTCTCACAAAATCCTGAAGAACGCTAACTTCATATGTCTTCATACAGTCGGAGCCCTAGTGTGCTACAAAGGCCAACAACCCGATCCTAATGCCCCGTGGCAGTACGGCTGGGTTATGACCGAGAACAACCCGGAAGAATGTACGGAGGTATGGCTTGGAGGCGTAAACACGGGGCAGTACGCGGCGGTGCAGAGCGGCCGTGAAGCGGTGTTGCAGAGCGGCCGTGACGCGGTGGTGTCGGGCGGAGAGAGCGCATCGACCGAGCCACCTACAGTCAACCAGGGAGGTACAGGTACGCTAAAGTTTAGCTGAATCCAACGGTGCATTCTGTGTAGAGTATTTTCCCAGCGCAATGCAATCCGTATATTCTGTTGTTAAAAAAACCGTATATATGTATATTTATTGTTCTTTAAAATTGAAAGGGCATGACTGTATTTTTCAATCATAAAACCCTGCAGTATAGTGCATTAGGTGCCCCCAGAATGACTTGAAGTGTGCTCCAAATATCCCTAGATCGCCGGTGCCTCAGGAACATCGCCCCTTGGACCCCCCCTCCCCCCTTACCGGGGTTTTGCCCCTGAACCTGAATGGGGGCCAACGCCCCTAGCCCTCTGCACTGGTGGCTGATAGGTCACTCGACTGGTGAATATTTGGGTGTCAATCCGCGCCACTCCACTTTATATTCCCCATGATCATTTTCAACCGTAAATTTCACAGGAAGCCCCTTTTTTTGCACCGGAAATAACCACATTTTAATAACAACATTGAATGTATTCGTTGATTTTCACTTCAATTCAGACGAGCCATTGGATAAGAATGATTCGGCACAACCCTGTTTCAGTCTCAATTCTGGCGGGACACTGCTGTCAGCGGTACAAGTAGATCGACTGGAATTTGAAGTTCCAACTATTGAGGGCGCTGTAGTCAGTTCTGTTTTGCACCTCGAGGACATCGCAAGGAATGATGTGCAGCATCACTACGATATCAGTAAGCTATGTTTAGCTATAATAACACTCCATTATACAGGGTGGCCCAAAACGAAAGACTGTGTTTTGCATTCGCTGCACTATTAACAGAGTCAAACTCAGCATAATTGATTACAATTATTTTCTTTTGATTTGGTTTACTGCAGAGTTACGTGACGATATATTGAAACTTACCCTGGGAAATGATGGGGAAGAGCTAGAGCACGTTAGTTGGACTTGGACGGCGACATCGACACCAACTCGCCTCTGGGTGGCGTTCAACAACTTCGAGCTCCAGTTAGGATACCACGGTGACTCCGAACCGATATTGCACATAATGTCGGGTAACAGTACAACTACCGGGCCGCGTGAGATCCGTATCCTTGGATTCGATGCCGACCAGGAATCCCCGAACGCAGAATTAAACATCTACATGCCTTGTGTGTGGGAGGACTATCCATAGTACACACCATTTGCTTTTTGCCGTAATTTTCGAAAATTGATGGGTTAGGGGAATTCACTTGTGTGACTGTTGTGCCAACAACATTAGAGTTGGGTGTACGCTATGCATGTGGCTGGTGGGCCGGTGGCGTAATTTGTTTTTTTTACACCGCAGCGAAGGGTTCACTTTATATTACGGCCTTGTAACAAGACTACGAATACGTTCAGTAGGCTGGCACTAGTTGCAGCGCTGAGGGCGCAAAACGCGCGATATTATCATAATCACGTACACGTATATTTTTAGTATTTATTATTTATTCGGCCATGAAAAAAAATACAAAGCCAGTGTACAACAAAACAAATTGAAAAAAACCCAAAACATAATGAACAGGGCAATAAGGAAAGTAATTACACTAGGGTAAAATAATCATTATTTTGAATCAGGTTGAGTGAGGAAGGAACAAGTTGCGAAGGGATACTATAAGTGTAATTATTATTTAAAAACAAAACAAACAAAGAAGCAAGGAAGGGGTTGGTGGGGCTAGGGGTGCAGATTGGGCGTAGTTCAGCCATGGAGCAAGGAAAACGAATTCAGCCATGAGGTTAATTCAGCTAGCTTTACGATAATTGTACAATGTACATGCGCATGTGGGGGTGCACGCGCGCGTGCACGATCGTATATTGTCGCGCGCGTTTTATACATTGACTTCGTATTCGTGAGTCTCCTCTCAAGAGTGAAATTGCCAGTGTTACGACAAGAAACCCTTCGCTGCGGTGTAAAGAAATATATACGCGGGCCGGCGTACCGAACGCCGATTTGGTGTCTCAGTCAGCCCCTTGACCGCCCTACTAGTCAGTGGAACGTTACCATAGAGCTATATTAAATTACTAGAGCGCTAACTCCTCATTCTTAGGCGCGGAAACGCTTTGAAGCCGTCCTGCGCGCCGACATTTTGAATTCATGTGCGTGCTGTAGAACATAATAAAAATAGATGGATTTAATTTTAAAGTGTACTCTAAATGCAACGCGCGTGCAAGTAGAACAGACGCAAACAACTTTACGCGCGTCATGTCAGTTAAAAAAAGTCACGGCAACATCAACTGCAGCGCGCGAATACGCACGCGCATTTGCGATGTTTGCGCTCATTTGCTGATCATGCGTTTCGGTTTTGGGCGTATCGGCTATGGTAACGCGTTGTATAGAATACAAACGCAGATATGCAAATAGCCGTACAAAAGCCGTACAAAATGTTGAGGTTTCCATAGGTTTGTGCACAAACATGGATGCGCCCAGCTCGCATCACTTTGTACATCCAGTCAGCGCTCTAGTAATTTAATATAGCTCTATGGACGTTACGCACATGAAGCAAAATTTGCTCTCTAAAAAAAGGTCGTTAATTTGTTTACATATATATTTGCTTTATAGCGCATGTTAAGCTGTAGGGGTTCCCGGCAAAAGGTCGTTAGCATGTGAATAACCGTATAAAAATATTAAGCATATCTAAAACGCTGCAGCACGACTGGTTGTCAGGGGGCAGATAAGGCGACATGATGATATTACACCTGTTTTTTGTAAGCCCCATTAGCTGCCATTTGTGGCGCGGGTGGAATTCAAAATATTGTGTATTGTCTTTAAACTTTTATATCATCAAAGGTCAGCTCCACATTACTTACTTGAATTGATTTATGTGTTTCATCCTATAATACACACAAAAAGCTGTAGTGGGGTAAAACTTCTGCATCCTAAACTTGAATCAAAACCAACTAAGGCTTATGGTGACCGAGCGTTCAGTAATTATGAACCAGTTCTCTGGAATCGACTTCATGGAGACATGAGGGCTATAGTGATTTTAATGTGTTTAAGCAAAAACAAATAAAAGGTATTATGTTTTTTAGTGTGTGGTAGTATTATTTTTAATTGTAATTGACACTTTGTAAAGCGTTTTGAGATGTTTTAATGTAAAACGCTATATTAAAATTGAATTATTATTATTATTATTATTATTATTATAATATTTTAAAGAAACAAAATTCACGATAGTCACACATCACGAGTCGTAATTTCAGTCTTATGTGATTTGTAATTTAGAAATGTAGCAGCACAAAATCCTTCAAACTCCATTATCTCAAAAAGTTAGTGAAACCTAGATTTTGAAAACCTGAATAGTTGTGATCTAGCAATGAAGTCTAAATAAAATGTTTTTTTTTTTAAAGAAACCAAATTCACGACCTATTGTTCGAATTATAGTCACACATTTCATGAGTCGTAATTCCAGTCTTATGTAATTTGTAATTTAGAAATGTAGCAGCACAAGATTTAGAAAATCTGAATACATGTAGTTGTGATATAAAAATCAAGTCTGAATATAATGTAACAAATAAAATAGAAAAGTGAGCTAGTTTCCTGAATTTCCTCGTGAGAACAGTAATTAATTACCCCCACCCCACCGGGAGCACCCCTCCCCCCCTTCCCCCCTTCCTTCCCTTCCTGAGACTCTGGGATCACAATGGCTAAAACCAAATAGGGGGAGGGAAGTTTCTCTGCCAGATATCGTGCTTCGTATGTAGGTAACGGAGAACGGGCCAGTGCATACAAACGCCGATCTTGTTTCTTAGTCAACCCCTTGACCGCCCCACTAGTCAGTGGGACGTTACGCACATGAAGCAAAATTTGCTCCCGAAAAAAAGGTCGTTAATATTTTTACATTATATATTTGCTTTATAGCGCATGTTAAGCTGTAAGAGTTCCCGGCAAAAGGTCGTAAGCGTGTGAATAACCTTATAATATCAAGTATTATAACACCTCACTCACAGATTCTGTGTCTTGATTGGCCGAGAGCGCGGCACGTGTCACTTGCTATTTTTACTATTTTGTACCATGGAGAAATAAGACTATCCAAAAAGACTATACCACGCAAAAAGGACTATGCGCAAAGCATGCAACACACGAATATGCGCATAGCAACGAAAGCGTGACTGAAACCCAGACGTGTGTTTCGGTGCATTGCGTAAACATTGCTCTATCACCTTCGCACCCGTTCATCAAGGCAACAAAGTACACGTATGATCGAGAGACGTATAATTCGGAGATTTTTTGTCATTACTATACTTTCAGGAAGCTTAAATTGTGCAGAATATGTGAGTGAGGTGTTATAAAACAAATATTGACTGCTTTATTTCGCGGTATAGTAAAACTAGCCTCCCTCGGTGATCCATGGAGCATTCTATTTTCCCTCGGCTTCGCCTCGGGAAAATAGAATGCTCCATGGATCACCTCGGGAGGATAGTTTTACTATACCACTCAAAGCAGTCAATATTTGTATAATATTTTGAAGAAACAAAATTCACGGCCTATTGTTCGAACTATAGTCACACATTTCACGAGTCGAAATGTCAGCCCGATGTGATATATTTAGAAATATAGCTGCACAAAATCCTTCAAACTCCATTATCTTAAATAGTAATTAATGAAACCAAGATTTGAAAAATCTGAATAGTTGTGACACAGAAATTAAGTCTGAATAAAATGTAATTTTGTTTACTTAATCCCTTTTGAATTTCGGATTTTTTTCTTCACTGTGTGAAAGATGAATAGTTTCCTGTCCCTTTTGGCAAAACAAAAACCAACCAATAGTTAAAATGTCATCCCTTGCACATTATTCTGGCCCAACTTTGAGCCAATAAACACAACCTATGTCGTGCATTGTGCGATATCAGCTAATTTCAGCGATATCAGTCCAACGTGAACCGTATACGTGTTTATAATTTGTTCAATGCATTGTTCTCTTTTCGGCACGGCTGCGTTTTGGCAAGCAGTGGCCGTCTGTTGTCATGACAAAGAAAACAGATAAAGGAAATAAACAATCTCCAATTATATATAACAATCGTTCGATAATGAAGGTCGGTTAATACTCTCCGCCCGTGATTTTCTATAACAAAAAGAGCAGTTGCCATGGTTTTGCGTGCGTCTATAACTCGCCAATAGGTTCGCAAAGGTGTGTACACTGGGCAGACGACCCCACCACATTTTGTTGTTATCAGACATTTGGAAACCGTCTTTATTTTGGAGTGTTGTAGTTTTGTTCACCGTGCAGTAGGCCTACATTCTCGGACATAGTGCGGTTTTGTTTATAGCGTTTCTCCCGTCAAAATGGGAGGGAATCTCGGACCACTGGCTCTGTGGCTTGTTGCTGCATTTGCTTCAGAGGGTAAGTTATATTCAAAAAATTCCGATAGTCTAAATATATATTTGTTTAAAGGGATCGTATACGTTTAGTAATTGGAACCTACTCTTTGTTTTAATCCTATATAGTTATAGATATATACCATAAAACTAACCTGTACTAATTTCATTTCAAAAGGTGGTAGCGATTTTGAGATAATGCCGAAAATCTTGAGCGGTTATGTCCACGCAGAAAAAATAATCTGCATTGAAATACACAATCTGAGAAAAGTCACTGCAGTAACGCTTCTCAGATTCAGATTTGTTGGGATAAAAAGTGATATCCTTTTCCATGACCGCAGTACTTCGAAGTAAACAGTTTCTAAAAATGCATTATACTATCCAAAGCTGCTGTACTTCTTACCAAGTAAGTTTTCATTGCCATTAATTTATGGAGTAATTACCAAACGTATACGATCCCAGTTTAAGTGTTAAGAATACACACATGTTCTATATTATTTTGTATAATCCTGTAAATGGCTCCTAAGGAATTGGACTGATAGGTGTCTGCATAGTACAATGTTTACTTTTGGAGGGGATTATTGTTTTGTGGAACACCAAAAACATAAAATACATCAGGGCTTCCAAACTAGTTGACTGGGCGCGTGTTTTAGCGTTGGCGGTCAATGTCGGTGCCTGATCCTCTCTCACAAAATCCTGAAGAACGCTAACTTCATTTGTCTTCATACAGTCGGAGCCCTAGTGTGCTACAAAGGCCAACAACCCGATCCTAATGCCCCGTGGCAGTACGGCTGGGTTATGACCAAGAACAACCCGGAAGAATGTACGGAGGTACGGCTTGGAGGCGTGAACACGGGGCAGTACGCGGCGGTGCAGAGCGGCCATGACGCGGTGTTGCAGAGCGGCCGTGACGCGGTGGTGTCGGGCGGAGAGAGCGCATCGACCGAGCCACCTACAGTCAACCAGGGAGGTACAGGTACGCTGAAGTTTAGCTGAATCCAACGGTGCATTCTGTGTAGAGTATTTTCCCAGCGCAATGCAATCCGCATATTCTGTTGTTAAAAAAACCGTATATATGTATACATATTTATTGTTCTTTAAAATTGAAAGGGCATGACTGTATTTTTCAATCAATATCGATTGTTCAATCATAAAACCCTGCAGTATAGTGCCTTAGGTGCCCCCAGAATGACTTGAAGTG
Source organism: Crossaster papposus (assembly GCA_037893245.1). Classification (NCBI taxonomy): domain Eukaryota; kingdom Metazoa; phylum Echinodermata; class Asteroidea; order Velatida; family Solasteridae; genus Crossaster; species Crossaster papposus. Next base: position 406,749 of record JBAIAA010000628.1, read on the forward strand.
TGCTCCAAATATCCCTAGATCGCCGGTGCCTACGGAACATCGCCCCTTGGACCCCCCTCCCCCCTTACCGGGGTTTTGCCCCTGAACCTGAATGGGGGCCAACGCCCCTAGCCCTCTGCACTGGTGGCTGATAGGTCACTCGACAGGTGAATATTTGGGTGTCAATCCGCGCCACTCTACTTATTCCCCATGATCATTTTCAACCGTAAATTTCACAGGAAGCCTCTTTTTTGCCCCGGAAATGATCCACATTTTAATAACAACATTGCATGTATTCGTTGATTTTCACTTCAATTCAGACGAGCCATTGGATAAGAATGATTCGGCACAACCCTGTTTCAGTCTCAACACTGAAGTCACCGGTACAAGTAGATCGACTGGAATTTGAAGTTCCAACTATTGAGGGCGCTGTAGTCAGTTCTGTTTTGCACCTCGAGGACATCGCAAGGAATGATGTGCAGTATCACTACGATATCGGTAAGCTCTTTTTAGCTACAATAACACTCCACTATACAGGGTGGCACAAAACGAAAGACTGTGTTTTGCATTCGCTGCACTATTAATAGAGTCAAACTCAGCATATAATTGATTACAATTATTTTCTTTTGATTTGGTTTACTGCAGAGTTGCGTGACGATATATTGAAACTTACCCTGGGAAATGATGGGGAAGAGCTAAAGCACGTTAGTTGGACTTGGACGGCGACATCGACACCAACTCGCCTCTGGGTGGCGTTCAACAACTTCGAGCTCCAGTTAGGATACCATGGTGACTCCGAACCGATATTGCGCATAATGTCGGGTAACAGTACAACTACTGGGCCGCGTGAGATCCGTATCCTTGGATTCGATGCCGACCAGGAATCCCCGAACGCAGAATTAAACATCTATATGCCTTGTGTGTGGGAGGACTATCCATAGTACACACCATTTGCTTTTTGCCGTAATTTTTGAAAATTGATGGGTTAGGGGAATTCACTTGTGTGACTGGTGTGCCAACAACATTATAGTTGGGTGTACGCTATGCATGTGGCTGGTGGGCCGGTGTTTACAAACGCCGATCTTGTGTCCCAGTCAGCCCCTGGACCGCCCCACTAGTCAGTGGGACGTTACGCACATGAAGCAACATTTGCTCTCGAGAAAAAAGGTCGTTAATTTGTTTACATATATATTTGCTTTATAGCGCATGTTAAGCTGTAAGAGTTCCCGGCAAAAGGTCGTTAGCAAGTGAATAACCGTATAATATTAAGCATATCCAAAACGCTGCAGCACGACTGGTTGTCAGGGGGCAGATAAGGCGACATGATGAGCCCCATTGACTATACCATGCAGTTGTGGCGCGAGTGGAATTCAAAATATTGTGTATTGTCTTTAAGCTTTTATATCATCAAAGGTCAACTCCACATTACTTACTTAAATTGATTTCTGTGTTTCATCCTATAATACACAAAAGCTGTAGTGGGGTAAAACTTCTGCATCCTAAACTTAAATCAAAACCAACCAAGGCTCATGGTGACCGAGCGTTCAGTAATTATGCACCAGTTCTGTGGAATCGACTTCATGGAGACATGAGGGCCAATAGTGATTTTAATGTGTTTAAGCAAAAACAAATAAAAGGTATTATGTCTTTTAGTGTGTGGTAGTATTATTTGTAATTATTGTAAGTGACAATTTGTAAAGCGTTTTGAGATGTTTTAATGTAAAACGCTATATTAAAATTGAATTATTATTATTATTATTATTATAATATTTTAAAGAAACAAAATTCACGACCTATTGTTCTAATTATAGTCACACATTTTACGAGTCGTAATTTCAGTCTTATGTGATTTGTAATTTAGAAAAGTAGCAGCACAAAATCCTTCAAACTCCATTATCTCAAAAAGTTAGTGAAACCGAGATTTTGAAAACCTGAATAGTTGTGATATAAAAATAAAGTCTAAATAAAATGTTAAAAAAAATTAAGAAACAAAATTCACGACCTATTGTTCGAATTATAGTCACACATTTCACGAGTCGTAATTTCAGTCTTATGTGATTTGTAATTTAGAAATGTAGCAGCACAAAATCCTTCAAACTCCATTATCTCAAAAGATTAGTGAAACCGAGATTTAGAAAATCTTAATAGTTGTGATATAAAAATAAAGTTTGAATATAATGTAACAAATAAAATAGAAAAGTGAGCTAGTCTCCTGTATTTCCTCGTGATAATAGTAATTAATTACCCCCACACCCCATCGCGAACACCCCCCCCCCCTTCCTCCCCCCTCCCCCTCCCCTCCACTCCCCTCTCCTCCCCCATTTCCTCCCTCCCTCCACCCTCCTCCTCTCTCGCGTAATTAGTACATTTTGTCCCTGCTCGATAGCTTGGCTGAAATAAGGTAACTGGGTTCAAATTTGCGGGTGGCAGTTTTAATAAGTGAACTCCTTAGTCTTTTTCAACGACGACTGTATTCGATATTTTGATGGTGCACGTTGCGTATTCTTTTCACACAATGCGCGCGCTAACGTACGACTGCACGATTCAGGGGGGGGGGGGGGGCGGAAGGGGTCCCAAAAAAGTGCGCCACCAACGTTGAAATGTATCTCATTCATTCTTCCACGCTCACGAGTCGAACATCTCATACAGTAAACACGTATAGATCGCTGCCTCGAAGCGCACCATTGAAACACGTACAAACACGACTGCACGATTAGTCCAGCTGACTGTGTCGTGTTGTTAGCATGGCGCGCGCACTGCGTGAGCAGAATACGCGACGTGCACAATATTAAGTGTAGAATACAGTCGTCCTTGGCAAATACTACGACCTCCTTAGCTAGAGGGGAAGTGGTTGGCTGGCATGTGGCCATATATCTATGTGCCTTGTCATTGAATATTATGTATAACATTAGCCTTGGTCACGTCAATGCGCGTTCGTCGTTATCCGTCCAGAAATACACGCCACGCGCGCCCGTGCATGCTGCTAGCTCGCGCTCCCTGTGCAAAGATACAGCGCGAACAGCGACCTCATATGCAAATCAACTATATGCAAATCAACTAAAGCTACTTTTTCGCCTTGGATCAACCGTTTTTGAAATCTTATGTTTTTCCTATAATTTGCGCCACATTTCTAGCGCTCGACCTCGTATGCGAATACGGATAAGTATGGGCGGGGCTAAGATGTGGAGTGTCCAATCACAACGCGGTTGAAACCCGACGTCATCAAATTTGATGCAGCATGACATTTAAGACAAAATGGCGGATATTCAGCGTCGTCTGTCGTCTGAAGATCTGTCGTGTTCTTTGAATTCTGCAGCGAAAATATTATCCCTCAAAGATTTTAGACCCGAGCAGCGAAAGGCCATTAGAATCCTTTCTTCGTAGTCACGATGTTTGTGTGAATTTGCCGACAGGTTATGGGAAATCCGTCATTTTTCAGATCAGGCAGCCCCAGTTTGCTCGGAGCTCGCACGTACGTATACGGCCAGGTACTCAGCGTCAGTCAGTTTTCAGCGTGTTCGGTCAGTTTTCAGCGTGTTCGGTCAGTTTCTTATCGCCGCATAATTGGCATTAACCAAGGGATGTAGTCCAGTCCCTGCAAGTCCCTGTAAGCCCCTGCAAGTCCATCACAAGTCCTTCAGTTCCAATTCAAATCACAAGCTATTCAAATCAGCTTTGAAAAAGGCATTCCTTTGTCATTGTTCATCCAGTTACTTGTGACTGCCTTTATGAAGGAACTTGTGACTGGCTTCACGAAAGGACTTGTGAATGGACTTGCAGGGACTCGACTACAACCCTGCATTAACCCAGGCATGCTGGTCTGTGCGTTATCGCCACATTGTAGGGTCCAAGCATGGTCCAACGCTGTGGGGAGGGGGCATGTTTACGGCTGCAGAACCAACCTTCAAAGTGATCGCAATATCGTAATTTAAACAGGGACAAGTGTCTTATATCCCCAATAACTCCTCAGATTATTTTCTTGGCAAAATTCAGCCGGCAAGGCATTTAATTATCAGAGTCCCGCGTTTTACCGAGCCACGGTTTTCAGATCAGCTGGATTAGATGCGTGTGATATAATGTAGGGCCGAGTTCGACACGTTTCAATAGAGTCGCGGCCTTCTCCAGTCACCGCGGTTGAAAACTCAAAACTAAGCAGCTAAACACAACTAGTTTTGACCATAACATTGTCAACATTCAAGAAAATACCCAGCAAAACGAGCGAAAATAACTGCGACCCTCACCAATCAAGCAAGACAGTTCAAATCTTCATGTGTAATTCCTACAAGCCTTCGTAACAATCACTCAACTTTCTCCGATACAATAATCAACGATGGCGGTGTTCGTAAACACTTGCGAGCTAGCTATGACCTTTCACCGCTAGCTCAAATTATGCAGTTTCTACGCAACGATCGACCAATAAGAAAACGACTATAAAGGTCAGCTTAATCTATTAGCATAATGAGCACCGCCCCCAAAACCTCAACTTAACCAATGATCCAAGGCGTTCAAGTATCTTCAGTTACTTTGCATATAATAGTGGCCGCGTGAGGTCGTTGTTTGAGCTCCGATTACCCCCGCTGCGCTGTACGTATGGTCGGGTAACGATGAACGCCTTGACCAAGGCTAGGTCACGGCCTGGTAAGTCTGTCCGGGGAAACACATTTACAAGGGGGGACAGAATCACCTTTCACACCAGCACGAACGAGGTAAACAAATTATGAGTACAACGTTCGTCGGGGGTTTCCCACCAGCTGACCTTTAACTGACACACTGCGCAAACTCAGTGATCAGATGACGCCATTGAACCAATCACCGCGCTCTATGTACGGGCCTTGGCAACATTGTTTATACAAAACTCTTTTACAATCTTGCATTTCATCAGATATTAACAAATATTTCAGGTTAATTTAGATCTAAACATAGAAAGCTGAGATCATGACTTGTTCGGTGATGCCAATACTGCCATGGGTAATAGGAAATTAATGCCGCTGTTATTCATGTGAAAATACGATCATTTTATCATGATATTTTCATATTTTCATTAATTTTGCTACATTTTACTTCTTGGATACGCTCAGTAAAATCTTTTTTTTTTCTGCTAATCTTTTGCAAAAAATACTTGGTAGTTCGAAAGAAAACATATGTGGGAATTGTATCATGCCAAAACCCCGGAACGGTCAGTGACAACTCTTTAAAAGATGGGATTTGAACATAGAGCTATATTGTTTTACTTAAACTTGCATGGGAAATGTGAGAAATTACCATAGAGCTATATTAAATTACTAGAGCGCTAACTCTTCATTCTTACGCGCGGAGATACTTTGAATCCATTCTGCACGCAGACGTTTTAAATTTATGTGCGTGTTGTAGAACATAATGGGTGCGTTCGTTTAGCTCACCCGGGGCGCCCCGGGTAAGCCCCGCGCCGTTCTTTTAGCTCTGACGTGTACTCGTGGCTAGGCACGGGTCAGCCACCAGAAACCCTGCTCCCGTAGCAGGGTCTCTGGTGGAATGACGTCACACGCATGCGTAGTCGAGTCGACGACGTCTAGGGCGGCGTAAAGATGGCGGAAAGGTAAATATTTTGTTGTTGTAGAATTGTATTTGAAATGCATGCAACTAAAAAATACAACCATGCAGAACATTTAGTGGAAAACACGAGTGCGTTCGATTAGCTTCCCCTCGTGCCATCCCCCGAGTGTTAACCCTAACTCCCCCGGGTAAGCTAACAGTGTTGAATTCATCAGTTTAGTTTATGCGTGTACATGTAACTAAGTATTTTGTTTAATGAATCGTGAAACTCAAAGTCCTAGAATTTTTTCCACCAATTAACTATTTTGTTCACGTGCGCTGGTTTTATTAGCCACGTCGAAGTAAATATCAGCATGGGCGATCAAGCGAGACATAATAATTTCGCGAGACGAGACAATTTCCTGCCCGTGCAGTGGGGAACATTATTAATCACAATAGCTGTCCTTGAGGGAGCGATCGCAGACGGCAGTCGTACATAATTACTACTGCCGTGTATGGGGGATATACTATCTTTGTATCAAATTTTCCGTAATTTTAAATATTTATGTAAATGTTATTGTCCCGGTAACGTCATTACACCCGGCCTGTGTAGCGTTCGCGATAGTTTTTTCAGGAGCTGGGTGGTATGAGAAAGAGAAATGGCAACTCATATACATTAAAGAATTATAAAGAATTATAAAGAACGGTTTCTCAACCAACTCGTTAATATCACAGTTGGTAGAGAGGAGAGCTGTAGATCGAAATGTCTGTGGTTAGAATCCCACTATCGTTAACATTTGTCTTTTTCTTCGGCAAACTTTCTTATGGTTTTTTTAACCATAGAACAAGGTTGAAGGGAAAACCGGGTTGGAATACATAAGTGCCTTGAAAAATACGACAAGAACCGCTACACTGGTTAGTTTTGAGTGACTTCCCATCTGTGCTGATTATAGATATTCTTATCGTCATGCCAACCATGGAGAAATAAGACACACCATGTGCCAACACTGCGCGTGCGCGTGGGATGAACGCCAGAGTAAAAACGAATATTTCCACTTGATTAAGATGTATTCGTGTATGCGTTCGTCACTTTTATTTACTCTGATAAATCCATGCGTATTACCTTTCCCGAATCTATACTGCATATTTCTACATTCATTGATAACAGCGGGGTGGGAGTCGACCTTCACGCGGTTCACCCTGTTTCCACTATAAAATCATCAAACCGATGTACGCGGCAACAAGTTAAGCTGCTCATCATACGAAAGAAGAAGAATATTGATAACAGCAAAGTTTGGTGGCACAAAACACAAGAAGAAATGGGTGCAATAGCTTCGGAATTTCGAGGGTTGTCGGTCTTTAAATATGCTAGCAACGTATTGGTGGCGATTGCGGCGTGCGTAGCACTAACAGCAACCGTCGCGTGTACCTCGGCCTGGCGGTGGCAGGACGCGTCGTACGCGGCCCAAGAGCACCGTGCGTTGTGCGGTCACTCCATCGGGAGCTACTCCGGGTTGACACGGGTCTGGTGCGCGGTGCTGTGCCTGAGGGAAGGCGACGACCGTTGCCGGTCCTTTAACTACGGCGAAAGTGACGGGAGCTGTCAGCTCAACGGTGCCAGGGCGGAGGAATTCCCCGAGAGTTTGGTGGAGGATTTTGACTTTTCCTACTACGGTGCGGAACTTGAAACAGTGAGTTTGTTTAATTTCTGCTAATAAAAAAAAAGCGAAACAGGATTCACTGTATACATTGTTTATTCAATTTCGTCTGAGAAAAACGTTCCACACACTCTCAAAACGTATTAAAGTTCAGGTTAACAAAGTTGGTTAAAATTGTAACCAACAATTATGTTTACATTTTATTTTTTATAATTTGACCAATGTTGGGTACATTTTACCTAATGGCCCTGTCACACCAGAACATTTTAGGCCAACGCGTGAGTAACGTGTTGTAATTTTGGCAACACGCTGGCAAACGCTGACCAGCGTTTGCCAGCGTGTGACTGCACACGCTGGCGGAGCATTGGAGGTTTGTTACTCACGCGTCGAACACGCTAGACGATCGTTATCAACCCGCTACTCACACGCTGGCGCACGCTGGCGGACGCTGGCGTACGCTGGCGTACTCTGAGGACACGCTGGTTATGGCCCTGTCACCCCAGAACGTTTTAGGCCAATGCATGAGTAGCGCGTTAAAAATAGTTGATACGCCGGCAATCGCTGAACTTTCACAGAAAAAGTCAAGTGGAACCGTGATTTCAGCGTGTCCATACAGGTTGATAACGGGTTCATAGCGTATGCCAGCGCGTGAGTATCGTGTGAGGAACTCGCTCAGCGTGTGACGAACGTATCACTGATTTATAGTAAAAACACGACTGCGGTCGCCAGCGTGTGAGTAGTGGGTTGGTAACGATCGTCTTGCGCGTTCTGCGCGTGAGTAACGACCATCCTGCGCGCCGCCAGCGTGTGCAGTCACACGCTGGCAAACGCTGACAATTTTAGGTATGTTGAAAAATGTATTTTTGCCTCAGCGTGTGACAGCGTGTTCCAGCGTGTGGGTAACGCGCTTAGCGTGTTGCGAACGCTGGCCTAGCGTTGGTCAACGTTTACCCGCGTGTTACCGAAATTCCAACACGTTGGCCTAAAACGTTCTTGTGTGACAGGGCCATTAGTGTAGTAGCGCGTCGGTTTTTTATACAACTAATCATGTGGTCGTTGCAGTACGCTGGCGCGCGTTGAAACGCGCTACTTACGCGCTAGGCAGTCGTTCATCAGTCGTCGAGCGCGTTACTAACGCGATACTCACGCGCTGGCGAACGCTATGAACCCGTTAACAACGCGTTATGGACACGCTGAAATCACGGTTCCACTTGACTTTTTCTGTGGAAGTTCAGCGTTTGCCAGCGTATCAACTATTGTTAACGCGCTACTCACGCGTTGGCCTAAAACGTTCTAGTGTGACAGGGCCACAACGTTGAGCAAAATCTTTAACTATTTTTTTTTTAAACTGTAAAATGAGTCAGTTTACATAATGTTGATTAAATATAACCAATCATTTTAACCAACGTTGAGTACATTTACTCATTTTAACCAACCGTTGGTTACCAGGTGAACAACACAACAGTTGGTTAAAAAATTGGTTAAAGATTTTGCCCAACGTTGGATAAAATGTACACACCGCTGGTTACAATTTTAATCAACTATAGGTTTTCCCGGACGATATCGCAAAATGTGCACATTCATTTGTAAAATATGTATTCAATTTCGCGCTAAATTTCAGAACGACGTATGTCCGAGTTTCATTTTCGCAAAAACGAGCATTCAATTTAATTTTGTTTAATTCAAATAAATGAATGTGCTTAGCGTTTCATTTAAACGATTACAAACACGTGATTAGGTTTTCGGTTTGACGTATGCGTGGCCGATTATTAAGAGTGCAATCTATTTCGCAGCAAATCGATTTATCATTGTGTCACGGCCTGAATTGAATATTCTTTTTCATTTGTTATAATTTAAATTCGCATATTCTGCATTCAATTTCAATAAAGTACATAGGCCCTATGGCTATATAATTCACGATACAACTTGGATTAAATCATTAATAAATCAATGTATCGTGGGACTAATTGATCATTTATGTATTGGCTCTTAAATTTATTTCAACCCTAACCATCCCAAATCCTCCAAAATCCTCTTTGCAAATTGAAGGTTTTTGCAGGAATGAGGTCACTTGGAAGTTGATACATCAGATGAATTTGCAGGATTGAGGTTAATTAGGAATTTATCCAAATGAGGATTTTGAAGAATTGAGGTTATTTTGTTGTTGTTAATGACTTCTCTATCATTTTATCAGTTCAATTGTCTATCCGTCAATTAACTGTCCACCAAGACATGAATGGTTGATGTCCAGTCTATTTGCTACATCTAAGTAGTCCGCGTCGTCAGCCTCAAAGGCATCGGTAAGACGATTTCGATCAACGTCTGAGACTCGTCTGTATCTCCCTCTTGCAGCCATTATTGGAAAATTGTAGGGGGCATACAGTAAAATCTAGCTATATGATGCGGTCGTGGCAAATGCTGAGCAAATAAAGATTGTTTTCTTCAACTTAGTGGTTTATATAACATTTATTTGGTAGTTTCAAAGACGAGACCACCTGGTTTAATTCCCCAAATGTTACTTTTGATAACACATATGGATTACAATGCTTGACCAGGCATGCGTAGAAAATCGGCTGCACATTTAGCGAAATTGATTGTTGATAAATTAAAAGGGAAACATGATTGCGGGTGTGCATTCAAATTCGCGCTAAAATGAACTATCAATATACTAAATTCAGTGCACATTCGGGAAATCGTGTGATGATTTCTTACGACTGGATGCACCATTATGCAAAAACGAGTTGTCAATTTTTAAATAAAAAACGGGAATGTGAACGTTCATACTATTTCGCACGAAAACGAATGCACCAGTTACAAATTTATGTGCACATTTTGCGATATCGTCCGGTAAAACCTATATTTTAACCAACCGAATGTTAATACATGCTTTGAGAGTGCACGATTTAACCAAATCAACTTAGTCATTTATCATTCAATTTCAACGTTATCTGGTCATGTAGTTTAAATTATAGATTATAATTAATTTGGTGATTTCCAGTATATACAAGTTTTAGTTTTGGGTAACAAATATGAAAAACAAATATATTAGGTGTTTTGGGGATCGGCCCCGCCCCTAGAATGGTAGCTTATTAACATGTAAAATTTGCATAATTACGTACGTTGGCTGTTTTTGCGAAAGGCAGTATTCAGCGTTTCAATTTGTCTTTTATCAATCGACTAATTAAATAGACGTATGCTTGAACCAAGCAAACGTCAGACGAATTTATTTACTTTTGAGCATTCGCTATAAATTTATCCTCAAGTGCCGTTTTGCGTTTCAGAAAGATGCGAATTTAAAATAGCGTTGACTTTAACGTGTTTATGAAGGGGCGCTTTGGTGCGCGTACTGACTTTAACGTTTTCACGAAGAGGCGAATTTGGTCGAATTTGGGGCGTACTGGGCCCAATTTCTTGGCTCTGCTAAACACAGAATTCCGCGCTTACGGTCACCGTTTTCCGCTAACCGCGCTAGCAGAAAAATTATTTTCTTAATTACCCTGTAAGCACAGAATTCTTAGTTACGGGATGTAAGCATGCTCAGAGACCAAAATTCCTCGCTAACGCGTGAAATTTGTTTACCGTGAGCACCGAATGTTCTGCTATATAGTAAGCCGGGGTATTTTCGCTAACGGTAAGCAGAGCCAAGAAATTGAGCCCAGGCTTTTAGCGTTTTCACGAAGAGGCGAATTTGGGGCGCAGTGGGAAAATGTATACATTCTGACTCTCACAGCCATAGGGGCGAATTTGCAATTTATCGGTTTTTTTCGTTTTCACAAAGAGACGCTTCTATTAATTTAATGAATTCTGCAAAACTAATCACCTATTTTTCTTAAAGTTTGCTATATTTAAGAAGATTGAAATCTCCTATTTCCCATGATACCATAATCTTGTAAATTCTATGGATCTTTATGTTTCAAACTGCTAATGCTAGGTTCCCACTATCACGATTCACGCCACGATTGAAATCGTGCATGGTCTTAATAGTAGAGTAATCGTGGTGATCCTATCAGATCTTATCAGATCTTGAGGTCAGTCATGGCAATCGTGTTGATCGCAGAATTTTGTTGGACGGTTCAAACATTTTCTACGATCAACACGATTAATTTTCAATCGTGATCATCGCATCAGATCGTAATGGGTCGTAACAAAGCGCGACAGATCGCATCTAATCGTGCTTCCAAATCGTGGTGATCGAGATCAACCTTGGACAAGACAGACACCACCTCTGTTGAGATGCGCTGCGATCTGATTGTGGGTTGTAGTCTTCACTCTGTAGAAGTTCAAGAAACAATGACGTCCATGGTCAGTCGGGTTGTATATATATACCCGTCGGGGTCTAATCGTGGCTCAATTAGTGATTACTCTTGATCCCGATCGTGAAAGACATCGCGAACACAATCGTATCCGATCACAATCGGTTCGTTGTGATCGTATCGGAACGTATCGGGCCGTATCTACACGTACCAGATCGTCCCAAATCAGGGACCCCGATCGTGTTGATCGTGTCAGATCGGGACCCAGTCGTGGTCTCAATCGGGACAATCCTATCGGAACGTATCTGATCGTATCTGAACGGGAGACCAGATCGTGACAGATCGCGTGACCTGAAATTGACCAATCGTAACTATTCCGCATCCAAGCGCACCAAATCGTACCGGAACGTATCGACTCACATCAACTCGTATCCAAACGTAAAATTTCAGAAAAGGAAACAACAATTCCACGATCAGCTACGAATGGCCAATCGTGGCGTTCGTAACGGATCGCACGTCAGTGGGAACATAGCATTACGAAAAAAAAGACTAACTTTACACGCGATTTTCTCGAAAGTTTGTTCAGACCGTGAAAGGCTAAATTTGCCTCTTCGTAAAACGGTGACAAAGTTTGTGTGAGATGAGTTGGTCTTCCATTCAGACTGAGGACTTTGGACAATGGGGGATTAGTGATAACAATGACCCCGAGGACCTGAGCGGAGTCCTCGGGAGAATCTCGTGTCCAAACCTTATATTAATCATATCTTATAACATAACATAACATTATCTTTGAATTGACTATATTGGAATTTAAAAGCTAATTTACTTATCTTGAAGCTTATACAAACGTCAATGCTGAATAATTAATGAGCAGATTGACGCGTTCCACTAGCAACATTATTAGGAGACACCCTGCATTTATGCTTGAAAATTGGTATAAAGCAGGTACTTTTATATTCACGCGATTCATTGTATACACTTGTTTTTCAGGGGGGAAATGATTTCCCGGAGCATCAGAAAACCGCGGGTAAGAACCAGATTTTTCCCGTGTTGTCATAATTGTGCATGTCAGCCCTTCCACCTTGATGGCAAACCTACTTGTTTTAATCTTGCAATATTTAGCAAATTGTTCTTCGTTTTGAAAAAAGTTAATGTGATATATGACGGGAATACTAAACCCACCCCTTAATGGTTTCTCGTGATTGATTGGTTTCATGCAATTAATAAACAACATTCACATTTTCAAACGAATTTGAATGTCTCTATAAACGACTAAACCGAACGCCCTGAACGTGAATAAATATTACAGCCTGATCAAAATCGCTTGAATACGTACATTCGAAAACGGATTTGAACGAATACAAACTTGATTGAGATGGGGTCGCTCGACAATCCTGGGGCCAATTTCACGGAGCTGCTAAGCACAAAAATTTGCTTAGCACAAAAAAGTCTTGCTCAATAAAAACAAGTTATCAGCCAAAATTCTACGTGTTTTTCATGCTAAGCAAAAAAACAGCTGATTATCAATCAAAAACAATAAAGATCACGTGAAAATTTGGTCTGTAACCTTGTTTTTACCAAGGACAAATTTTCATGCCAAGCAATTTTTTGTGCTTAGCAGTTCCGTGAAATTGGCCCCAGAGGCTCGATAGTCCGAAGCAAAGCAAGATAAGAACTCTTTAAACAAATTACAATATGTATTAAAATGGACACAGAAATACACATCGCAATCACTGCATAATTGTATTACATGTACATGTATGCACTACATACACATCCGCATCACTTTTGTATGTGTATGCACACAAGGGACCACGCTCTATTCAATTGCCATTCAAGCTGCGAAATACTGTTTGTGATATTGGCAACTTGCTTGACAAGACAGTGGACAGCATGATATCAAATCATTTGTTGATCCACATTTCACCTTAATAACTTAAACGGCACCATAAAACCATCTTTAAATATGTTATGGCGGCCATCTTAGACATGGCGGCCATCTTGAAAAAAATTACAAATATTTGGAAAATAACAAATAATAAGGGCCTCCCTCACCAACTTTTTAAAAAGTCCAGGAGATCAACATGTTATTTTTGTTACTTGGCCAGTCCGAAGGTTCGATAGTCCGAAGGTTCGTTAGTCCAAAAGTTCGTTAGTCCGAAGGTTCAATAGTCCAAAGGTTCGTTAGTCCGAAAGTTCGTTAGTCCGACAGTTCGATAGTCCGAAGGTTCGATAGTCCGAAGGTTCGGTAGTCCGAAGGCTCGATAATCCGAAAGTTTGATTGCCCGAAGGGCTCATTATTCCGAAGTTTCGGTAGTCCGAATCGACGATAAGGTTGGACAGTCCGAATCGACAGTGAGCTTCGATAGTCCGAATCGACAATATACATTGTATATGTATAAAGAAATGTTTGTACGCCACAGATTCGGAATGGAAACTCGTGTTTAGAGGCGTAGCGGGACACGCTGTGAAGTTGTACGACATGTGGGCCGCCGCGACCTGGGACGCAGCTACGATGGGCGCCAGTGGAAGCTGGCGAGACGACTCGCTGTACAAGCGCTGGAGCAGCGGTAATCTGACCATAGGGCGAGTAAGTAGGTTATTGCGTCATTTAACGCCTGCGTGAATTTTGCAACATGAATATAAACTGTAACTTCAACAATGTATCCACCGAGCAGGATCTATGTGAATGTTATCGTTACGCCCTATCGTTCTTGATTCAGTTCTTAACTTAAACCGTTGACGCCGGCGTGATATTATGAAAATCAGACTCCTGCGAAAATCGACTCCTTTTTTCTATTATTGGTTAAACCCTCTCACGTGACCAGTCACTCTCCTCATTTATATCTCCAAGTAATTTACGCTACACCTGTATTATTCCTCACTAACCGGATTAAATGCATGACTGTATGTGGCAGCCTTAGTCCAGCAGCTGCACTGCACAATGGACCCGAGCGTACACCCGTCACACGGGGTTCGTTCATGGTTTAAATGTAAACATCACTGACGCCAAGTCGGTGAATGGGGGTTAGGTGTGTAATCGAGGACGTCCTCGATTGAGATTCGTGTACAAAATCAATGAGAGGACAAACAAAGGATGTCGAGAGGAACAAAAGAAATCCTCGATATACACCATCAAACGTGAATGCACAGCTGACAAAAGGGATTAGGGAGGGATTAGGGTGCCGCGGCCATAGCCGTTCCCCGGCGTCATAGGGTTGAGTGATTAGAGCCATATTTCCACATTCTATATTTCTTAACCTAAAATATTATATCCCGTAACCACGAGGCTTTTTGCACTTGGTAAATAATGGGACACCCCAACGAGGCTTTTTGCACTTGGTAAAATTGGGACACCTCTGAGTCTCTTAAGTCACAGCAAACATACGCACATGTATAAGCTAAATGTGCGCATGCTTAAAACACTGACCTCTACACCTGGACATTTCATTGGCTCAAAGAGTGACGTCGTGGGTCCGCCATGCGATTTTTTTCGTACCACTAACGCGTCAGATCGGCTAATTTGTATTCCGCAGAGCGACTTGGTCAGAGACTTAATTTTAATACCTTTTTCTATAAGACCCTATCTAGATGAGAATATTAACCAATAATTTTGGTTAATAAAAAAAGGTATAAAAGTCGTTTATACGAAAAACTAGAGACTGTATACAATGGACCGATCCGGATTTGACCATAAGCCCCGCCCACCTTAGCAACGGCATGGCGACGCCATTACCTCGGTCAAGTTGCACACACGTGAACGTGTGTATTTATAGTACATGTACGTGTAGGCTAGGCGTAGAACACGTACAACGAAAATATTGATTTAAACTTTAGGCGGGGACAAAATTACTATCAGTAAGCTAGCGGGCGAACTAAAAGGATGACCATTTATTTTAAGGAACGGTATGAACAGTACATGGGGGATGGTTAAGTTGCAGTTGGGGGATATGAAGCATGCATGCATGTCAATTTATATGGACGGTGTATAAGTGTTGCTTGGTAAGTCACTACCGGTACTGGAATAAATCGCGTATTTTGTCACAACAGGATTAAACCATAGCCTAATTAAAAGACTGCTATACATGTAGAGCATTACTATTAACTCCACATAGGCCCCTATCCTACCTTAGACTGCACTGTCCTTGACCTTGTAATGTTTATCTTCTTGACATTCCCGCCGTTCACGTCACACGAGTTCAACGCGGAATTTCTCATTTTCGAGATTTGTTTTGGTATTTAACGGGAAAAAATGGTGTCGTAATCCGAGTACCAGCGTGTTATTTACATATTTCATGACCATTTCATGCATATTTTTGACAGTTTTTAAAACTCCATACAGCCGTATTTTGATTGACAAATACGGTGCTTTTTCGTACCGAAGCCATTTGTTTGTGTACACGTTTGTAACCACATGTGATAGTTTGACCGAGCTAATGGCGGACCACGCCTGTAGCAACCGTTGCTAGTTACCTGAACAAAACTCGTAATCTTATTGGTCAATGCGCGCGTAGTGATTGACAGGCCGGATCGGTCTATTAACTAGGGATTGTATCCATTTATTTTGGTGAATTATGGCTGTCAACGTCGTTGGTTTTCATATGTTCCGCGCGTATCAAAATCGATTCGAATTAAAGCGCGCACTTTGGTCTCCATTCAAGCCCCGGTTAAATGAAACGGCAAATCTGACGTGCTAGTGGTACGAAAAAAACAACGCGTCCGCCATGTTGCACTTCTCGTTCGCGCCGACTTCAAGCGTGAATGGGCAATCGTGTAGAGGTCAGTGGCTTAAAATGAAATCGAAAGGGTCTTCATCACTGACCTCTATACATGGACAGATCATCATTGTTTCATTTTGAAGTCGGCATGCGGAGAAGTGCAACATGGCGGACCCACGACGTCACTCTGTGAGCCAATGAAATGTCCAGGTGTTGGTACGATACGTATTACGTAATGTTTATAAATACAAAATGTACAGAGTAAATCCACTGACCTCTACACCTGGACATTTCATTGGCTCACAGCAGTGACGTCTCGGGTCCGCCATGTTGCACTTCCAGTTCGCGCCGACTTCAAGTGTTAGCACAGCAGAATATGGACAATGATCCGTCCAGGGGCCAATTTCACGGAGCTGCTAAGCACAAAAATTTGCTTAGCATGAAAATTTGTCCTTGGTAAAAACAAGGTTACAGACCAAATTTTCACGTGAACTTTATTGTTTTTGATTGATAATCAGCTAGTTTTTTGCTTAGCATGAAAAACACGTAGGATTTTGGCTGATAACTTGTTTTTAATGAGCCAGACTTTGTTGTGCTAAGCAAATTTTTTTGCTTAGCAGCTCCGTGAAATTGGCCCCAGGTGTAGAGGTCAGTGGTCTTCATGTTTGCTGCCACCAAGCGTCTGGAAAATTATCATTATGACCAAGTGCAAAAGGAAGTCACTGCTCAACGACAACAAAAACGACATAACATCGTTGTGCGGCTTTGTTAGAGTATTTAAGGTTAGGGTAGCCTGTAGCCAGTAGTGTGGCCTCCTTAGGGCTAGGGTTAGAGAGGTCATTTTGGCTGTTCTTTTTATGTGTTTTACTATTGAAAAGGATCGCGGCGTCGTCACCATGCACGACAGGTTTTTGTTCTTAATCATCTGCTGTCTGATATTTACCGTTCAACAAATACTTGTTGTCATGTCTTTGGTCGCATTCAGGTCAAATTGTCCGTATATGATTCCAATAACGTCAGCAGAGCCGAGTTAGTCTTCAACGGGAGCGACTCAGGCGTTATCAGCTGGTTTGCCAAAGATCGCCTCATTTCGAGCCCCTGGAAGGACTTAAGCGGCTCGTCGGAGACTAACTACTTCAGTATTGCAGGACATGTTGGACAGTACGTACCGTCTGTGGTCTGGTTTCAACACGATATTCTGAATGGGCCGAATACATAAAACTAATTTCAATTCGTTTTCACGAAGAGACGAATTTGGCCAAATTCTTCTCTTTTCTTGAAATCAATTAAGTGGATAGGATACAATGAAAGAAAATGGAGAAGACGACAAATTAGGGTGATGTTGAACATTTTAGGTCGAAGGATTTTCAGAGTTTAAGTTTAGATAGATTTCCCTTAGCACACAAACCCTATGGAGTGTCCCCATAACGTAATGTACGAAAATAAAGTGTGCGTTTAATTATGGGTGACTCTAAAAAAAAAAGTATATCTATTTGAAAATTCATATTATTGCAAAACTACTGATTATTTCTAAAACATTTTTGTGGAAAGGGTAGAATGTCCTTTGTCCAATGGTATAAGGTTCAATATGTCATTGCCATGGATGACGTACTGAGAAAACAAGACAGTTATGAAAGGTAAATTAGCACTATGACAAGTTTGGATGATAAGTCGGGCATTAAGAGACACGAGACGAAGTTGCCAGCTATACCTTTTTAGGAATGGTGGCCATGTGGAGGGAACGTCACCTTAAATTTGTCAGGTGTACCACAAAAAAGGAGATCAGGAAAAAATAGATTCATCGACCCTGTCATCACTTTTCTAATGTTTAATATGTTCAAACCGCAAACGATTGTGTCCTTAAAACACCTGCCTGAGCTTTGTCACTCAAGTAAAAACAACTTATCACAGTGCTGATTTCAGTGCCTTTCACAAAATAATGTCTTGTGTGTTCAGTCATCCATGGCAATGACATAATGAACCTTATACCATTGAACAGAAGACATTCTACCCTTTCCACAGACATTTGTCTTTTTCTGAGATACTCAATAGTTTTGCTATAATATGAATTGTAAAATGGATATATTTTTTTCCAGATACACCCATATAAATACGCATTATTATTGTTATTATTATCATTAAAAAAAACCTGGAAAAACCTATATTTTTTTCCCGCTTACGACACGCTCAGATATCGCAAGTTCTACATCAATTGTGATTTTAATGAATGCCCAATGGATTCTGGCTGGCTGGTTGTGGTGGACTCCTACGCGGAGAAAGACTGCGCATACGGGCGTGCACCAACAGGCTACACTTACCCGTTGATAATGTACAGCACCACGGCCGAAAAAGTGGTGTGGCACAACATGTTTACTGCAAGTACGTCTATATCATTGTTCTTTTCGAATCCCTGCCTTCGTTTTGTCGTCTGTTTAGGGCGATTTTATGCTCCCAACTGCAAGGAACTCCAGCCACATGCCTGTTGTGCTTCAGAAACATTCAATTAGGAGTCAGGTTGGTGTAGCGGTTCCACCACTATGACCCGGGTTCGAATCCAGCCTGGGCCGATATGTGGATTGGGTTTTCAGTCCCTGCCTGACTCCGTGTGTTTTCCCTAGGATATTCTTCTAGGGTTTTCCTCCCACCTTTAAAACTATACCTTCTTCTCATTTAGGCTTGCGAGCTACATTGCCTTGGGCGCTTTCGGTTTCATTACCAGAAATATATAATAATAATAATAATAATAATAATAATAATCGGTTGATATTAATCGAGATACTTGAAATAAAGTACATGTATTAAGTATTTCTATTTGCTTCCACCTATTGTCTATTTGCTTCTCTGTAAGTCGGAGGCGCAGCCGAGTCCGAAGACGAAGCAAAGGTTTCGAAAACACCCATAGACTAATCCGATAACAGCCATTTTCTGCGGTGTCACCTAGGGCCAATTTCATAAAACATTGTAAGCACAACAATTTGCTTAGCACAAGTAAAAACAGTTTACCAGCCAAAACTCCATGTGCTTTTATAGTTTGTGAATATCAGTCACAAACTATTATTATAAACATACAAATTTAATTTGTAACCCTTCAAGGAAGAATTTTCAAGCTAAGCAAAATTGTTTGTGCTTACATGTTTTATGAAATTGGCCCCAGCTGGTATGTCATGCTCAGGTGGTACTCGCGCGCTCATAGCTCATTCGACCATTGGTTGCCAAAATGCGCGCGCGTCGTCTTTAGGAACGCGTAGGGCGTGCGCGCGGCTGGCCGGTGGCGCTACCCAAAGTCTTAAGTTATACTTTGGTTCCTCGGTTTATTCTATTAACTGGATATTATAATACGGAGGCGTAGGTATAACGGGGCTTAGGCGGGGCATTCGGCCATAGTCGCTGTCAAAGACTATAGATATGATTCTTCTTGTACGGTCTTATGTGCGAATAATAGACTTTAAAAATGCTCGCGTGAGTTTGACAAAACAAATATATCCCTGTTTACATCTGACATAAGATTTTATTTTAATTCTTTGATGCCTTCTCTCTCAAATAGTGATTACGTAAAACAGTGACTGCAAAACAAACACAAAAGTTTAAAGTCAATTTAAATGCCACCTGACACTTTTTGACCCTCAGGCCAAAACCACCTAATACCAATGGATGGAGAATCATTCTAACAAAAAAATGATACACAGATTTCTCGATTTGGGCTCGTAGTTTTAGCTCCAGACCCTATTTTGTGAGGTGAAGTCAGTGGTCCTTTCGCACCCAGAAATAACTAAACCGTTTCATGTTAAATTCGCAGACGCGGTTTACTTATTTCTAGGTGCGAAAGGACCCCCGAGTCCAGGACTGTGCTTCAAACAAAAAAGAGTCTGGAGCTAAGACTACTACCCCAAATCAAGGTATCTTGGTATCATGTTTATTTTAGAAAGATTCTCCATCCATTGGTATAGGTAGTTTTGGCCTCGGGGTAGTGGAAGTATGCTTGTCTGTATACAAAGTCAATAACCAGGACACAAACAAATCACACTGTTGGACCCCGAATTTATGGACTAACTCTTCTCGTATTCTAATTTATTTTTTATTTTTGGTTTTAATTTTGACATTGCAGATGTCACCGTCGGGCGTGCTGACTACCTAACCATTCACATCGATATGAAGTAGCGATCCCAGGGATCGATCAAGTCCGACAAGGGGATGTTGAACAAAGACCCGATTTCATTGAACTACATTCAATTTACCATATTTTATTAAACCACATTTTGTTAGCAACAATATGAACGGGGACAAGTCGGCTATAGACTGGTTTCATTCATGAATGTATAATTCACCGACAATTGTGTATTTTGATCAGTATCATTATTGGTATCAAGGTGAAGGCCATTCCAGTTGTTGTGGGGGCCCGGGTGCGAATATTTTGTTTTCCCAAACGTAACTGGCAGAATTCATGAATTATTCAGTAGTTATTTTTATTCATCGGAATAAAACATGACGTCACAGCATTGTTGTTATTATTATACCTCCAAATAGGCACTTAGGAAGACAATCCTATATATTTCTCTAAGATCTTCGAGATTTATGCTATTTATACCAAAATCTGTCGTTCTAGGACAAAAATAACTCCCAAATATCGTTTTTTAGGGTAACTAGACACTTATGGAGACACTGAAATGTCTCCCTAAGTGCCACTGTTTCCTTATTACCTAAAAACGTACGCTAATTTGTCTCCCCAAGTGCCCATTTTGGTTACATTACATCAATTACATTAAATCAATTTAAAGAACAGCTGTTGTCGAGCTGCTATACGTAGTGTGGTGGATAGTGGGATGGGCTATGGATCAAAGATCCCTGGTTCGAATCCTCCTCTAGGTCACCTCGTTTTTTCTAGTCAAATTGATATCTTTTATGTTTAATTTAAGGGGAACAAAAGACCTAGAGCCTATAAATGTTGTACAGTGATCAATGCAACTACTGAATAATTCATGAATCTGCCAGTCAGGTTTTTGAAAAAAATAATCGCGGCCCGGGTGCGATATTTTTTTCTGCAGGTAGGTTGGTACATAGTATACATTTATTAGCCAATCAGAACACAGATGTGTTGACGTCATCGATGATGTTAGAGTTGTCTGGGATCTGACTAGGGTTAGGGGTTAGTGTTAGGGTTAGGTTTAGGGGTTAGGGTTGTCCCAGACAACTCTAACATCATCGATGACGTGAACACCATCTGATTCTGATTGGCTAATGTACCAACCTACCTGCAGAAAAATTGCGGCCCGGGTACCATTCCAAGGTCCCTGAAAAAAAAAATATATCGATGAGATCGGCACGACTGTGAAGGTGGAATTGCTCCCAAGGCGGCTCTTCTCGGAACTGCAAGGATTCTACGGAAGACTATGGGGCGCCGTTCGCGTTTTTTCTTCTTCCTAGGACGAATGAGGCCACTTAGCATAGCTGGGCGTATCTACACCACACTGAGTGGAAGACACTTAAGTTCTCAGATCCTAAAACTTTCCCTTCAATTAAACTCACTCCAACAATAAACTAGGAGACCAAAAATAGTCAATGAAAAACGAGCAGAGACCGAATTTGAGCCCCAGTCGTATACGATCTATAACCTAACCCATTGACCAGCAAGCTACTGTGAGAGGTCGACAAAAGCCGTTTTTCAAAGTGCTGTACCTCTGGATTACGTGTAACTAGTTGAATAAGCAATAACAAAATATTAGCGGCATTGTTAAAACTACTGAATAATCATGACGCGAGGGTTCTGGAGCCGTCCATTATTTTGTGCAAAGTGACCTAATTCGCCTTGGGGAACAAATACGCGCGCCGTTCATGTCATTGAAGCGCCCTTCTTATTAGTCAAGAAAAGTGGTTGCGCGCAACTCAATAACCAATCATAATTCAAGAAAAGGAAGTTGCGCGTTATTGGAACAGATGCATTATGGGGGCCTCATGGTGCATTGTGATTGATAAACATGTCCGGGCCGTACGCACGGTACGTGCCTACGTGTGGACAGGATGTTCCGACGATTGCAAAAAGAAATGGCATATAAAACCATCTTTCCTTCGATGATTTCATCTTCCCTTCGATGGTTATTGAGTTGCGCGCCACCACTCTTGACTAATAAGGAAGGCGCTTCAATGACATGAACGGCCTTTCACTGAGGTTGCGGGACGCAGCTTGACTCGAATCGTTCTAACGAATAAGCATAATATCTCTTTTCTCGTTGTGCGTAAACAAAATAATAATAGTAATACCTGTAGCACTAATGGTAAATGGTACATTAGGGAGATATCTCCATAGTGACGTGCACAAAAAAATATTTCTTTACTGTAACCTAACCCGTTTTTACCTAGAGATTTTTCCACGAAATTTCATATTTATGCATTTTGGACTCTGCTCTATCGATTTCGACTGTATTTTTTTTTAATATCTCCTTTTTTAGTATCTCCTTCTTGTAGTTGGAACGTCAGGGAGACCTCGAAACGTCTCCCTAATGACACTGTCTCCTTAATAGGCCTACTGTAAAACTTACGCTAATTGGTCTTCTATAGGGTACTTAATTATTACAAGATAATAATAATAATAATATTAATTTTAATTACCACAACGCTTAATGTGCATTTGGGAGACATCTTCATAGACGCGTGCAGGCATTTTTTTCAATCTTTACTGTAACCTAACCCGTTTTCCACTAAATTTTGTATTTATGTATTTTGGACCCTACTCTATCGATTGTTAACATATTTAGTTTCTCCTTCATAGAGTTAAAACCTTAGGGAGGCATCTAAATGTTTAACATAGATTTTTGGACCGATTTATAGCATCTCTTGAATTTCCCTAAACTGGACCCAATCCCTAAGTTTAAGTGATCATCGATTTACATATAAATGGCAAATTTTAGGGGGTTAAAAATTGTATATACAAGTTTTGAACTTGAAATACGAAATACTCAGATCATGCCAATATTTCAATTTATTTCAAGTATCAGTCATTAGTACGTACAGTTCAGTTGTGATTGGTCATTGTTGGAGGCTTGGACTCGGTCTTCCGATTCGGATTGGTCCATATTAGAAGCATCATAAAAATTAATACTAAATGAAACCGGTTTCTAAAAATACTTTTCCCGACTTCCTTAAAGGTATACACCATTGGTAATTGCTTGAATTATCAGCAATGGGTGGATCTGTAAATGGTGTATCATACCTTTAAGTTTAGTTCACGCGATTTGTTTCTGAACTTGAAACAATCCACTGATCTCTCGTGACAATCGAGGGCGCCCTCAATAAGCCCGTTTTCGGAGTACGGATGTCATTGAGCAAGTTCGGGCGCGAACTATAGTTAACCATTAGTCAGTCCCTGCTTTACCAAGGCGCATGCTCAAATGCAGTTCGCTCGAACGGCTCTAGTCGAACTATTGTTAAAAAGATGGTAACCGCTTTGTTTACATTTGCGACCTGAATGAAATGGGTATTGCCACTATTGTTCCACGCATATATATAGGATAAGCCGTGGAGGTGTTTCCTATACCTCCATGGATAAGCCATAACGTTAGTCATGTTGGTCAAAAAACAAGACAAAAATTACATTAGGCCCGCCAGATTTTCACTCCGGGGTCTGGTTCCAAATAGTCGACTAGATAGTTCAACAATTCTGCGTTCGAGCGACGTTAGTCGAACTATGGTTAACTATAGTTCGCGCCCGAACTTGCTCATTGATGAACTGCATAAATAGACGGACAGCGCGCCCCCTGTACTTTATGTATTGTATTTTGTTACTTATGCATTGTATTTTGTCACATTTGTTGTTCACCTGAGAAATAAGAAATGAAATGAAATGAAATGAAATTTAAGTAAATGACATCTCAAATCAAGCGATTTTGTTCTGACCATGGATGATGGAGGAATAAGCTCTTATTCCTCCATGTTCTGGGGTGCATGGTTGTAAACAGGCCCAATAATTTTCTAAAGAGCATTTTGAGAGCCATGCATTTGAAGGATTGTAAAAATACAGTGTACCACCTCGGCGGGTCCGGGAGTGTGAACTTCTAATGCTGAGCATTTGGGATGAATCTGGCCATGGAATTGGCACTACTTGGCTGTTGAGCGAGAGGGTATTTTTTCAAAATGGACGCTCTGCAGATTGGACTTCAAAACTAGTTTTAGGGGTGTTCTCCTTTGGAGGGAAATATCACCCAAACGTTATCAGATGACCCCACACAAATTGAAAAGAAAATGAAAGATGGTGAAATAAACTTCATTTTGGTGTATAGTTTAGTCACCTTGTATCATTGTTGTCTATGGGACTTTATTTGGATGTGCGCAACAAAAAATGTACTGATTATATCGCGCGTCTTGCGCCCTCAGCGCTGCAACTAGTGCCAGCCTACTGAACGCCTTTGTAGTCTTGTTACAAGGCCGTAATATAGAGTGAACCCTTCCCTGCGGTGTAAAAAAAATGTACGCGTCCGGCCCACTGACCTCTATACCTGGACGGATCGTTGCCCATATTCTGCCGTGTCGACACTTGAAGTCGGCGAGCACGCGCGGCGGCCATTTTACACTTCCAAGAGCGATACGGTTCACTATACATTACGTTGTACTGAAGGGCTGTATTGTGTAGACACTATTTTTAATTACCTGGGGCGTGTCGCTTCATTTTTTATTATTATAGGAGAACTTAGCTGACCCTGCGGGCTCGATGTTTGCTTGCGCTGATAAATTGCATTCCTTTCCTCTTCTGAGAGTGTAAGCACAACCGCGGTGAGATATGGGGCTTGTAGTGACGACCCACGTTCAAAAGTGAAGTTAGTTTTGTTTTGTTTTGAATGGTTGGCTACAAATTAAAGAACATCGTTATCTCTTCATTAAATCTTGTCAGTGTACCATTTATTCCCGTTAAAAATCTGCGTCCCTTTTCTTCAGCAGATCGAAGATATCCTTCGGGGGATGGGATTGGAAGCTTCGACGCCCTAAGCTACTACTAAAAAATTAGCGACAAAAAAATTCACGACTTGCATGCATGTCGTGAATAAAAAGTCGTGAAAAATTGTGTGATATCGTAAATGCAATATGTGATTTCGTAAATGCAATATGTGATGTCGTACATAAAAGTTTGTGATGTCGTGAATTTAATATGTGATGTCGTAAATAGAAAATTGTGATGTCGTAAACAAATATGTGATGTCGTTAAAAAACATATGTGATGTCGTAAAAAAATATGTGATGTCTTAAACAAAACATATGTGATGTCGTAAACAAAAGTGTGATGTCGTAAACAAAATGTGTGATGTCGTAAAAAAATATGTGATGTCGTAAACAAAATTATGTGATGTCGTAAAACAGTATGTGATGTCGTAAATGAAATTCGCGTCTTTGATGTCCCTTCAGGGCCACCATAGAAAATGGCATATATCTAGGACACAAACTATTTAATTCCTGCGTAGACTACTTATAAATTATACTTATTAATGGGGGCGTTCGTTTAGCTCACCCGGGGCGCCCCGGGTAAGCCCCGCGCCGTTCTTTTAGCTCTGACGTTACTCGTGGCCCGGCTAGGCTAGGCACGGGTCAGCCACCAGAAACCCTGCTCCCGTAGCAGGGTCTCTGGTGGAATGACGTCACACGCATGCGTAGTCGAGTCGACGACGTCTAGGGCGGCGTAAAGATGGCGGAAAGGTAAATATTTTGTTGCAAAATATTCCGATTTTTCATTTATTTTGTAGGTTTGTTGTTGTTGTAGAATTGTATTTGAAATGCATGCAACTAAAAAATACAACCATGCAGAACATTTAGTGGAAAACACGAGTGCGTTCGATTAGCTTCCACTCGTGCCATCCCCCGAGTGTTAACCCTAACTCCCCCGGGTAAGCTAATCGAACGCACCCAAAATGTATAAGTTTGCTTAATTTCAACTGGTAGGGCCTATAGGTGGCGCTATTTTACCAAACCCGACCATATTTCTCCATCGTTTCACCGCGCCCCGCAGCCGAGTTCAGCCAAACTTACATTTTGCCAAAACTAAGTTCACAAAATAAGTGCAGAAATCATGTATCCCAGTAGTACACTGTCGGTAATTCTTCGCGACGAAGCGATGATTTTTCCTGCCGTTGTGTCCTTAATGCATGCATATCAACTGGGTAAATTTGAGTAGGGAACACAAAACACAGTTAGCTAGGCCTAACTTTTTTTTCTACACTGAATTAAATAGATACGGCTGATCAAGTAACATTGATATCAAATAACAACAATAGTATTATTATAACTACATGTATATTATTATTATTATTAAAAACAGTCACAAGTCACTGCGACTTAGTTGCAATAAGGAAGGCTTTGCTGAATTCGCCCGCCCAGAGCCGAGGGGAAAATGTAAGGCACCGTCCCTTCTTCTGCAGACTAGACGGGATGGTGCCTTGCATTTTTGGAAGTAACCTTTCACCACCAATTTAGACAATTGAGTTTGTAACCCTGTGAGCCTTTGGCATGTATGTATTTTGTAGAGACTCAAATTCAAGGTACATCGTATTTGGATAGTAGAGTTTTAGAATAAAAAATCAATTATAAAATTGTAAAATGTATTTTGGACCCCCCCCCCCCCCTCCCCAGCAAACATGGCCAAGCGTGTTGGGAGTTTGCGCCGTAAATTCAAGATCTACCCCCCAGCCATCTGTGGAGATCCTGCATTTGAGAGAGGCTTCAGAGCTCAGTAAGTGTACATTAATCGTCAAATTATACGTGTGCAAATTATTGCTTAATTAATCCTTACCTTCCTGCAGATGCCAAATGCAACAATTTGCACCATTTGTGACCCAGCATGAGTAAATGAGACACTTTGCGGCAAAAATAAAAATTGAGATTTTGATTTCATCATTTAAAGCTTGTTTAGCTTTAAATGATGAAATCAAAATCTCAATTTTCATTTTTGCCGCAAAGTGTCTCATTTACTTGTGCTGGGTCACATTTGTCAAAGTGACAACCCTGCCTAGTGCAGCGAGATCCATCAGGTCAAAAATCTCAAGGTCAAACTGCTTCAGAGTCTGTGGTCCCCCAATGCAGCAGAATCCATCTCTGGCATTATTCAATAGGGACTAGAATGTGGTCGTTGATTCACTGGTGTTGACAGCTGAATGCGTCAAAAGTGCACCAGGTATTTTTTTCTGATGCAATGCACTGCGCTGCAGTGTTTGGATTGATAGTCTCATTCCGAGACTGAACAGAATGAACTGTTCGGTAAATTTGTTAAAATAAACCTTATGTTTGTAAATATTGGCACCACAAGCGCAAATTTAAGCCAGGGTTGGCAACATATTAAAAAATGAAATGATTAGAGTATTTTTATTTTGTTTAGTGTTTATTGATAATCAATAATCCAATAATTATTATTCTTCATTTTTGCAGTGTTGGGCCCTTCATCGTTTGCCAATCTGTGGTTGGCCAAAATGAAATGTGCCAACCAGTGATACAAATATATGCCAAAGTCTACCCAAACGTTTTGCCAAACTAAATAAAATAGCATTGTCCTATTGGGGCAATCATTTCACATCAAAGGCTAATTGACCACTCAAAACTACAGCTATTTTGCAAACCTCGGATTCATCTCCAGAATGCAAGTGCAGGCACTGATAAAAAAAGTAACAATTGTTTATATTGTTTTCCTTTTCCCTACAGGCAAAATACTTTGGAATTCACTCCTATATTCATGATTCTCCTGTGGATTGCTGCCAAGTTTTTGAATCCTGGTAATGTGTTTACAAAAACATTTTACATATTTATTACCCTTGATCATTGGGCCAATGAAACAATCTCGATACAATCTTAGCTCCCGAGAGAGAATACAGCTGGCGCTGCCGATTTGGCACAAAGCAGTTAAAATCGATCACAACAACCATCTCTGCCCTCACAGGGGGTACTCCTGAATGGGGAGAAGCAAAGAGTGATGACAAAGTGCCTTGCCCAAAGACACAGATAACCGGTGTCTGGATTCGAACCCACAACCTACATAATTCTTACCCACAGACCACGGCACAATGTACCAATCCTGAACAATATATACAAGTTAAGGTTGGGGAAATGTGCCAAACAACACACTGACGCATCCCCCCATTTCAAGTTTATCCATAAAACCCCACCCACCTTTGGTGTGACATAGGTTGACCAATCTACTGCGTTGACCTGACCACGAGACATTGGTCAGTGCATGCCGCTTGACAAATGGACAGGAAAATTAGGAAAATTCTGAATTACCCACTGTCACCACAAGCTAACTTTGTTCATTTGTTTCTTGCTAGTTCTTGCGAGTGTGACTGCACTTCTGTACATCAAAGCACGATCAGACTACTTTTCTGGCTACTGCGAAAATGCCCAGGAAAGGTAACAATGCTTTCTTTTGTGTATTTTTTTATTTTATTTGTGACCAGGGGCCAATTTCATAGAGCTGCTAAGCACAACAATTTGCTTAGCATGAAAATTCTACCTTGGCAAAAACAGGGTTACGAACCAAATTTCCAGGTGATGTATATTGTTTGTGACTGGTATTCAGCTGGTTTTTGCTTAGCATGAAAAGTACATTGAGTTTTGGCTGGTTACTTGCTCCTACTGAGCACGACTTTTTTGTGCTAAGCAAATTGTTTTTGCTTAGCAGCTCTATGAAATTGGCCCCTTCTGGGTTATGATTGAAAATAGCCGATTTGACAGTGGGGAATCATTTTGGGGGTTTTGGCATGCTACAATTCCCACATGTTTTCTTTCGAACTACAAAGTATTTTTTGCAAAAGATTAGCCGAAAAAATCTAAATTTGATTTTACAGAGCGTACCCAAGAAGTAAAATATAGCGAAATTAATTCTTAACTATTCTTAATTGATATGTGTAATGACCGCTGGTTTTGCTCAATTCCCCGGTAGATATTTTGTACCCTACCCAATGAATTATATATCATTTTGAAGCTAAGAATTCAAGGAATCTGGAAATACCAATATCTAAAAATATAAAAATATCAACTTTACTCTCATTTTGTGGGAGCAGGTCACATTTGTGATCGCACTGAATGTAAAATAGTCTGCTGAACTATTGAGAATTTATTTCAAAAGCCAGTATTAAGCCAGTTTTTGCTGGACCACAAAGCGCTACTTTTGACGTCTCACAGACTATTAAAGTCAATTACTATAAAATACATAACTTTCTATTAAAACTCAACTCATTGGGGTATTTTGGCCAGGGTTGTAGTCGAGTCCCTGCAAGTCCGTTCACAAGTCCTTTCGTGAAGCCAGTCACAAGTCCTTTCATAAAGGCAGTCACAAGTATTAACTAGATGAACAATGACAAAGGAATGCTTTTGTCTAAGCTTATTTGAATAGCTTGTGATTTAAATTATAACTGGAGGACTTGTGATGGACTTGCAGGGACTTGCAGGGACTTGTGATGGACTCGACTACATCTCTGATAGAAACACTGCTAAACACAGCAACATGCACCAGGTGACAAACAATGGCAAGCCGGCTCATGGGCCAATTTCATAAAACCTGTAAGCACAAAAATGTGCTTAGCACAAAAAAGTCTTGCTCAGTAAAAACAGGTTATCGACCAAAATACCAGGTGCTTTTCATTCAAAGCAAAAAAACACCTGAATACCAGACACAAACTATCAACATAAACTGAAATGTTGGTTTGTAACCCTGTTTTTTCCCCAAGAAAGAATGTTCACGCTAAGCAAATTTTGGTGCTTACACGTTTTATGAAATTGGCCCCAGTGCAGCAACGATCTATCAGGTTAATACAAAATGTTTGCTCCAAAAACCTGTGGTCACCATCTGCAGCAGTACACAACTGTAGTAGCCTTTAATCAGTTCGCGCCGGGATTATTTTAACGGAGCCAAGGCGCAGGATTATTTTTAATGGAACTCGATCCGAGGCGGGTTCAGGCTGCCAGTACCGGGAAGCACACCCACGCATTCCCGGCCTTGCTTGCTAGTGACAGAAATTGTTGGTCTTGCTCGTGACGTGTTTATGCCTCATCCGTTTTGAATCTGGATAAACTTTGCGTGTATATACATGTACGTTCTCCGGCGCGAACTGGTTAACCAGTTCGCGCCGGGATTATTTTAACATCACCGAGCCAAGGCGCAGGATTATTTTTAACAAAACTCAATCCGAGGCGGGTTCAGGCTGCCAGTACCGGGAAGCACACCCACGCATTTCCGACCTTGCTCGCTGCTGACAGACATTTCTGGCCTTGCTCGTGGCGTGTTTATGCATCAGCCATTTTGAAACTGGGAAAAACTTTGCGTGTATATACGTCCTCCGGCGCGAACTGGTTAATGGTTTATAAGTAGCCTTGATTCAGTAATTGCTGTTTATTAAGAGTTTTACATCCAGTGCACTGAACGAATATTTGTTATACGTACTGTGGCCGACGTCCACAGAAATCTGGAAGAAGTTATTACAAATTGTGGACTTGCACACGCCAACAGACTGTTTCGCCCTATCTGAAAAACAGCTTTAGAGAACAAAATTGGGGTCTGTTTATCTGTAGAAAAAAATAAAGGGAACACTCAAGATGCCCAGAATCAAAATTTGGAGGATAATTTTTTTCTTCTAAAAGTGAGAAAAAGAAGAGTATTTACATGTAGCCAACGTTTTCTTAACTACACGAAGACAAAGGAATATCCAAAGTACAGCTATGTGCATTGCATGTGGAAGGGTTCGGCTTCACATAGATGAATCGCATTTCCTAAATTCTGTATCCTGTTGAGACCCATAAAAAAGGTCTCCACAAAGAAATTCAATGGGTTAAGATTTCTCCACAAGGTGTTTGGGGAATGCTTTAGAACAGGAACAAAGAAAAGAACGACGAAAAGAGTCTCCACAAGAATACAAATTTAAAAATGACTGGTCTTACCTCTAAATATGTTTTCCTTCCCTGCAGGAAGGACCCGTTTGGTCGCAGTATCAACATCATCATGCTGCTTTTTGCATACACCTGTATCGGCTTGACACACACTATCCTGTCGACTTACTTCAACGTTAACATTCCCAAAATGGTCGGTTTAGGAGACTACATGCTGTATTAAAGGTAGTATACACCATTGGTAATTGCTTGAATTATCATGAATGGGTAGATTTGGGGGGTTGTATTTTATAGTAAATATCGTTTAACCAGTTCGCGCCGGGATTATTTTAACATCACCGAGCCGAGGGGCGGGATTATTTTTAACAAAACTCGATCCGGGTTCAGACTGATAGTGCCGGGAAGCACACCCACGCATTTCCGGCCTTGCTCGCGTTTATGCGTCATCCGATTTGAAATTGGGGAAATTTTTGCGTTTATATACGTCATCCGGCGCGAACTGGTTAACTAACCTGTCCGAAGTTTTACAATTCTGAATGCCGAGAAAAGCACGAAAAACAGCGTTTGTTTTCAACCGGCGTCGAGCAATTATTCTTATGTTATTTGTGTTTGCGAATTATTCTTTAGAAAATTATATTTTTCAGAATAATTGAAGGATATCTAGCGGAATCATTATTTACTTTCAGATGAGTAAGATATTTCTTAATAATTCATTAGTAAATTTTTTCGATATCTGCAAATGGTGTATCCTACCTTTAAGTTGAGGAAGAAACATGCATATCTGGACACCCAGATAGGTTCACCGATTCAAAGTACTTTAAATGTATTTTTATAGCGTTTTTACTTCATTAATGCCTTTCCATGAAATATTAGCCTTAGTTTTGGCTATAAAGAAAACTTAAAACTTTCGTTAAAGGGTTCATGAAAACCAAGAGTAAATTTATATTGCTATAAACTTTGACCTTTCAATAAATGTTTGTGTCGAATATATTTGGTTTGTGAAATAAAATGTCATTTTGACCCCCAAAATGTTACCCACGCACAGATGCCGCTAAGCGAGCGTCATGCGATACGGACGTGCACGATTGATCGTCAACCGGCTAGGCTGTGCACGACATGTTCTTACCGTGAAGTCATCTTTTGTGGATCGTATACGTTTGGTAAAATCCTATAATAGTTATAGATATATACCATTAAACTAACCTGTAAAAATTTCATTTTAAAAGGTGGTAGCGATTATGTCCACCCAGAAATAATAATCTGCATTGGAATACACAATCTAAGAAATTTCACTGCAGTAACGCTTCTCAAATTTTTGGGGATAAAAAGTGATATCTTCTTCCATAACCGCAGTACTTCGAAGTGAAAAGTTTCTAAAAATTCATTATACTATCCAAAGCTGCTGTACTTCTTACCAAGTAAGCTTGTATTGCCATTAGTTTTTGGAGTAAATGTAATTACCAAACGTATACGATTCCTTTAAGTATTCAGCATTAAGCATTATTAAAGCGTATATTTCAGGTACCCTTTAACCTGCTAAGCACAAAATATTGCTTAGCATGGAAATTCTGCCTTGCCAAAAACAGTGTTACAAACCAAATTTTCTGGTATTGTTCGTGACTGATATTCAGCTTGGTTTTGCTTAGCATAAAAAGCACATGGAGTTTGACATTGGCCCCTGGTGCGTGGATGTTGTATTACAATAAGCCCATAGGCCCAACTGAAGCTGCGTACTACATAACCCCCAAGGACAAGTCTTCTGTCGTTAAAGTGTACGATAAGTGAATTGGGTTAAGCCCCTGTCACACTTGTCCGAATCGTCACTCCGAGTAAAAAAAATGTTTAATCGGTTTGAACTCAAAACGGTTTTCCAACGCAATGTACGTTCGGTGATGCACTGAGGAACTCAGAGAAATTATTGAACCTGTTTAATAATTTCTCTGAATTGTAGCGGCAACCTCAATATGGACGGTATCTGGTGTACACACGGAATATGCACACTGTACTCACTCGTTGCAATGCGGAAAAGTTTGTAGTGCACGTTGACAAGTCTTGAAGCGTTGTGAGAGAAGGTGCCAGGTGCGCTCCTTTTTATAGCCGTCCCACCCTCGGTTACCGTTTGGAATAGTCCGGATTTGACCGGTGAACAATTCTTTGCAACCAGAATATAAACGGAAAGCAATCGGTCTTGAGATCAATGAATTTTTCAAAGTTTGGCGATGATCTGAGAGATTCTGAATATAGACGGATTGCAATCGGATTATGTTTTTTTGACATTTCTTTCTGAACGTGTCCGAATTAATAATATTTCAGATCGGTTTATGAACAGAATTATAGATTCGAACAAGTGTGACAGGGGATCTTCGGTCGTTATGTAAAACACACTACGTGTTCTAGTTGGGGTATAACACGAACATCTTTGATGAAGGCAAAAATGCATGTATAATTTATTAATAAAAAAAAAAATCATGCATCGGAAGTGTCTTTTTAGATTGAGTTTAGCTGCAATTTACTGAAATATTTACACGCATTGTGAAGACGTAATGAGATTCCATTCCAACTCATCACCTTGTTTTTGTCATTTTGTCATTAGTTAGAAACATTAAAAAAAAAATTGTTGACCATTTATTTTTGAAATAAATGATAAATTCTTACAAAAGTTTTGACTGGTGATTTTATTTTTATTCATAATTTAGATGTCGGAATGAAACAGTAATTGTTGCTTCCTTAATTAGCATGCACTGATTATAAATATGCACTGTCCCAATTTATCATGTAACCTACTCTACAAGATGGAAACTTGTTATGAACAAACTTGTATAGTTTACAATGTATAAAACATATTGAGTACAATAAATATCTACACATTGAGTTCACTACGGGGTAAAACCACGTTAGGCTACAGTCATTGTTTCACCATTTGTTGCGTTCCACAAGAACAACGGAGGAAACACAAATTTATCTTCCAGCAAACAAAGCACACAGGATTAGTTCGGAAATGGCAAATTTTGAGTTCAATTCAGCAGATGAGCTGCAGCAGGAAAAACCTGGAAAATGAGTTTTACTTTTTCCAGTTGGGAAAAGTTAGGGAATTTAGTTGGCCCAAATAAGAAAGTAGTCAGTCTATTTATTATATTTTGTTTCATGGCCAAACAGCGTATCCCCTGAATGATTGTTGGTGTGTTTTTTTTAGTTTGGAAATTCCTCTTTATCTCTCTTTTAGCCAGGTCATCATGTTCACTGCAACAACATTGAAGACGTGTCAAACTAGACATAGGTCGAAATAATTATCCTGGATTTTTGAAAATTTATAAGGAAAAACTTATGGATATTTTTTTTTATGAAATGGTGGGAACCCTAATTTAATGAACAAAACATATTCCATGCAATGCAGGCCTAAACCATGTGGTCAAGGATAATATCACACGGCTGTTTGTTTGTTTTGTTGATCGATGAATCTCCACTGATTCAAGTTTGCTTGGACATGCCGAAGGAAGGCCTAGCTTAAAGTGGAACACCTTTTAAGATCGGGGGAAAAAGGCTTTGCACTGACGTCAAAACAGTTCTACGTAATTGGTCTTGGAACCGAATCTTACGATTATTTAAATAAATAGACAACAAAATACACAGCCTTTAACCAGTTCGCGCCGAATGACGTATATAAACGCAAACATTTTCAAGTTCGGAAATGTATGTCAGCAGCGAGCAAGGCCGGAAATGCGTGGGTGTGCTTCCCAGCACTATCAGCCTGAACCCGCTTTGGATCGAGTTTCGTTAAAAATAATCCCGCCCCTCGGCTCAGCGATGTTAAAATAATCCCCCGCGAACTGGTTAAAAACAAAACAGGCAAGGTAATAATTGAGTATATACAAATTGATGAGCGGTCCACCTTGTAGTAATTTGTGCAGAGTCATCTTGACTCAGAGTCTTAAAATGTCAAACTCTGGGCTTCCGTAATTAGGAAAACAATTCCGACCACAGAGCAATTCATGTGGACTTCATTTAGTCCTGGACCCCTGCGAACTTGGGCATTTCTGGACAATTTTGTATGTATGAGAGTTTGTTGTCGCCAACACAAACTGTAGAAGACGACTTGACGAACAGATTACGTGTAATTAACTTGCAATGGGCTCGTCTAGTCAGATCTTCAGTCTATCTTATGCTCAGTTCAGACAGGCGTTCCACAGTCGCGCCAAATTGAAATCAAGTCGGTCGCTCTAACAACTCCAGCAGTCGATCGTCTGGTGCGCCTTGTCGCTCTTATTCGTTTCAGACGTCGGACTCAATTCACTCATTTGGTTTGGAACGCCTGTCTGAACCACTTCAAAATTGTATGCACACAAGGTTTATGACCATACAAGCTTCAAACATTGACGAGACCGGCTAGATTCAGAACTGGATGACTTGCGATGGACTATAACTTCACTTCCGAAAAAAACTCCTTCCTCCTATACACATCATGATCATAATTCAACCACAGTCTACTTGGACATTTGGTTTACACAAGGTATGCGGGACGCATCAAGCGTTGATGGGACTGGCTACCCTTGGCGGTGATGAGGTGCCGCCCACCTGACCCGATTGCAGCCCTAGATCCCTAGCCTCTATCTCCTTCTGTAGCTCCTCCACTTGCTTCTGAAGGAAGGAGCGCAGCTCGATAAGGTCACGGTTCCTCTGGTTGATGGGCTCCTGAAAGGACGAGAAAGGTGATCAAAAGAGACATTCAACTTGTCTCTTAATTTTTTTGAGGCGGAGATGGTTGGGCTAGTCAGAAGCAGCAAATCCTTAATTGCAAAAACTTCTCAGATGTAGACACTCCAGGAATACTTGAAATAGTCAGGTTCATAATGTACATATTGAAAGTTTCGTTTACTTTTTGTGTAGATTTGCTAAACTATACATTTTTGGAAACGTTAGGATATTCTTAACATGAAAACCAATGTTTACATTTGTTTTTAGGTTCTTTTGAAAAAAAATGGTTCTTTAATGTAACGTGACACATGAAAAGTCATTGGGTGTCAAATTAAAGGTCCATTTTTTTAAAATGCTCTATATCTCTGGAAGTAAAGTCCGATTGGGTTCAAACTTGGTATGCAGGTATGGCGGGATGTGTTATAGATATAAATTGAAGTGACATCATGATGACGTCATCGTGTGATTTTTTATGATTTTGTTTCATTTTTGGACCATTAGGCCATATCTCATCAACAGAGCATAATAAATTCAAAATTCTTTTTGTAATATGTTTATTGGGTCAGACAGTTGTGAAAAATGTGTGACGTCATCAAAATGCCATTTAAACAATCCAAGATGGCCGCTATAAAGAACCTAAACGCAAATGTAAACATGGGTTTTCATGTTAAGTATATCCTAACGTTTCTAAAAATGTATAGTTTAGCAAATCTACACAAAAAGTGAACGAAAATACATAAGAAACCTGACTAAAATGGCTTTCTGCTAGAGCTGGGTTCCCAGCGGTTAACCTTTGACCTTTGGCGCGCCTACCTGAGGTCTCATCCGCGGGTTCCAGCGGATGTAGTACCCCGTCCAGAGCTCGATGCGCCTCATGCTGGCCACAGGGAACAGCACGTGCTGGTGGTGGTAGGCAGCGTACATGGGATTAGTGAACTCATCCTTGCTGCTGTTGATGTAGGACCACAGGGAGATGGTCTTCGTCTTCACTTGCTGCAAGAAAAAAAAAGTGAGAAATTGGGACACAAACGTGAGCTTTAATTTAAAAATGAAAAATACATATATGTTTTGTGTTCTTAAAAAAGTCAAATTTTGTGTATGTTTAAATAAGGACCTCAAATGTACTATACAGCTACGCAGTGGGCCGTTATGGTAAGAAAGGCTGAATGATCATCAATGATGTGAAAGAAAATAGTGCCCATATGTGCGGTACCCTGCGCCGTAGTTTATACTATACTAATCTCACTGAAGCCCACCAGTCTACTCTATTCGTGAGATCGCAATGCACTGCATGCACGCGTGGATCGAGCGCTCCCAGGCTATCGATAATCATGCCGAAAAACACAAACAAAAGACAGTTTATACTCTGTTTATTTTGATCCGATATTTATTTAATACACAAAAAGACAATAACAATTTTAACATGTATTGTGATTTACCGGTAAACCTTTACAGGTAGGTTACTGAATTTTTCACTAGCCCACCGGGCAACTAAGTGGGTCTGGGTAGCCAGGAGCAGTTTTCGCTAGACTTTGTACGCTGGGCTAGTACTATAGAGTCATACAGATTTAAGGACTGGTTAGTGCCCCTAAAACTTTGTTTAGGTGACACAAAAATAGTCAAAAAGCTAGACTTGAGATACTCTTTGCTAGGAACCCAATGTAATAATTTCAAACTTTGAATGCGAATGCGACTTCTCGTTTAAAGAAACAAATTCCTGTAGTTGATTCTAAATCTCTGAGAGTCGATTGAGGCCAGTATCCAACACTTCTGAAGGTCTCAGCCGAGTTCAAAATAAGTTTCTCGATCTAGAAATATTCTGTAGATTCTGACAAGATCCACAAATCAAAATACACTGTAGTGTCCAAAAGTATGAACTCGCTGAATTACATGATATCGTGCTCAACCAAAATCAAACAGAAACTTGCCAATTGTTGGATTTTATTGGATTAAGCAGCGTTGGGATTTACACACAAATTTTAAGATTACAAAAATCCAAGCTTGAATTAACCCCTTGTTGCCGGTATTAATTTCTCACTGCACTGGATTATTTGCATCACTGCACTGCAGCCTTTGCAAGTAGCTACACTGCACAATGGACCTGAGCGTGCAATTGTGACAGGCCACGTTCTATATAGCCAGCACTGCTGACAAACAGTGCTGACAAACAGTGCTGGCCATGGTCATAGCCGCTCTCCGGTGTCGAGGGGTTAAATAGGCACAGCATTCACATCATTACATTAGGCCCCAGGCCAGATGTGATCCAAATATGAAGGATCCAACACATCCATTTGCTTTTAGGGGTCAATCAGGGGTCAACATTGGCTCATGAATATGCATCAGGGAATACTTACTTCCTTGACGCGATCCTTCATGCAGTTGTAGAGGAACGTGCCGAACAGGCAGCTGTACAGATGGTCCAGGATAGTGATGAGGAAATGCTCGTTGAACTCGAATGCATTAGGAAACTAAAAACAAAATATAGAGAACCTAGTCATTCAATGAAGCTAGCCGCACCATCGGTGCTGAAACAAACTTGCACTGCCTTATTATTTGGCACACTGGAGCTAAGTTTGTGCAACCGTTAACATAACAATGCTTTTACAGAACTGAACAAAATTACCATTTTAGGATCTTTTAATGTACATGGGCCAATTTCATGAAGCTGCTAAGCACAACAAGTTGCTAAGCACAACAAATTGCTCAGCACAAAAAAAGTCTTGCTCAGTACTAAAGTATTAATCAAAACTCCATGTGCTTTTCATGCTAAGCATAAACTAGCTGAATACCAGTCACAAACAATAGAATTATGTCACCTGAAGATTTGGTTTCACGAGGAACGGATATGTTGTGATTTTGCATTCAAAACAGACACAGTCTTTAATAGTAAGATGTGATTTCAACAAAAAATTTCAAAAATCACATCCAAATACTCCAAATTCACATCCTCAGTCCAAATTCACATCCTCAGTCCAAATTCACATCCTGAGTCCAAATTCACATCCTGAGTCCAAATTCACATCCTCAGTCCAAATTCACATCCTCAGTCCAAATTCACATCCTCAGTCCAAATTCACATCCTCAGTCCAAAT
Organism: Crossaster papposus; assembly: GCA_037893245.1. NCBI lineage: Eukaryota > Metazoa > Echinodermata > Asteroidea > Velatida > Solasteridae > Crossaster > Crossaster papposus. The sequence goes on from JBAIAA010000628.1 coordinate 445,496, forward strand.
TCACATCCTCAGTCCAAATTCACATCCTCAGTCCAAATTCACATTCTCAGTCCAAATTCACATCCTCAGTCCAAATTCACATCCTCAGTCCAAATTCACATCCTCAGTCCAAATTCACATTCTCAGTCCAAATTCACATCCTCAGTCGTTAGAATCCAAATTCACATCTAGTGGATGTGAATTGGGATTTTTATTGACTTAACCAGTTCGCGCCGGGATTATTTTAACATCGCCGAGCCCAGGGGCGGGATTATTTTTAACGAAACTCGATCCGAAGCGGGTTCAGGCTGATAGTGCCGGGAAGCACACCCACGCATTTCCGGCCTTGCTCGCTGCTGGCATACGTTTCCGAACTTGAACTTGGCGTGTTTATGCGTCATCCGTTTTGAATTTGGGGACTTTTTTGCGTTTATATACGTCATCCGGCGCGAACTGGTTAACCCTGGATGTGAATTTGCAAAAAGATGTGAATTTGCAAAAAGATGTGAATTTGCAAAAAGATGTGAATTTGCAAAAAGATGTGAATTTGCAAAAAGATGTGAATTTGCAAAAAGATGTGAATTTGCAAAAAGATGTGAATTTGCAAAAAGATGTAAATTTGTTCTCGTGGCAAGGAAGATTGCAAAATACAATACAAATCTTGATAGCCTCACAGAATCAGGATGAACTAGGACACAAAATTGTTTGATCACTGACTTATTAACCAGTTCGCGCCGGGATTATTTTAACATTCCCCAACCGAGGCGCAGGATTATTTTTAACGAAACTCGATCCGAGGCGGGTTCAGGCCGATGGTACCGGAAAGCACACCTACGCATTTCTGGCCTTGCTTGCTGCTGACAGACATTTCCGGTCTTGCTCGTGACAAGTTTATGCGTCATCTGTTTTGAATTTTGGGAAAACTTTGCGTGTATATGTGACCTGGCACTACGGAATAGGTGGAAAGTCGCAAAATAACAAAGTTGAATAGAGGAAGTCCTAAGCTTTAAAATGATGTATTGTGTGTTGCTGTAGCTTATTCCTAACCGCCGCTATATTCTTTTGAAATAGCTGAAGTCATGCTCCCTTGTTTTGAGAAAACAGAGTTCAAAGTCTGTGAACCGTGCCAACTATACTATCACTCAGTCCAATTCAGCAACAAAAAAACACACTTTAGAGTATTAATTGAGCTATACACTTTTACGATATGATAAAGAATGGTTTTATGTATATAAAAACGTTACAAACTCAAAACTCATTTCGTGGTGCCAGGTCATATACGTCCTCCGGCGCGAACTGGTTAATAAAAATATGCCATTTCAATACATGAGGCAAGACTCACTTGTACTGTGATCTGCCAGACGCAATCCATGAACTGTTGGAAGATAGGAGAGCGATCAGCGTCAGCGTGATTCTTATCCCCGTGACCATGGCGCTTAAAATAAAAGAACATAAAAGGGGTCTTGAAATAACATTTCGATTTACGAAGAAAAACAAGCTTGCTGTGGACCTCTAGCTAATTTGAAATTTCAAGTGCACTATTCAAGGTTTATTCATATGACTACGATGAATGTTTCATTTACAACTTTTCACACATTTTCCGGGTAGTCTAGTTTTATTTATTTCATTTGATGGCGTAAAACTGGCTATTAAAAGACGCATCTTATTTTACTTTACCTGAGCGAACTTGTGGCCGACCTCGATCCACTCTTTTTCCACCAGCACCTCAAATCCCCTGATGGTCCGATAGTAGGGCTCCAGCATCAGCAGAGCTAGGGCAGTCAGCTGAGAGGTCCGATCCCAACCGTCGCTGCAGTGGACTACGACCGACGTCTTCTGGCTCTCGATGCGATCCGCGATGCGTATTGCGCCGGCTAGAACCATCTGATTAGGAGAAGTATACCCAGCACGATTTAAAGGTATGATACACCATTGGTAATTGCTTGAATTATCAGGAATGGGTGAATGTAAAGGTAGGATACACCATTGGTAATTGCTTGAATTATCAGGAATGGGTGAATGTAAAGGTAGGATACACCATTGGTAATTGCTTGAATTATCAGGAATGGGTGGATTTGGGGGGGTTGCTTTTTATAGTAAATATCGTTTAACTGACATGTCTAAAGTTTAACAATCATGGATGCCGAGAAAAACCCCCCCCCCAAAACGGCATTCGTTTTTAAATGACGTCGGGCAGTGGTTCTTACGTTGTTCTGGTTTTTTTCGCGATCGCCTTCCGGAATTCTTTTTGTATATAATTCAATTTTTCAGAACAATTATAGAATATCTAGCGCAAATATTTTGCTGGATGCCTACAATAATTATTTACTTTCAAATAAGTAAGATTTTTCTTAATAATTCGGTAGTAAATTTTGCCGAAATATCTGCAAATGTGACCCACCAGGCCAAAACCAGGCGGAAGTCGGAAAATGCCATTTCGAGATACGGCATTGTACACAAAAAATGTGTTGCCGGTCGATTGTGTTTCTTTTTTCATAAATCGTTAGTTAAAACTCTAATTTATAGGCTGTACATGCTTAAACCTTTTTAAAAATCCCCGAAAGTGATAATATCGACCTTGATTTTTGCTCAATAATGTATGATAATGATGAACGACTTTAGTGCTCGTTTTCTCAAAAGCATCCCTTGACACTTCCTAACTTCAAAAAGACGTAACTTCAAATAGTATACCACTTATTTGAGTCCACTATAGCTTTAAATATTTTAAAGCTTAAAACGCTAGCAATCCAGTGGTATAAAAATCTCTCATATGAAAAATTTAGACTTCAGCCTGGTTTTGGGGTGGTGGGCCACAAATAGTGTATCCTACCTTTAAGGCAGAGCGGACACTCTTTTTGTCTTTTTGTCCCTATACTCTATACACACTTCAGACTATTGTTACCTAACACATCCATCCTAGATATTACTGACAAGAATTTTTGAGATTCCGGGAACCTAATGACCAACCCAATAGAGAGGGGTTCCCTCCACCTTATATCTTGCTTCAAATGCACATATTGGGATATTGAAAGCTCAAATTGTGTAGTTTTTCTAATATTTGACGGGTCACTGACTCGTCATGAAGATCACGTAGGGTTTTATGGACTCTAGTCCGAACTTATGAGGCATTGTGCCATTTCGGCGCAAAGCAGATACAATTCAACCACAATAACCATCTCTGCCCTCACAGGTACCTATTTACTCCTGGGTGGGGAGAATCAAAGAGTGACAAAATGCCTTCTCCAAGGACACCTATCCTCAAATGTGTATCCTTGTTGAGACATCTCTTTGTTCTCATTTACAAAATGGTTAGAAAGTCGAGCACGTTTTTTAAAAATGCTCTTATTTTGACCAAAATTAATTTCCTGGGTTGAAATTTTGACCCAATATACCCTATATTATATCCTTACTCAAACAATAACCTTAGCCTATACCCTAACCCTAAGTTTTGAGTAAATTTAAGTAAAATCCAAAAATCTATTTCGTGAAATTTTTTGTGGAGACCTATTTATTTATAGAAATTACCCTGTGGAGACCTTTCAACTCCTATTGTCCCCAGGTCTCCACAGGGTACCAAATTTAGAAACACACACACCACAACCCCAAGGTGGAATCGAACCCACAACCTGCAGAATTACCTGCAGACTATGGGCCAAATTTATAAACGGTGATTTCCCCTTGATCATGATTAACTAGCCTAAACTGTGTATACACAGTTGATGATTGAACGTACAAATCTAGGCCCGAATTCATAAAGAGTGCTTAGATCAGCTGCTGTTTATCAAAAGTACATGGTTTGACATACGTCTAAGTAACAAAAGAAATTGTAATCGTCCCAAGGGGCTTATTTATATCGTGTACATGTTACCATTTTTTTAGGAAGAGCTGTTTTCCTACTTTTTACACACTCAATGAGACCCATTTTCTGGTCATGTATAACATTATCAGCGCGTTTTTTTGACATGGCGACCCTCCCACTAGTGTCAACCGAGCTGATCAGCAGAGCACAGCGATATGCCCTTTTATTCAACATAATACGTAATCCGCTGTGAATAGAATGATGTACGGCTAGACCACTAAACATCGGCCTAAGCAGGAACTTGTACACGGCTAGATAAACAGCCAATTATTTTCTTACTGAATTGCGATGATCTCAGGAGTTTATCCACACGCCCACTTCTCTGTTTTAACCACCGTACAATAGTTGTACGTGACTAAAATAATCCAGTGATCATCACCGTTTATGAATTTGGCCCTATGAGTTCATCTGAACAAAACCCATGAGGGAACAATGGATGAATATCTTTACCTTGATATGTTCCAGCCAGTGAGTTGCCTCCAAGTTGGATAGCCAGTGGTGGTCATCTATGCTGGGATAACAGATATCCTTCAGTTTACGCAAACTGCGGAAACAATGAAACCAAACCAAACTACATGATTGAAGCTAAATGCCACTTGACACTTACGAGAAAACAAGGGGACCTTATTTCACTAAATGAGCACTTTATAGAGAGATGCCAACTTTTGAATCCTGTTGTCAGAGAGTTTTTTGGGCAACGACTTGTACCACGTGTACCACATGTACTGTACATGTACATTCATTGTAATCAAGTGTGCAGGCGCGCTGCAGCTAGCTAGCCGTGTACCGAGTGCTTCAGGCCGGCCGGCTTGGTACGCGTACGCTATTACTGCATGCTGTATGCATTGAACGGCAGAACGTGCGCGGAAAGCATTATAGCTGCTGCAAAAATGGCAATACAAAAAACCAAAAGGCGCATTAATATTGCAAATCCGGGAGGATATCTTATGTGCCCGTAAGGTCGGGAGTTTAGTTGATTTTCTGGGAGCCTCCCGGCGAAATCAGGAGGGTTGGCATCTCTGTTTATAGGAAGACAAATCAGAGACAGTTTTTAGGTAATAAGGAGATAGTGACACTTAGGGATACATGTCAGTGTCTCCCGGCCTAAAGTGTTTAGCTACCTTAAAAAAAATGATATTTGGGAGTTTATTTTTCTCTAGAATGACAGAGTGGGGTCTAAATACCATAAATCTCGAAGATCTTAGAGAAAAGGGTTAGGGTAAACAAGTTAGGACTGTTTTAAGTTTGTGTACATCCCTATGGGATTGTCTTCCTAAGTGTCGGTGTTTTTTTAAAAATATTATTATTATTATTTATTTCTGGTATTAAATGAAACCAAGGATCCCTTTATAAAAGCACCCTAGGCACTGTAGCTTGCAAGCCTGAAGAAACCTGAAGAGAAAAGACATTGAGAAGAAGGTACAGTTTTATAGGTGGGAGGAAAACCCCAGAAGACTATCCTGGGGGGAAACCAACGGAGTCAGGCAGGGACTGAAAACCCAATCCACATATCGACCCAGGCCGGATTCGAACCCGGGTCATAGTAGTGGAAGGCGAGAAAAGGAACCGCTACGCCAACCTGACTCCCCGGGACCTTATCCTGGGACCTTATCCTTTTGCATTTAAACAAGACAAATAGTGATTTCTACTGGAATTCCGACATTGTTGCATTCACTGCTTGACTAGCTCTTGAGTCACTTTGTGTTTACCTTTCTCTCATGACGTGGATGTTGTGGATGTCTAAGAAGATGACTTCAGCATTCTGATACGTGTCTTCGCTCTCATAACCGCCTCCTTTGGCCTAAAGAGAGAAAGAAAAAAAAAAATTTGGAAACAAATTCAAGATGTTTTCCACGAATAAGGGGTTAGTAAGCCACAGGATAATTGCACTCTTCGACTTTCTATGGGCAATCCCTCCAACATGTGTACTTTGGTACAGAAGCGAAGTCAAAAATAGTATACACCATTTGCAGATATCTAAAATATTTACTACCGAATTATTAAGAAACACCTTACTCAATTGAAAGTAAATAATGATTCTAGACATTCAGCAAAAGGATTGCGCTAGATATCCTGTAATTATTCCCCCCAAAAAATGAATTTTATAAAGAAAAATTCGCGATCGCCGGACGGCGAGCGCGAAAAAAACAAAGATAACATAAGAATAACTGCTCTACGCCGGTTGAAAACAAATGCTGTTTTTCGTGCTTTTCTCGGCATCCATGATTGTAAAACTTCGGAAAAGTCAGTTAAACGATATTTACTATGAAATACAACCCCCCAAATCTACCCATTCATGATAATTCAAGCAATTACCAATGGTGTATACTACCTTTAAGTTAAGTTATAGCAATGGATGAACAATAAGAAGGAAATATCTTCACCAAATTCTATTTGAACAGCTTGCGACTCGACGAGACAGCTACACCACTGTTGTACGCCAATAAACATACAGTGGAATAATACAGCTAATACAATGGAATGCCGCTATAACAAACATCACAGGGGCCACAGATCTTGTCCAGTATATCAATCGTCCGGTATAGCGATTTTCAGCCACCGGACCAACACATGCCGGTGGCATTTTTCAAGATGGCGTACATTTTGTTGTCTACTTAAGTGTATCTTATTTTATTTATCACACCAAATTCTTCTGCATCACACCAAATTCTATAGCAACTTTTCGGCAACCATTGTGACCCGGGCTAGAATCCGGCCAGGGCCAATTATGTGGATTGGGTTTTTAGTCCCTGCCCGATTCCGTGGGTTTTCCTCCCACCTCTAAAACTGTAATTTCTTGACATTGTCTTTTCTCACTGGGCCCCATGGGAGAACAGTGGTTTCCACGGAATAGGCTACTCGGTATAAATAATTACAACACCTACGTGTACATGTAAGTATGAACAAAAATGAGCATCCCTTGGACCTTGGACCTTGGACGTGAAATCTATCATGAACAGTCTTAGTGTAGAGAATCAGCTCTATTGTCGAGTACGGCCAAGAGGCGTGAGAATACTTCGTGCGAAGTACATGTATGGAAGGAATCGGAGTAACAAATCACGAAGACTGAAAATGACGAAGACGAAGACAAATTCATTTTGCAAAATCTAAGTCTAAAGCCCTGTTCGCACTGGACTTATTATGATAAAACATACCTAGACGATGGGTACTTTTCCCATTTTAAGTCCAGTGAGGACAGCCTAGAACGTTTTCCTCTCAGGTACTTCTCCCGAGTCCAGTGGGTACTTCTACCGGCCAACTGCTGCCCGGGAAAACTTCCCAGGTAACCTTTCCCTAGACGATAAGTCCAGTGCGAACAGCGCGAGTCGGTAAAAGCGTCTCAGGAAAACGTTAATCCGGCCCTCCAGTGAAAAGGTCATGCTACATGTACATAAGACACCGCGCATGTGCTCTTTGCATTGTTTACGTGCGGGCACGCTGATGCATCTGGAAAAAAACCGCGCACGCGCAAATGGGTACACCGGGGTCAATGCAGAAAGGTCGCGCAAAGCGCCCTCACGAGTCATTATAATGACAGCTCGGCTACTTCTCCCACGGTCTTGGTAAAATGTTCCCGTGTCGAAAGTCCAAGTGCGAACAGTGGTAACATTTGACAATTTTTTATTTTACCATCGTCTCAGTAAAACCTTCTCCCAAAAAAGTCCAGTGCGAACACGGCTTAACGCAACTGACCAACGTTAAACTTTATTCATCTGCTCCCAACACATAATAATATACATCCTTCCTCCTCCACCGCCCAAAACCAACCCCCTTTCTTTTTCATTCGAACACAAAGGTAAATCTCAAGCATCTTTAGAATTCTTTCAATAATATTATTTTAGAATGGCTAACGCATGCACACCCATGCTAACGTCTCCGGAGGGTAAATTTCTATAGATGAATAGGTCTCCACCCACTGGGAATTTCACGAATTAGATTTTTGGATTTTACTTAAATTACTCAAAAACTAGGATTAGGATGTGGGTTAGGGTTAGTGTTTGGGTTAGGGTATAATATAGGGTATATTGGGTCGAAATTTCAACCCAGGAAAAAAATTATGGTTAAAATGAGAGCATTTTGAAAAACGTGCTCGACTTTCTAACCATTTCGTACACGAGAACAAAGCCATGTCTCCACAGTGATACAAAAATGCGAATACATGTACGCGCGGACGCAACTGTTCATGGCACATTTATAATTATAGTTAACTTTCACATCATTACACTAGTCTACCTTGTTGGCGACAGCATTGACGCTAGGTCTGGCGTCCATGATGACCAGTTTGTGGGACTGAGCGTTGGCGTCCAGCAGCATCTGAATGTACTTCTCGTCTTCTTTGCTCCGTCGGCCGCCAACGCCCACCAAAGGCTGGCTGCACCGTGTGATGGTAGCGTGGCTCTGAGGGTGAATCCACGACAGTATCTAGCCCAAGCAAACCAATCCAAAATCAAAATAATAATAATAATAATAATGTTCGTTTTTTTTTTATATAGCGCTTTAGACTCCCACAATGTGGGTGTATCAAAGCGCTTTACAACTATTATCCCTGTTCACCAGGAACGAGACCATTTCTGCAGCAGCTCAAGATCAGTGCATGTGGTCTCTACCTTCACAGGTACCCATTACTCCTGGGTGGACAGAGGCAATTGTAGCAAAGTGTCTTGCCCAAGAACACAAGCATCATGTTTCCCGCCAGGGTTTGAACCCACGTACCATCGTACAGGAGTCAAACACGGTAACCACTGGACCACATTCAAATCTATCTAGAATTTCCAGGAATCTCTGTTCGTCAGGAATCTCTGTACATAATTTGATTATCTCTAGAACCGGGAACTGTATGAAGTTGAAAATCAGCAGGTGTATCGGCTGAGGACCCAGAAATGTGCAGAGCCAAGTTTAAATGTTGTATGAATGAGCAATACCGCACTTGCAAACGTGGCCGCAACGCATGCTGCAGATTTGGAAAGAGCACTGCACTATACCACCACAGGTACAGACTGACGCATGCAATGAGGCGTGATCTAATATGCCAATTAGTCGCATGCCCATCATTGTTACCGAAACAGCTTTTCTAAGGGAACTCACTTTTAACCAGTTCGCGCCGGGATTATTTAAACATCACCGAGCCGAGGGGAGGGATTATTTTTAACGAAACTCGATCCGAAGCGGGTTTAGGCCGATAGTGCCGGGGAGCACATTTGCTCAATACACAACTCATACCAAGACGAACAGTTATAAATATAGAGCAGAAAGTCTTGTGCCTGTACTTCAATAAGGCCAAGGGTCATTTACTTACAGGGATTCTGTTTTTACTCCTGAAAGCAGCTACCTGTCTGAGTAGCTCATCGTCTGCTGCTGCTGGTACTGCAAACTATTCACAACAAGGCAAACAAGAAGTTCCAGCTCAACAACAAATGTGACCTGTCATCACAAAATGAGCGTAAAGTCGCACGGAGTGATTCCCAGTACGGCCAGTCAAAGTCAAAATTTGAAGGGGTGGTCGATTTTGAGATTATATATATTTTTTTTAAGACTAAATCCCCAACAATCAATTCCCAATTTTTCAGGACGATCAGATACAAACAAAATTAGTTTTTGAGACAATTTTGACTATGCCTTTCTATGCCTTTCACACAATTTCTCGCAAGAAATGCCCGTTTTCTCATAATTTCTGTATTAAGACGCTAGACTAAAAAATAAAAATAAAAAAAATATTGAGTATCAAACCTCCAAGTGTTATATACCATTGGAAAGCTCTGTTTCCATAGAACTTAGAAATACCCATATCTCAATTTTTGATTTTGCTGACTTTACGCTCATTTTGTGATGACAGGTCACATATTGTGTCATTGTACTTATTCCTGCACATGCGCAGTTACTGTAGAATACCTTATTGAGCCCTGCATTATGCTCGACATCCCATCAACCCCCCCCACACCCCCATCCCCCCGCGCTGCTTCTGAGTGTCATCAGTACTGCTTCCACCTTTTACAATGATAGTTGGAGGATTATGAAGGATTAAAGAAATGGTCACCTCTGCTCCTGAACAGATTCAACAAATAACAGATGATTCTGGAGGATTGCGAGTAAATCCAATTTTTACATGGAGGCAATTGGAGGATTTTGCAGGATTAGGGATGGTTCCTAGCTAGCTTATGTTTACATCGAAAGCATGGATCTGCGATTCATTTTTGGTAAATACGTCGCCCAAGAACAAATTCACTGTGTAATCCCGGACACAAGGAATATGTAACCAAAATTTCAGCTTCCTTGATATGGTAAATCAGAAGAAAAAAAATTTAAATGTAAAAATGTTCGCTATGGCAGGAGAAATTGATACCCTGAACGTATGTCGTAATGCAATGAAGATGTCGTCCAACCTACCGGTAGGATAGGTTCCTAGCCAAAAGGGCTGAGGGGGTTGGGGTTAATAGAGTGATAAACATGTACTTACGACAGCAGCGTAGGTATCACAGAACTGATACCCCTCATTAATCTTGCTGATACGCCAACTCTCGTTAGGCACACCCTGTTAAAAAAAAAAAAGATTTCAGGCAAATATTAATACTGAGAAAGGGGGTGGGAGAGGTGGTGGGGAAGGTGGTGGGGAAGGTGGTGGGGAAGGTGGTGGGGAAGGTGGTGGGGAAGGTGGTGGGAGAGGTAGTGGGAGAGGTGGTGGGGGAAGGGGTGGGGAAGAGGGTGAGAGAGGGGGAGGGGTCATTCCTTATGTGCCCAGAATGTTATCTCATAAAAACAAAATGATAACAAAGTTTAGCATAAAAAGGGCAGTATTTTTTTTGCTAGCATTATATTGGATTATATGGGATTAATAAATACCTAGGAGAGTTGCTGGCTTCTGATTGGTCAAGACTCGATCACGTGGAGTGGATTATTATGTAGTAATAACCCGGCTTTCAAAAAGAAGCAAATCAATGTTCCCTGAACCAGCAATAATCAAGCATCATGTCTTGGGATGACCGCTGGTAATGGACCTCGCCTTCGGCTTGATCCATTACCAGCGGTCATCCCCCAACCCGGTCATTATCACGCAGTAATAACCGGGTCCTCGCAATGTTATTACCTAATTACGAACACTCCATTACGCTCAATACCACCCACAATGCTTCTAAATGTCCCTGACACTGACTCAACCCATACCATTGAATGAATGAGGATTTTTGAGGATTGAGGCAGTGGTCACCCCTCCACTGAACAAATGCAAGAAATAACCGATGATTTGAGGATTGAGGATGAATCAAATTTTTACATACTGGTAATATGAGAATTTTGGGGGATTGAGGATGGCTCCCAGCAAAAAGGGCCTAGGAGGTTAGGGTTAAACTTGTGAAATTAAGACGGGTCCAGTTCGTGAAAACGAAAATGTGCCGAGCACGCATTACATACTCGGTTCCGTAAAAATACACCCCACTTAATCTTTGGGTTGGCGGTGACGATTTGTATCTCTGCAAATTTGACAAAGTACACTCACGAGGCCCCCTGCAATGGAGGAACACTATTGCACAGAATCTGAACAACAGCTAGCACAGTGCTTTCAGGCATTGGAGGGGGCCTTCATGACAGAAGTGGTAGCGTGCGCTGAATGTCTACACTTGAGTCAGAGATGACGATGATCCAATTCAAGGTATAGATGCGACCAGAGTGAAACACCTGCTAAGATACCGTACCTGTCTTTTCAACTCGCTCATAGGGTCATACACTGCCCAGCCGTCTTCGCTGTGGAAATTCTTGTACTCAAAAGCAAACACCGACTGCAGAAGCGAGAGAAAGAAAAGATGTCCAAAATCAAAGGAAGGTCTAAAATTTAAATAAATGTCCAAAATTTGAATAAATGTCCAAAATTTGAATAAATGTCCAAAATTTGAATAAATGTCCAAATTTGAATAAATGTCCAAAATTTGAATAAATGTCCAAAATTTGAATAAATGTCCTACATTCAAAGAAATGTCCTACATTCAAAGAAATGTCCTACATTCAAAGAAATGTCCTACATTCAAAGAAATGTCCTACATTCAAAGAAATGTCCTACATTCAAAGAATATCCAAAGTTCAAAGAAATGTCAAAAATTTCAATGAAATGTCCAAAGTTAAAAGAACTGTCCAAAGTTCAAAGAAATGTCAAAAGTTCAAGGAAATGTCAAAAGTTCAACGAAATGTCCAATAGTTGAGAAAAGTGTTCAAAAGTTCAAATAAATGTCAAAAGTTCAAATAAATGTCAAAAGTTCAAATAAATGTCCAAGGTTCAAATAAATGTCCAAAGTTCAATGAAATGTGCATAGTTCATTAAAATTTCCAATATTCAAAGAAATGTCAAAAATTTTGAGAAATATCAAAACTTCAAAAAACCTCTTCAAATTTCAAAGAGAAATGTGAATTTATTGATGGACTAAAAGTGGGGCTGGAATTCCTACCAATCTGTTGGATATTGGGAAGGCAAAGGTCTGAAGTTTCTCATAAACATTCCGTCTGGAGTGCTGCTCGTGCTTATGGGCGAACCTCAAATTACGCATGTCCTGCAGAAAAAAAAATGAAAAGATAACATACCAAAAAACGCACTCGTTAACACGTTGACTGCCGGGCATAATTAAACAGGGCACCCCATTTGCCAAGCATTGTACGCATGCACAGTATACTTAATAGGTACTTTAAAAAAAAAAACACAGAATTTTTTTTTTTAAACATAAACATGTACACCCATTCGCATTTTTGTATCACTGTGGAGACATGGCTTTGTTCTCGTGTACAAAATGGTTAGAAAGTCGAGCAAGTTTTTCAAAATGCTCCCATTTTAACCATATTTTTCTTCCTGGGTTGAAATTTCGACCCAATATACCCTGTATTATACCCTAACCCAAACACTAACCCTAACCCACATCCTAATCCTAGTTTTTGAGTAATTTAAGTAAAATCCAAAAATCTAATTCGTGAAATTCCCAGTGGAGACCTATTCATCTATAGAAATTTACCCTCCGGATACGTTTTGTCTCCATTGTACACATTGTGTTCATGTCTCCAGAGGGTACCGTATTTCGCACCATGTATGTCTTCACCACTGCCAGCAGCATATTTGTTGCATTATCAGTGATGCCAGTGTATTCAATTTACAATACAAAAACGTTTCATTTTTTACGAGTATACTCAATGTTGCAGAATCCGGTACACCTGTTACTACGACTAGACTTGTAGTCGGCAGACATGGTGTTAAAAACAACAATTGTAATTCTTGTTAACCCAACTGAATGAATGCTAATAGGCAGAAGTCGCAAGAGAAGAACAATTTCAACTTTTGTGCTGTGGTGGCCAATTTCGTGAAGCTGCTAAGCACAATGATTTGCTTAGCACCAACAAGTCTTTTTAGGCCAAGGATGAATTTTCGTGCTAAGCATTATATTTTTGTGCTTAGCAGCTCCATGAAATTGGCCTAAGGTGGGGAAAACGACCGCATTCAACCAGTCTTGCGTGCATCCAAACCGTCTAATATCATTGTGCAGCCAATCGGCTTGTAGTAAAAATGGTCAAACAAACTGCACCAACCTTGCAGAAAATCTCCAGCCCGTACGAGTTCTCCCCTCGGCTTGTCGCCCCGCCCACTTTCTCCACTCGGTAGATGCATCCTAGGGGCACATCTAGAATGAACGGTGGCTCCTGAGTAAAATAACAAGTAAATAACATGTACCGGTACATGTACAATCAAGTAAATAACACGTTTTATCAAATAAATAACATGTTTAATCAAATAAATAATATGTTTAATCAAATAAATAACATGTTTAATCAAGTAAATAACATGTTACATGTGCAATAACATGTGCAATCAAGTAAATAACATGTGCAATCAGGTAAATAACATGTGCAATCAGGTAAATAACATGTGCAATCAGGTAAATAACATGTGCAATCAGGTAAATAACATGTGCAATCAGGTAAATAACATGTGCAATCAAGTAAATAACATGTGCAATCAAGTAAATAACATGCGCAATCAAGTAAATAACATGTGCAATCAAGTAAATAACATGTGCAATCAAGTAAATAACATGTGCAATATATATAATTTTTTTTGTTTTTAATCTGCCAATATTTTGTACTCGAACAGCTCTGACATTGAAGCTTAAAATTGCCATTTGGATAATAACATGTGCAATCAAGTAAATAACATGTGCAATCAGGTAAATAACATACTGTGCAATCAAGTAAATAACATGTGCAATCAGGTAAATAACATGTGCAATCAAGTAAATAACATGTGCAATTAGGTAAATAACATGTGCAATCAGGTAAATAACATGTGCAATCAAGTAAATAACATGCGCAATCAAGTAAATAACATGTGCAATCAAGTAAATAACATGTGCAATCAAGTAAATAACATGTGCAATCAAGTAAATAACATGTGCAATCAAGTAAATAACATGTGCAATCAAGTAAATAACATGTGCAATCAAGTAAATAACATGCGCAATCAAGTAAATAACATGTGCAATCAAGTAAATAACATGTGCAATCAAGTAAATAACATGAGCAATCAAGTAAATAACATGTGCAATCAAGTAAATAACATGTGCAATCAGGTAAATAACATGTGCAATCAACTAAATAACATGCGCAATCAAGTAAATAACATGCGCAATCAAGTAAATAACATGTGCAATCAAGTAAATAACATGTGCAATCAAGTAAATAACATGTGCAATCAAGTAAATAACATGTGCAATCAAGTAAATAACATGTGCAATCAAGTAAATAACATGTGCAATCAAGTAAATAACATGTGCAATCAAGTAAATAACATGTGCAATCAAGTAAATAACATGTGCAATCAAGTAAATAACATGTGCAATCAAGTAAATAACATGTGCAATCAAGTAAATAACATGTGCAATCAAGTAAATAACATGTGCAATCAAGTAAATAACATGTGCAATCAAGTAAATAACATGTGCAATCAAGTAAATAACATGTGCAATCAGGTAAATAACAAGAATATTGGCAGCCACACCCATTTTGGTTAAAATCGCCCCAAAAGTACATGTAGCCGCTAAGATTTGAAATGTTGGCATTTTCATGCAAAATAACACTATAAAACCAGTATAAACTAATTTAATATTTTGGGGAGTTATTGAGTGGCCCAATACGCAGTGTGTATACAGAAACAAATCAAGACTAACATTTAGTTTACAACAACAAATGTTCTTGACATGACATAATGTGGCTTGAACTGCTTGAGCAAAGCCAAAACTCACCCTCTCAACGCCCTTGAAATACAACTTGTAGTTGGTGATATACAGAGTTCCCCTGCTGGGCCCGGTGAAGGGGCACAAATAGGTGACATCCCTCGCTGTAAACAAGAGTGATAAAAGAGTGTCCAAATATTTGGGAATAAGACGTGCCATTGTAGGCGCGCAATTGTTGAGAGCGGCAAGTCAATTCATTTTGCGTCGTTCCATCATACGACCACAACTTAATAATCGGTACTTGTAAACAATCATCGCTTGCTAACCATCACTACTCGCGTGTATTTATTGCTACTCGGGCTGGCACGAGTAATCGAATAGTTAAAAAACGTGAGTAGTGCTACGAGCAGCAAAAACTAATCACGAGTAGGCGAGTACTTGAGTAACTCGCCCAGCACTAGTCTCTATACACCTTTTCCCGGCATATTGACATTTAAAGGTAGTATACACCATTTGCAGATATCGAAAATATTTTCTACCAAATTATTGAGAAATATCTTACTCATTTGAAAGTAAATAATGATTCTAGGCATCCAGCAAAATGATTGCGCTAGGTATCCTGTAATTATTCCGAAAAATTTAATTTTATAAAGAACAATTCGCGCTCGCCGTCCGGCGATCGCGAAAAAACAAAGATACATGTAACATAAGAATAATTGCTCGACGCCGGTTGAAAACAAACGCTGTTTTTCATGCTTTTCTCAGCATCCATGATTGTAGAACTTCGGACAGGTCAGTTAAATGATAAAATACAACCCCCAGAATCCACACATTCATGATAATTCAAGCAATTACCAATGGTGTATCCTACATGTGGTCTACATGTGTAATAATGGCATTTTCGTTTTACTACATGTACCGTATGTACTCTGTCATGAGGTATTTTGTGAGCAATTTACCTTTGGTTTCAGCATTTAAAGCATATTTGTGAGGAGTTCTGGCAAAATGAGACAAAACTGGGCAGACGTTGAATTAATGGTTCTCGAAAAAGGATCCAATTCTCCCTACAATACTGTTAGTTGCGCTTCAATCAGATATTTCAATAACAAGTTATGGCAGTTAAAATTTCGCAACGATGAACATGTTGACAAAAATAAAATGTTGAGAAAAAGGCCTTTGAAGTTAACACTGTTAAAAAATTCACACTTTTATTCTACTACAAAATATAGTTACGGTAGTATGCCTACCCAAAATTAGAAATATCAATAAATCTTGAATTTTAAAACAAAATCACCCATTAATTCATTATTTTGCATTTTTTTCCACCATGCCCTGTGCCCAGTTCTGTCTCATTTTGCTAGAACACATTAGATTTGAAATAATGGTTGTGCTTTTTGTTAGGCTTATAAATGCGCATTTTTGTATTCGTTATCCAAATGGCAATTTTAAGCTTCAATGTCAGAGCTGTTCGAGTACAAAATATTGGCAGATTAAAAACAAAAAAAATTATATATATTTAGGGGGGGGGGGGGGGGGGGAGTAGTTTCTTTGCTAATATGTAAATTTCCTACATGTATGTTTACTAAGCTAATGCAAGATACCAGCACAAGACCATCTAAAACTGAGGGCTGATTTTATGGAGTTGTGAGGCAGGGAAATTGGTTAGCACGGAAATGTTAAGTTTAGCAAAGTTAGGTAATACACATACCAGCCAAATAGTCATGCAATGTGTACATTGCTTGTGACTGGCTCCTAAGCTGATACGTGCTATTAAAGCAAAAATTGCTATTTAAGCAAAATTCTTCTGCTTATCAGCTTTTCGAAAGTGGGCCCTAGTGTTGAAATGGGCTTCCAATAAAACAAATTGACAGAAAATTGCTTAATACCCGTTTCTTCACTTCTCTCTCCCAGAAGAAACGGTAAATCTTCAGACTGCACAGGCTTTCCGCCGGATGACTGCAAAAAACAAAGAAAGAAACTTCACTGTTAAGAAATAATTGGTAAGCACAATCAAACAGCATTCATACCTTAGACTTAGGGAGTTTACCCATTCTTATTGGGCGAGAGCCTGTCATGTTGGCAGTTTTAAACGGCCGATAAAACAGTTTTCAACACTTTTCCGTTGTCACACAAAAACGTGGACGCTCGTGAATTCTGTTCGCTTTAAATACCCTTTTATTGGTTAAAACCTTACAAGGCATGCCAGATACCACAAATAAGTCAAGTATATTTCATAGACGCTGTATCGGCAGTATACCACGCAGTACACTGGACGCACACGCCAATGTACATTACATGTAGGACGGATCACGCCATGTGGGACGGATATTCGAGGAACATACATGTACCATAAACATACATTGTGTACAGTATATACATGTACATGTAGCTAATAATAATAATAACAATAATGTGAGCATTTATATAGCACTCAAACACAGAAGAAACTAGTATCCGAGCGCTTAACAAAATGCGAAGAACAAACAATACCCAAAAAGTATAAAAACTGAAAACAACATTTTTTGAAACATTTGTTATTTTTTTAACATGTTATACCCAAAAGGTACAAGTATTTATTAACCCTAACTCCCTACACAACAAAGGACACAATGACCCACAGGGCGTCCACAATGACCCACAGGGCGTCCACAATGACCCACAGGGCGTCCACAATGACCCACAGGGCGTCCACAATGACCCACAGGGCGTCCACAATGACCCACAGGGCGTCCACAATGACCCACAGGGCGTCCACAATGACCCACAGGGCGTCCACAATGACCCACAGGGCGTCCACAATGACCCACAGGGCGTCCACAATGACCCACAGGGCGTCCACAATGACCCACAGCTAGGGCGTCCACAATGACCCACAGCTAGGGCGTCCACAATGACCCACAGCTAGGGCGTCCACAATGACCCACAGGGCGTCCCAAATGACCCACTGGGCGTCCCAAATGACCCACAGGGCGTCCCAAATGACCCACAGGGCGTCCCAAATGACCCACAGGGCGTCCCAAATGACCCACAGGGCGTCCCAAATGACCCACAGGGCGTCCCAAATGACCCACAGGGCGTCCCAAATGACCCACAGGGCGTCCCAAATGACCCACAGGGCGTCCCAAATGACCCACAGGGCGTCCAAAATTACCCACAGGGCGTCCAAAATTACCCACAGGGCGTCCAAAATTACCCACAGGGCGTCCAAAATTACCCACAGGGCGTCTAAAATGACCCACAGGGAATCTAAAATAACCCACAGGGCGTCCACAATAACCCACAGGGCGTCCACAATAACCCACAGGGCGTCCACAATAACCCACAGGGCGTCCACAATAACCCACAGGGCGTCCACATTGACCCACAGGGTGTCCCAAATGACCCACAGGGAATCTAAAATAACCCACAGGGCGTCCACAATAACCCACAGGGCGTCCACAATAACCCACAGGGCGTCCACAATAACCCACAGGGCGTCCACAATAACCCACAGGGCGTTAAAAATAACCCACAGGGCGTCAAGTTTGGGCATCGATATTCTTACTTCGCATATGGAACAGCGCCCGTTCATCCACACCAGGTCGTGAAGCCCGATGTGCAGAGCCAGCGGCTCCAGTGTATCCTCGTATTCGTCTGCTTCGTCAGAACAACTCGTCCTGGCATTGGCGCGGTGATCCATGCCGTTCATCGCTCACTCAAAACCAGTCACACAGAGTCGCACGACCCAACAATGGAACCACCTCGAGGTTGGCAAATCTGCATACAGGTGAAGTCATGAACAACACCCACTTGCTGTATTGTGTGCTGTGTGGTGACCGTATAATGTCTTAAACATCTCACAAGATGCGTTTGAAATAAGAAAACCCAAGTATCTTTTCACAATGCTCTCAGATTGTACAAGGTTGTAGTCTTTTGCCGTCAAGCAGATTATTTTTAAAACGCGGAGAAATCTCCAGCATTTCCATTTTTTAGAGTTTGAAATCGGTGCGGGACAGAAGTGGAATACCTCTTGCTTCAATCCTTCCTGGCAGAGGTGAAGGCTGAACTCAATCGCGTAAACACGTTTAAGATAAATTCTTAGAGAGCAATCCCCACTTCAGATGGCGTACTGGTATAAAGTTGGCTGCGGGACTCAGAAATCTGACATAGTTCAATCGGCGTAAAGTAACAACCTTAGAAATGATGGTTCAATGTCAGTTGCGACAAGTGCAGTCTCCAAGTCTTCAAGAGGTTTCTGACCAGAATGTTGCACACTGTCCCCTTGAAAAACAAAAAAACGCAGCACCTGAGTAGATTTGTACCGTACACGGAAGGTTGTCATCCAAGTTCAAAACTAGTCGTAGTAGAGAACGGCACGAACACGAAACCTGCAGCACAGTTAAGGCGGCACTGTCTGTTTGCCCGGGTGGGCTTGCTGATGCCCCATTACCTCGTGTGAGTCAGATATGTGCCAGGAATAGACGCGATGATCGTTGGACGGTGGGGTGAGGGCCTAACAGAATACCGGACTAATTAAAGAGAGGAAGCAATTTCCACAAAAAAAGGCAAACAGACCCTGGAATGAGGGAAAGCCACTTGTCGTAAACAGGGGCTGGGCCGTTAACAGATTGCTCACTTGTTATGAGACCTTTTTTTTTCTTCTGTTTTTTGTTGAGAGCATGTTTTGAAGGATTCCTTGCGGCTGTTCAAGCCCATAACTTGGATTTCTGATACATTAATTGAGCAACAACAGTGCCTGGCTGGAAAGTTTGAAACAAAGGGGGGAAACAGGATGGAATTCCGGAGGCTAATTCAAGACACTAGGGAAAAAACAAGGTGCAGACCTGCATGGCTGTTCAAGTCCCGACTACATGTACCGGTACTTGTCCGTTCTATGTTTGCATGTACAGGTATTCGCATAGTCTTTCCATGCATGCATACTGTTAGAATCACCCAATTGACGTAGCGGCATTCATTACATTCAATCGTAGCATCTGTTGAACATCACATGATATTCCAAATCTTCGACAAAACAACAACAATTCCAAATAAGCACATTATTCAGCTGCATGCACCCTGTTTGTTAACCCTAACCCCCTAGGCCTTACTTTGGGCTAAAGAACTGCGTACTACAGAATACTACTTAGTATATTTTGTAGCATTGGGTCTCTCCGTGACTGATGATTGGGTGTGTACTGACAGAGTACAGATACTGCCAACTACAAAGTACTAATAGTGGCAATACAGGTCAGTAATACATACATGTACCTGGCAAAAAATGCAGTTGTCCAGCCTTGACCCAATGTGTCCCAAGTGACATTTTTTTCTGTAGAGTTTAGAACACATTACACAGCATACATGGGCCATGCACACCCAGCAAGCAGAGGGACACAATGCTAAAAAGTACTACGAGTGCAATAAGGGGTGAAGTACCAAATACTAAAAATTACTACAGGCATTGCACACAAGTCAGTGAGAGAGTACTGCATACTACTTTTTACTACTAGTAAAAAGTAGCATTACATGTAGGTAGGGTTAGGATTAAAATGCAACAAGCCAAATTCAATGCAAACGCTCAACTGGCCCGTTATTACGTTTCCGCATACTATTGTTAATTTTGTTTGTAGCACACTGGCCAAGCCCATAAATACATGTACATGTAGCGTAGTTTGTTTTGTTTGCATTTCCTAAGTTTTTCCTATTATCGGATGGTGAAAATACTACACGTTAAGTTCTACCCGGTTCCAAATTCAGAACCGGACCCGCGGGTCCACACTTCTGTGGAACCGAGTACCCGGTTTCGTCGGGTCCGATTTCAAAAGACCGAGTCCCAATCACCAAGACCGAGTCCCAACTGCTCTGTGGAGCCGGTCTCAGGACCGCGAGCTAACCGAAGCCGACTCTGTAAATTGAGTCCCGACGTTGTAAGCATTGACCGCAAACACAGTGAAGATAAAGAGGTGTATCAAATAACGCGAAAATAATGCAGCCTATTGACGTGACAAGGTTGCTCACAGCCACTTCGGTGGTGCGCCATGGACTCTATGGAGAAACGCACTGCAATTTTTTGTATGCCACCTAGGTATCCTGAATCCGTCACAGTCCATCAAACTTTTGCTGGTGGAGTATGATGGACTCAGGATCTCTCCAGAATACATACTGGTGGAGTCTGATGGACTCAGGACACCAGCAGTTTTTGCAAACCAAAATTGGTGGACTGTGGCGGATTCAGGATACTTTCTAGTAAAAGCCGTGAGGGAGTTAGGGTTGAACCGGGACCGCCTCAGAACCGAGCCTTTTTTCGGAACCAGAACCGAGTCCGAAATTTCTGGAACCGCCCAAGCTTAGTACACGCACATGTATTGAGTCTGCATTATTATGGAGTCTGCATTATTCAGATGTTTACGCGCTATAACAAGCGACTGAAAAATGGTCAAAACTAATTTTCCCAGTTTTTGCAATATAGTGGTTGCACAAAGTCTGCATATACACGTGTACACGTGGGCAAAGTTGTAATCAGAAAATCTGAGACAACTCCTGCATGTATCCGGTCAGAGAGAGCTCAAGCACATGTGCACAAGTGGACCCTGAACTCGTTCTGCACAAGAATAACACAAAAACACCCAGTTTCTAAAGGATGGTTGTGCGTATGTTTATATCCTGTATTCCAAACAGGAAATTGAATTTACCGCCCAATTTCACTTCAAAGTTCTGTTTTCCAGTCTTGTAGTAAACTGGCCTGTTTTTTAGGCTCTAACTGAACATTATGTACATGGTACTAACTGCAATAACATTCTGGGACACGTTTGTGACTTCTCGGGGGGTGGGGGCCTGGGGGGGGGGGGGGGGGGGGGGGGGGGGTTGGAATTTTAATACTTTCCTGTGGGGGTTGTAAATTAGATTTTAGGATTTTAACCAGTTCGCGCTGGAAGACGTATTTACCTGCAAAGTTTTTCCGAGATTCAAAACGGATGACGCAATAAACACGTCACGAGCAAGGCCAGAAATGTCTGTCAGCAGCGAGCAAGACCGGAAATGCGTGGGTGTGCTTCCCGGTAATACCGCCCTGAACCCGCCTCGGATCGAATTTCGTTAAAAATAATCCCACGCCTCGGCTCGCTGAATGTTACAAGATTGCTAGATTGTGTATACATGTAAATCACCGATCTTCATGTACATGTACCGGTACATGTAAATATTTATGGATTGCTCATTGGCTGTTCCAATTAATGCCGCCGCAAACCATATTACGACTGCCATGCCCACACCAAAAACAAAAACATATTTAGCGTCCGGGTTTTTGAAAAAAAGGAAGAAGGGGCTTTTATTATTTTATTTTCAAGATGGCCGCCATATCTTTCTGACATTTCCATCGTTCAAAACTACAAAGACAAAGATGAAAGATAGACCTACCGGTATATATTGGACAACAGATTTAAACGTGTTTGCGGTGGTTTAATTTAGGCACTGCGCACGGTGGCACAAAATTTCAGGCAAAAACGCAATCTGTATCACTTCCAGTACGAGCGATAAGATCTACAAAAAAAATGCATGTAAACTAGTGCTGGGCGAGTAGTGATTTTTCTCACTCGAGTACTCGCAAAGAAATTACTCGCGAGTAATCGAGCACTCGCGAGTAGTTGTCACCTTTTTCACAAGGGGTAAAATGACGATCACACATGTGTTTATCACCATGTGTTTTCATTCCAAAAATAACAGTAATTTCACAGCGACTTCTGCTGCAATTTGGCTTCCTTTATCACTCAAGTTAGAATTAAAAATCATTCATAAATACCTGGGACAGTTTAGGCATTCCTATTGGTCGAGAGCCTGTCATGTGGCCGGTATTAAACGGACGATAAAGACATGGCTGGAAGTGTTTAAAACCAGCTGGCAACAAAACCCTGTCACATTATACCCGTCCCCAGGGCTCACTTTATTTCCAACCGTACCTCGTCTCCAATAGTAAGAGCGGGTAGTGTTGGGCGCGTACAGCTCGACACCCTGGGGACAAGGTTGCCAATGGCTGGTTCATAGTAAAACGCTTTATTGCATGTATTGTGTAGAGCGACAGAGGCGGAAACATGTCATTTGAGACACACAGAATAGCGAAACACCGAAATTTACTTGCAAACAAATTTCGGGCTTTTTTGGCTGAATTTTACAAAAAAGGTATTAATGAATGGGAATAAATGTGTGTTCGAGAGGTTTAAATCACTCTGTTTAATACCGCATTGAGTCTGGGTGCTAATAATTAACCTCGCCTTCGGCTCGGGTAATTATCAGCACCCAGACTCCAAGCGGTATTAAACAGAGTGATTTAAACCTCTCGAACACACATTTATTCCCTTAATAAAAATCATATTGTAAAACCATCACAATTGTCATTAGTAGTAGTAGAGTCTGACCACAACTTAATCGGTACTTGTCAGCAATCATCGCTTGCTAACAATCCCTACTCGCGAGTATTTTTTGCTATTACTTTTGCTACGAGTATCCAAAACTGATCATGAGTACGAGAGTTCCGAAATACGGTACCCTCTGGAGACATGAACACAATGTGTACAATGGAGACAAAACGTCTCCGGAGGGTAAATTTCTATAGATGAATAGGTCTCCATTGGGAATTTCTTGAATTAGATTTTTGGATTTTACTTAAATTACTCAAAAACTAGGATTAGGATGTGGGTTAGGGTTAGTGTTTGGGTTAGGGTATAATATAGGGTATATTGGGTCGAAATTTCAACCCAGGAAAACAATTACATGTATGGTTAAAATGGGAGCATTTTGAAAAATGTGCTCGACTTTCTAACCATTTTGTACACGAGAACAAAGCCATGTCTCCACAGTGATACAAACATGCGAATTTGTGTACTCGAGTTACTCGCCCAACACCAATGTAAACAGAAAATAAATGTTATACACAGAAATAACAGATCACGTTCTGTGAATTAACTGTGAAATCTGAGTTCTCCATCGATTTTTTTTTTGATTGCCATTTTTACAATGTCAAATTTGACCAGTTACGCTACAGTATACACATGTACTTGTAGTTCACAGACTGTTCTCGAAACTGTTATCTTATCACACACCCGGAACTAGTGGATCATCGTTGCATAAACGCATGCATGCTTTTCACCACCACGGCCACGAGCGCGCACGAAGTTGAGAGAACTTTCTGATATCGCGTCGGCAAAATAGATCTTCGTCATAATTAATAGCGATAAATAATGACCGACAAAGTGGAAAATTAAAAGTTCCTGACTTTATTTACCATAAATCTGTATTTGTTTCCTCATTTTTCTCGAAATAAAAAGGAACGGGTGGGGACGTTAAAGAGGTTTGGTTTTTTACTTTGCCTAACAACTGAATTGTAAAAAAAATCTATGCTACCGGTAATTGAATCCCAGTGTTTATTTTGTATTGTGGAGCCGGAGCCTACACGTGTTTAATACAAGTCGAAGTTACCAGACAGATCTCATCAGTGGTCTGATACTGGTATTATCACATGTATGTATGGTTCTTTTGGGGGGCACTGTGTTCCAGTGGTTACCGTGTTTGACTCCTGTACGATGGTACGTGGGTTCGAACCCTGGCAGGGAACATGGTGCTTGTGTTCTTGGGCAAGACACTTTGCTACAATTGCCTCTGTCCACCCAGGAGTAATGGGTATCTGTGAAGGTAGAGACCACATGCGCTGATCTTGAGCTGCTGCAGAAATGGTCTCGTTCCTGGTGAACAGGGATAATAATTGTAAAGCGCTTTGATACACCCACATTGTGGGAGTCTAAAGCGAAATATACATTGTAAGAACTAACATTATTATTTTATTATTATTCCTTTGACACAGTTGACCGATTCAGAACTAAAGGCGTGTTTGACTGGTTGTTTTGTATGCCAGTCTATTTTCTTATGTTGCATGTTTTCGGTACTTTAACCCTAACCCCCTGTCGCACTTGAAAGCATATCAAACCTAACAAACTTCAAACAGGTTTAGTAATTATTAGTAAGTGAACCCAACAGCCCTACTAAACCTGCTAAACTCTAACTGTTTGAGTTTAATTAATTGACTTAGCACAGTTGGGTCTATGTATTGTTCAGTGTTCAGGATCAGGGCTGTATGTTGGTCTGTGTTTATTAAGTGTAGGTTTTTTCCCTTCTCTTTTTCTCCCCAAAGTTTTTTTTTCCAGGTTTTTGCCCATCTCGTAAATCAGAATTAGTATCGTCTGTCAATATTAGGTTTGTACCTTTGTGTAAATGTTGTTGTATGTCATGTAGTACTGTTATTTTATTTAATAATGTATGCAGGGCCCCCAAAAAAACCAGTTTTAAACTGTTTGGGCACACCCTGGGTAAAGAAATGAAATAACAAAATAATTGTCCCCCCACAAAATTTGAAATGGTTATCTAGCTAAATATTGATTACGCGAGTTTATCACGTGGGTCACAGTCTGACCTCTGCACGTAATTTTGGAATTTCCAAAATAGGCAGGAGACCAGCCGGGGTCATTGGTAGCGCACAACAGGGGTAGAGATGCAGCACCACAAAGTTTTATCATCAGTTGGGCCACACATACCGGATCACGTGACTTCTGATTGTCGCGTGTACATGGGCGGATACAGGGGGGGGGGGGTCCAAGGGGTCCGGACCCCCTTTTATCTTGAGTGAAAAAAAACACCAAAAAAACAAACAAACGAAAAAAAAAAAAATGTATTTCACCTAACAAGCAACGTACACGTGTACACACATGTATACGTGTATTATTCTCAAACCACACACACAAAATAACAATCATATAGACTATGATTTGACTTTTTTGGCTTAGTTTTTCGAGCCGCTAGTTTGTTTATTCCTTCTTATTGCATTTCAGGCAATTACATATTTTAATTTTTTTAACGCTTTCATAAGCTTGAACGGGGCAGGCTTGCCCCAAATGCCATGCTTGGCTCACCACTGGGCCCATTTACTTGGCAGACTTGCCAATAAAAACACTGGAATTTCACCGTTTGAAGTGACGGTTGAGTAGCCCCAGCAGAACGAGTGCAATAGGCGCTAACCACAGTGTTTATATATTTGTCACGTGACCTAAATTTAAGCTAAATTTATGTAAATTACTAAACACTAAATTGGAACAAACACGCCGCTTTTTCCACCGTTTGTAGAGACGGTCGGAATAAACCCCGCTAGCACAAGCGGGCGTTTGGCGTGTAGTTTTTTAAAGATTAAACACAACTTGTAACATTTTATTTTAACATACAACTTTAAATTAAACTTACTTAATAACTATTAGGGCTTGTAATTTGTTTATTATTTTAAATGGAGTCATTGCCGGTCGCTCCCAGCCAAATCCTGCCTATGTTAAGTATGCCTAAGGTTTATGACCAATTAACCGTTACCTCATTTTACACGTACCGGTAGTGTGAGTCAGTGTGCGCTGTTTTTAAATCCAAACTTCCAATACCGGTATCCATAATATACTCCTCTGGTCAAATTTTTTTTCAAGTTATCATTCCAACTAAAAATGGTAAATATTAGATTTAAAAAAAAAATGGTATAAAAATCAGGCTTCATATTGCCACAACATTAACAAAAAATAGGTAGAAATTGGCCTCAGATTGCGCCAGAGAGCACCTAATAAACCAAAAAATTTAAGGGCCCTTAAGCGGGCCCTGAACCCCGGCCGCAGGGACTTCGCGCTACGCGCTCGTGATGTGCGCTTCGCGTACATGCTTCCCAGTTACATGTACTCAAATTGTTACACACCCACATTTTTTTTTTAAACACAATTCACAAAATCCTGCCTAAGACCTTGGGTGGACCCCCCCTTTAAAAAAATCTGGGATCCGCCCATGCTGTATTACAATGTAGGTCACAACCTTTGGGCTTATTTCGGACCTCCAAACGCCAACAAATACGATGAATAAAAAAATCCATAACTTACTTTCTGGTTAACCTATTGAGGTCATAGACCCCTCATTTTTTCCTTTTTCCCAGCTTTTTTAGATAATGTAACATTTGAAGGAATTGCAATAACTGAATTTGTTCATGATTCTGTCTACCAAAACACTGCACACGACCCCTTTGTACAAACGTTCTTCCACTGACAGCGGCACAAACCATCACCAATGCTAGGCCTGGACGATATCGTAATTTTTGACTGGCGATATATCGTCAGGTAAATATCGCCGATATGTCGATATATCGCCGTATTTTTCAAATTTGAAATGAACCTATTTCACGGTTAAAAATAACTTAAAAGAGCTGTCGATTAACGTCGTCACACGTTAACTGTGGCGATTCTTGGAAGATTTAAAAGTCTATAAAAGAAAAATGTATATAAACAGAGTGGTTGCTGAAAATAGACGCGATGGTTAAAACGCTTTGTCGCCTTCAACTAAAAGTCGGAGGGGGCACTTGCGGTTTTATTGCACAGACAAAGATAGATTAATCTGATTGGCCAATTTTCATCGGGGGCAACGAACTGGGCGCTCCTTGGAAGAAATGTTCATTCTTCCACGCTCATGCGCCACACATCTCACACAGTAATACGTATAGATCGCTACATGTACCTCGAAGCGCACCATTGAAACACGTACAAATTTGCTCCGTGCTCGCTCCCCGAATTCAGTGATTTATACAACGTCCGCAAAGCCAGGTACACAGGCACGATCTACACAGGCACGATCTACACAGGCACGATCTACACGAATTTTTTGGGGGGCGATGTCATTTTCTGCCATTTTCGTTCGAAAACAACACGATAAAACGCAAGGGGTTCACAGGCAGATTTTTTTTAAAATTCAGTATATCACTGCTACATCCTTTTTTAACGTATCCATTGAAAAAAATGAGTGGGTTCGAAGCACGATTTTTCACAATTTATCGATTATTATTGCCCTTTTTAGGGGAGGTATTTGTTAACGTCGTTTGAGTATTTGTGCACAATCTCCACGCGCATCAACGGTACGTCAACGCTTAATTTTTTTCGACTGCTTTTTTCATTTTCAATACAATTTTTGTCATTGGATGATAAAAATTAAGGTAAATAACAACCTTTTACAACTACAAAAGACAAGATGTTAAGATTGGATGCCAAAAACTCTATTTTTCGCGTGAGAAAATTGTTCCCCCCTATTTGGAGAATGAACGGTACATGTACATCAGCGTTTCGCAATCACAGTCTCGAAGGGCCCCCCCCCCCCTCCAGGGAAGAATAAAACATCAAGCTTGGGAGGGACAAAGTTATAAAATGATGCACTTAGACGAAAGCATCTTTGTTGGAATGTAGCCATTACAAGGTTTCGCTATCGGTTGACAACGGAGATTTTTTTCTTCTTCTCAACTATAATTTAAGATGGCCAGAGTTAGCCTTTTTATGTTTTCAACGGACAATGTATTTCTAACACCATTTGAACACTAACTAAGAAATTCTGTTGAAGAGTCAACGATCTCAGAGCGAACTTACATACAAGTTGAACAACCATGAAGACAATAAAGTGCCAATGCAAAATGTACTGCTTTATACAGGCGAAGATTACGAAATAAACAAGGAGAAAGTTTATTGATACTGGTAGGCGGATGGGAGATAAGTCGGTGGGCGCCAGAGATTTGTTGTGTCTTTTTGTTAATGTTTATTGTGAAGTTGGGGTTCATATCGTTCCGTGTTTTTGTAGCACTCTTATATTCCCCCTTGAACCGTTGATTGACTATAGGGCTGCGTTCGGGAACCATTGTGAACCAAAGAAAGTCTTTGACGGCGCGCACTTGCTGACTATCACAAAGGGCGTCTGTTGTACGCCGTAAATAAACCGCAGCCCAAACAGATAAGATTTTATGGCCTTGGTTGGGCTACTCTGGCATGGTCTCGATCCATTGACAATAACTTTTGCGGCACATCTTAAGTTCTTAAGTTCATCTTGAGTGAACAAGTTTTTTCTTTCGTTTGCGAGCAGTTTTGATACATTTTGTTAAATATCGACTTTATCTTGAGAATATCGTCTGGGTCACGATATTTCGATATTTTTAAATCCAAAGTCGATACTGTCAATATCGTCTTCAGCATCGTATCGTGACGATATTATCGTGATATCGTCCAGTACCCCTAGAACTCTGGGTCTCCCGACGCCCGTAGGGCGGAGCCCCATAGATAGAGAGGGTTTTTACAGGTTAACCGCCGTTAAACAATAGAAACCGTGCATAAATTCCGGGTAATAACTCCATACTGCCGCACGGTCTACCCCAACAAAAAATTTGTATGAGTACTTTATCAACTCACCCAGCTGTAACAAACCAAAAACCGGTCGAATCTTAGCCAATTTCTGTAAAAAAGGTGAAAACTATGCCCGTTCCGCAAACGCGACTGTTACAAGATGGCGGATAAGGACGTTCAATGAACAGTTGGTACCGTGACCCCGGCCGGGGTCAGTGCGGACCAATCACATGGCTTCTCTGAACGACGATGACAGGGCTGTTTTCCAAACCCTGGCTTCGGTCTTTTGTGGCTGTGCCTCCGGCGCATTGCTTAACTGTATGAATAAGGCCTGGCAAGATGAAGTTTGTGTTTCAAAAACGGCTAATGCGCGGCGGCTGCAGCTTGAAATTACGCACGAGTTTATCCGCCATCTTGTAACAGTCGCGTTTGCGGAACGGGCATAGTTTTCACCTTTTTTACAGAAATTGGCCCAGATTCGACCGTTTTTTGGTTTGTTACAGCTGGGTGAGTTGATAAAGTACTCATACAAATTTTTTGTTGGGGTAAACCGTGCGGCAGTATGGAGTTATTACTTGGAATTTGTGCACGGTTTCTATTGTTTAACGGCGGTTAACCTGTAAAAACCCTCTATCTATGGGGCTCCGCCCTACGGGCGTCGGGAGACCCAGAGTTCTAGGGGTAATCGTCCAGCGCTAACCAACGCCAGAAAAAAATCCCATTTTAACCGCTTTCACATAAAAGAATGGATGCAATTATCACTTTCATTTTACACGAGTCTCACTCTCATCTTACAACGTATGCTAAAAACCAGAAAAAATAGCTTGCCATTTGCGGCAATTTTTTTTAATAGCATTTTGTTTAAACTTAATTAAGGGTGGGAGATTGTTGTGTCACCCGATATCAACACAGTGGATCACATGACCGCGTTAGCGGGCTATAGATCGGGGCGGACATACGTCACAGGTCAGCGCGCCGATGAAAACAATACGCGCTGACACTGCACTGTAGCATACAAGACTGCGCGCGCGATCATCGTTCTTACCGGCGCGGTGTACGTATTATGACGCGTTTTTATGACAGTTCCCGGATGTCCGCCCCGACCTATTCTATTATTTAATCAGAGCTGCAAAAAATGCGGCATGCCTATAAAATTACAGATAGTTACCGTAGCCCAAGCCCTATTTTTCTAAAGAAAAAAAGGAACGTTTTTTATTATTTGAAGTAAATGCAATAAACAACATTCTAACCATATCTTTATTGTCATCCCACCAATTTTCCTCAAATAACGACAAGATTATAAACGTCACATCACAATCACAATTCACATTCTACCTTCGCTTCCTCTTGATCACGATCGTGACGGTCCGTCGCCGGTTCTGTAGAGGCGTTGTCGGTCGGAGATCCGCCCTGCTGCTGCGGTGGCCGCGACACCACAGGAATGGCCAACGTTACGTTGTCTAAACTCGACCCGCTAGCCTGGCGAACATGCTTGGACGACTGCGGCATCTCTTCCACCTCTTCTAGACTTCCATTGCTCTCCATTTTGGGGGTTCTTTATTGATATATTTTAATAATTGTTACTGGGAAAAAAATACTTACATTTTCTTATGTTACTACACCAGTCACAACATTAACACGGAATTATCAATCACCCCTGTTGATAGCGCGCCCTCACTTGAAAACTTGGAGTCACTAATACCAGCACGAGAGGGCGGTCTTGGAAAAGTATTTTTTTATTAGGGTTTCACTATACACTAAATACGGCGCCCATTGTATGTAACCAACACAAAAATTGAAAAAAAGAGCACCGCCTGGTGACGCTCATGAGTAGAGTGGCCATATTTTTTTGACTGGAAATTAAAGATTAAGACTCCTAGAATAATTTTCTTTTCAAATTTATGGGGGTTGACCGATTTTTTTTTTTTATATGGGCAACCGACAGAGCTATGATCAAATTAATGTACCAGTACGCTGTGAACCGAATGCACAGAACACGGAGCAACTAAGTTCGATCAGGGACCTACGTAACTACCAGATCATGGGACGAAGTCACAAAATCTTTTCAGAAAGTCATTTTCGTGATCCCCAACTTGGTAGTTAATGAAACTTTCACAAATTGATCTTTATGGCATACCTAACAACATCTGTTATGTTCATTTTTGCAAAAGTGGCACTTTGGACGTAACAAATTTGATGGGGCAAAAAAACGCCTTGTTTTCCAAAAAAATTGCCCCAAAGCCACTTTGCCATGTAAATTTTTTTCACCTGATATTGTATTTACTCGAGCCAACTCGCCCCATAGAGTATGTACATCACAGGGAAAGGTGCTAGGGGACAACATTTGTCCCCAGCACGAGTAAATGAGACACTTTGAGGCAAAAATGAAAATTTTGATTTTGATTTCATCATTTATAGCTTGTTTAGCTTTAAACAAATCTCAATTTTCATTTTTGCCTCAAAGTGTCTTATTTACTTGTGCTGGGTCACAAATATTAACTGTTTACCACTGTTTACCCCCGTTTACATGTATATCAATCTCTTTGACTTGATGGGTGCCCAGATTGATCTATGAGGGACCCCGCGTGACATCTATGTCACACAAAAATAATGTGACATAGATGTCACGCGGGGTCCCTCAGGGTTAAGTGCGTTATTAGATATTTGATTGATAAATAAAATGGCTTATTCAATTTCAATCTACATCTATTTTTTTTAATTTTGTATTTATCAATTTTTTGGGGAGGGGGGTTAATCAGCTGTTTTGTTTAAAGGTGAATTTTAATGGGTTTCATGCAAGGCGAGCTTGTAATGAAATACATAATAATGAAATACATCAAAAGATAAGATCCACACAATATCTATTGTTTGTCATTTTATTCTTGTTAGCACTAGTACACAAGTATCACTTATTTTTTGATATGGAACATAACATTGCGAACTTACATTAAAATAAATAGAATCACATGAAAATTGAGAATTAACAAATAAATGTTCACAATTTGTGGCCCTTTACCCACTTTTTGGTTGCTGTGGTCCACGAGTGATAGTGCCCACCCCAACCTTACAGTTTTATTTTACATTGGATCTGTAACCTTACTGGGAATACTGAATTGTTTATTGTGATTAAAGTCAATGTTGCATAACATTTGAAATGACAGAAATGGTGAATTGTATGCACAATAATAATTACATTTAAATTTGTGTAAATGCCTATTTTATTACAATATTTTCTCAAAAAGGGGGAAATTCATACTCCATAATGGATGTTTCAGTATGTAGTTCTACTTCTAATAAGTTTCAACTAGGTTACACCATGGAGGTAGGGTTACACTTTTCAATTAGAAAGAGCCTTGAAAATAGTTGCCCTGTGGAACAGGGATATGAAAACGGCCAAAGCAGCTAGCTGCATGCTTAACAGCCGATGTTGTGCTTTAACACAGCCTATGCTGCTTTTTGCTACGGTTTGGTGGGTCTTAACCAATGTTATTTCATGCACGTATGTGCTTAAAGGTAGGATACACCATTTGCAGATATCGACAATATTCACTACCGAATTATTAGGAAATATCTTACTCATTTGAAAATAAATACTGATTCTAGGCATCCAGCAAAATGATTGCGCTAGATATCCTGTAATTATTCCGAAAAATATAATTTTATAAAGAAAAATTCGCGAAAAAACAAAGATAACATAAGAATAACTGCTCGACGCCGGTTGAAAACAAACGCTGTTTTTCGTGCTTTTTTCAGCATCCATGATTATAAAACTTCTGACAGGTCAGTAAAACGATATTTACTATAAAATACAACCCCCCAAATCCACCCATTCATGATAATTCAAGCATTTACCAATGGTGTATCCTACCTTTAATAACTGTTTCAGCAAAGATCAGACCACCACGTTCCGAACCAGTCGAATCACATACAATTCTTTTCATTAAGGTTTCGTGTGTTCAAGGCTTGTTAGGCAAATGGTAATTATTCCACTATTGTGTGTGGCTACAAATCTCATTTTTTTCAAGTGAATTGCACCTTCCCGTACGTCGAGATAAAATAACCACGCAAAAATCTCCTGTGGTATTTAAAAAAGCCCAGTAGACCTGCCCAGTAGACCTGCCCAGTAGACCTGCCCAGTAGACCTGCCCAGTAGACCTGCCCAGTAGACCTGCCCAGTAGACCTGCCCAGTAGACCTGCCCAGTAGACCTGCCCAGTAGACCTGCCCAGTAGACCTGCCCAGTAGACCTGCCCAGTAGACCTGCCCAGTAGACCTGCCCAGTAGACCTGCCCAGTAGACCTGCCCAGTAGACCTGCCCAGTAGACCTGCCCAGTAGACCTGCCCAGTAGACCTGCCCAGTAGACCTGCCCAGTAGACCTGCCCAGTAGACCTGCCCAGTAGACCTGCCCAGTAGACCTGCCCAGTAGACCTGCCCAGTAGACCTGCCCAGTAGACCTGCCCAGTAGACCTGCCCAGTAGACCTGCCCAGTAGACCTGCCCAGTAGACCTGCCCAGTAGACCTGCCCAGTAGACCTGCCCAGTAGACCTGCCCAGTAGACCTGCCCAGTAGACCTGCCCAGTAGACCTGCCCAGTAGACCTGCCCAGTAGACCTGCCCAGTAGACCTGCCCAGTAGACCTGCCCAGTAGACCTGCCCAGTAGACCTGCCCAGTAGACCTGCCCAGTAGACCTGCCCAGTAGACCTGCCCAGTAGACCTGCCCAGTAGACCTGCCCAGTAGACCTGCCCAGTAGACCTGCCCAGTAGACCTGCCCAGTAGACCTGCCCAGTAGACCTGCCCAGTAGACCTGCCCAGTAGACCTGCCCAGTAGACCTGCCCAGTAGACCTGCCCAGTAGACCTGCCCAGTAGACCTGCCCAGTAGACCTGCCCAGTAGACCTGCCCAGTAGACCTGCCCAGTAGACCTGCCCAGTAGACCTGCCCAGTAGACCTGCCCAGTAGACCTGCCCAGTAGACCTGCCCAGTAGACCTGCCCAGTAGACCTGCCCAGTAGACCTGCCCAGTAGACCTGCCCAGTAGACCTGCCCAGTAGACCTGCCCAGTAGACCTGCCCAGTAGACCTGCCCAGTAGACCTGCCCAGTAGACCTGCCCAGTAGACCTGCCCAGTAGACCTGCCCAGTAGACCTGCCCAGTAGACCTGCCCAGTAGACCTGCCCAGTAGACCTGCCCAGTAGACCTGCCCAGTAGACCTGCCCAGTAGACCTGCCCAGTAGACCTGCCCAGTAGACCTGCCCAGTAGACCTGCCCAGTAGACCTGCCCAGTAGACCTGCCCAGTAGACCTGCCCAGTAGACCTGCCCAGTAGACCTGCCCAGTAGACCTGCCCAGTAGACCTGCCCAGTAGACCTGCCCAGTAGACCTGCCCAGTAGACCTGCCCAGTAGACCTGCCCAGTAGACCTGCCCAGTAGACCTGCCCAGTAGACCTGCCCAGTAGACCTGCCCAGTAGACCTGCCCAGTAGACCTGCCCAGTAGACCTGCCCAGTAGACCTGCCCAGTAGACCTGCCCAGTAGACCTGCCCAGTAGACCTGCCCAGTAGACCTGCCCAGTAGACCTGCCCAGTAGACCTGCCCAGTAGACCTGCCCAGTAGACCTGCCCAGTAGACCTGCCCAGTAGACCTGCCCAGTAGACCTGCCCAGTAGACCTGCCCAGTAGACCTGCCCAGTAGACCTGCCCAGTAGACCTGCCCAGTAGACCTGCCCAGTAGACCTGCCCAGTAGACCTGCCCAGTAGACCTGCCCAGTAGACCTGCCCAGTAGACCTGCCCAGTAGACCTGCCCAGTAGACCTGCCCAGTAGACCTGCCCAGTAGACCTGCCCAGTAGACCTGCCCAGTAGACCTGCCCAGTAGA
This sequence comes from Crossaster papposus, assembly GCA_037893245.1. Classification (NCBI taxonomy): domain Eukaryota; kingdom Metazoa; phylum Echinodermata; class Asteroidea; order Velatida; family Solasteridae; genus Crossaster; species Crossaster papposus. The sequence continues at coordinate 480,585 of JBAIAA010000628.1, forward strand.
CCTGCCCAGTAGACCTGCCCAGTAGACCTGCCCAGTAGACCTGCCCAGTAGACCTGCCCAGTAGACCTGCCCAGTAGACCTGCCCAGTAGACCTGCCCAGTAGACCTGCCCAGTAGACCTGCCCAGTAGACCTGCGCAGTAGACCTGCGCAGTAGACCTGCGCAGTAGACCTGCGCAGTAGACCTGCGCAGTAGACCTGCGCAGTAGACCTGCGCAGATTTTTTTTTTGAAGATTGTCCTAGGAAAAAATCCACGGAATCAGGCACTAAAAACCCAATCCAGATGATTAGCCCAGGATGGATTCGAACCCAGGTCACAGCGGTGAAAGGCGAGGGTTTCTGTGTTCGCCGGTGGCGCTGTGGTGTAACAGGCAAAGCGAATACACAAACAAGTGAACCCTTAATAGTCAATACATTGCAGAAATGTAATAATCCTGTCATGTCTTTTATTGAAACACGCACCGCGCGTCATTAAAATTCATTGCGGCCGTCCGTCCCGGCCAGCATGTGCTGTGCTCGCTCGCCGCCGCACAGGCTCGCTGGTACGTTTTTACAACGCGTGTTCATTTTGCCCCGTGAACAAGATGGCGCATATTACCGTGAAACACCTTATTGTAGTCATTTTGGACCATTACTATATTTTCATAAATATTCAGTCACTTACATGTTTTAGAAAATGTTAGGCCTATTGAAGTAAGGATGTGTAAGTAGAATCACCAAAATAAATAAAATATATATACCCAAATATGGGAATAAACATAATATTACACGGCAGGGATTATAGTCCATCGGCTTATGTAAAGAAAATAAATCTTGTCATATTTTTGTATACAATCTTGGCAAATGCATTTAAATTATTTTATATAACATTGTAAACCTATAAAAAACTGTTGCCAGTTTTTTTATTTGGTCCTGGGGTGATTTGGGGTGATTTTGGGGAAAAGGTATGGCAATTAAATATCAGATATCGTTTAAATCAGCAAAATTTCACTAATTAATTAGTATTTTTTTCCCCATATTGTTAGTATTCCTAGTTCACCCCTTACATTTCAATCTGTGAAAAGTTCCTTTGCTTAGTAAACTGCTGCCACCTCTTTCTAAGGGTCACGAAACCCACCACAGAACGTCTTATTTGTTTATGTACAGTGATTTGTTTGCACAGTGTCTTATAGGGATTTTCCTATGTCATCCGACCCCTCTAATTACTTTTTTAGCCAATGTACATGATTAAAACCTGGCTGTACGTCATCAAGTGGCAGGTTGTGATAGGCCTGTGCTACTTTAACCACTGGAAGGGTTGGCAAGGACCAATTGGGTGGATGTTGAGATACCGATAGGTGGAGCTTCACGTAAATAACGCTGGCAGTAGGTGGCTTAATTGAAATTCTTCACTCACCAGGATCGGCCATGCTTTGATGCTGCATAAGCCAAACCATAATATAGATGCACTCTGCACGTGTTTTCCAACTGTTCAAAACAGTATAGGTCTGTGTCAGTATAATTTGTTGGAATGATCCATGGCCCTTTGACGGTTCACTGGTCAAGTGCAGTGAAACAGGTGTACCACTTAAAATGATCGCCCTCACAAGATGGATTTTGCAAGGGGCAAAAGCGGCAAAAACCGAGACACGCACCGAACAGTTGCACAACTCCTGTCTCATCCTGTCTCAATCTATACTACAGGCCTGCAGGACGGACAGACAAGTCACACTCACCCCTCGGTCATCAGAGTCAACGTTTCACAATATGTTTGAAAGTCCCTATGCTGTTGGACTGTCATTGTACATGTACCACAACTTCCGAAGTCAGAAGGCGATATCACTGATGAGCAAGTGTGATGCTGGGGTCTCTTACGACCGTGTTACTAAAATCTGTAACAACATCGCCAATGCCATCTATCAGAATATCAGAGAGTACGGCGTGTATGTACCACCAGGCCTTCTACGCAACAAGAGGATCCGGGCTTTCCTGGATAACATCGACAAGAAAGTGGACACTCCAGATGGAAAAAGGATTTTCCATGGAACGGCCCTTGGGTTGCACCGGCAGTTGGGCCAAGAAGAAACAGTGGTGGACCCAGTGCGACTTAGCAGTCAGAGTCCGGCATCGGAAGGGATGCAAGATGTTCCACCAACTGTCATCAACATGGTTGCATGCGCAATCGAGGGAAACCCAAAGCCTAGAACAAGTCCACACTACGCCACCTACAAGATGGGAATGCATGATGAGAGCTACAGCAGATCAAAGACCAATGACCTTGGTTGGATGGTCGCATGGTTCTTCCACAGACCTGGACTAGAAACACCACCAACCAGAATAACCAGAAGAACCCACAGCTGACAGGATGGGTGTAGAACAGCCGGTACCTGTTTGGTCTGCCTACAACTCGCTCACACATATTCCACTTCCCGCAGATGCTCCCACTGTAGTGGACCAGGCCTTTGATCTTCCTATCATCAATGCTCCCGCTCATGAATGGCCCAATTTGGTTACAGCTCTGGATCAGCTGTGGAGGGTGAATGAGCTTGTGACTGGACCAGACACCAAACTGGTGGCAACCATGGATATGGATCTGTACAAGAGGGCACTGAAGCTGGAGTAGGCCTACCTGGACCACCAGTACAAGAACAAGCGGGTGCTGTGCCCTGGTGCATTCCACAATGTGCTTTGTGCCCTGCGCTGCTTGGGCAGAACGATTAAGGGAGCGGTCTTGATGAGACATGGCAGGAGGCAGATCTTTACAGCAGTGTCACGGTGACCCAGATTATCAATGGTAACCATCACAACAGGGCTCTCCAAGCTCACCAAGTAACACTGCAAGCACTCTTCGACCTCTGGCTGAGTGCTTTCCTGGAAGACCACCCGCAATACGTGACTCCCTATGGTCGGCTGCAGAGTAGTTGGCTAATGCATGCAGGGCCAACCAGGATGTCCACGCAGCACACCAGGCATTGAATATGAAGCTGGAGTCCCTGAACTTCGAGAAGCAGCTGCTAGAGTACGACGCCACTCACGACAAGGATCCAATGTTCCAGTGGGCACGCATGTATATGGATCAGGTCATGGTGTTGCTCCAGTTTCAGCGTGCCACACGGGAAGGCAACTGGTTCCTCTACTTGGCAGCGCTGGAGAAGCTGTGCGTCTATTTCTTTGCCTACAACCGCCTAAATTATGCCCAGAACATCCCCGAGTATATTGCTCGAGTGCATAAGCTGGAAACCACAGACCTTGACATCTGGCAAGATTTTGTGAATGGAGACTTCACAGTGAACACAAGCAATGAAGTGCCATTCACCCGCATTGGTGTTGACCAAGCAATGGAACATCTCAACAAATCTACCAAAGGTCAAGGAGGAATCTCTGGAATCACTTCTTACCCAAAGACGCTGCTGAAATTCTGTCTTACTGCTCCTGAACTGGCACGTCTCGCTACCGAGACGGAGCACCTCGCAGAAGTCTCCAGCACAACACCACCACTGCCTCTCTCAAGCCAAAGTTCACCGCCAGGAACGCGCCATAGTACAACTGAAGAGGGTGCTGGCCCAATGCAACCTCTTCAAGCCTGATGCCCAGAGTAACAACACGGGTACGACTAGCCACATGTTCAAACTCCTCTCGCAGGAGATTCTCCCCAACAACACCAACGACAGCATTTTGTCAACAAAGCAGGTTGGCATTGGTGCTAACACAAGATTCATTGAAGAACGCCTGAATTGCAATGAAAACCTATGGGCAAAGATGACAAAGGTCAAACTGCTGTCTTGGACTGCATCTGCAAAGGAGATCATGGCTCCGAAATCTGGCTCCGAAATCCTGACACTGAAGGCAACATCGTCCCTTTTTGCCAGGATGCTGGTAATAGCACGGTCTTCAAGAGAGGACACGAACAAAGAGTGGATAAACTTCCACCCACCCATGGTGCTTGGTTGGAACACAAAAGGCGAGCGCATGTACAGGCCAGTGTTTGGGCACAAGACCTCGTCCTGAAGCCTGTCGTTCCTGACCCTCTAGAGTTCGGCTGGCAGCAGCTGGATGGTAGACTACTGCCAGTGCTGAGCAAGCAAGCACCAGCCCCTGAGGCAGTACTGCAGTTGGTACGCTGCAGCTGTGCATCACCAAATAACACATGCTTCCGTAGATGCTCTTGCAGACACCACAATCTCGTCTGCACCGAACTCGTCTGCCACTTCGCAGGAGACGAGGACAAATGTCATAATTACACACAGACCACTGCAGTTGGGCAAGATGTAGTCTTGGTTCCAAGACCATGGTGTTTGCGCGCGCGTACACACGACCAACGTTCAGATAGGAGCAAGTTCGGGCGCGAACTATAGTTAACCATTAGTCAGTCTCTGCTTTACCAATGCGCATGCTCAAATGCAGTTCGCTCGAACGGCTCTAGTCGAACTATTGTTGACAAGATGGCACGGCTTTGTTTACATTTGCGACCTGAATGAAATGGGTATTGCCACTATTTTTCCACGCAAGTAGGATTGGAGGTGTTTCCTACCTCCATGGATAAGCCATAACGTTAGTCATGTTGGTTCAAAAACAAGACAAAAATTACATTAGGCCCGCAAGATGTTTACTTAACGTTACTGCCTTTCCCTCCGTCCGACTACTGACATCCTCTTTTTCTACGTCACTGGTTCTCTCCATGTTTTCCTATGAAAAGAGGCTACTGTCAACCAGCGGCAACCGTGCTCCGGGATCTGGTTCCAAATAGTCGACTAGATAGTTCAACCATTCTGCGTTCGAGCGACGTTAGTCGAACTATGGTTAACTATAGTTCGCGCCCGAACTTGCTCATGTATTACGCGTTAACTTTGTTCCCCGGGTCTCACGCATAGAGGGCGCTTTGTAATTTTGTTCCCCGGGTCTCATAGAGGGCGCTTTGTAATTTTGTTTCCCAGGTCTTGGTGGGATCCGAAAGTCGGTGGGGAAAACAATCTAGTCACAGCGCCCTCTATGTTTATTAATTGCAAGCGTGTACAGCTAGTTTATGTGCTCTATATCTGAACGTTGGTCGTGTGTACGCGGTACGCGCGCGCAAACACCATGGTCTTGGAACCAAGACTAGGCAAGATACAGAAGAGGACTAAATAAGGTGTACATTTATGTGACTGTAGGTTATAAGCCAGTATTTAGGCGAGGGGGTACGGTTACTTGGGTGGTGAATAATTACACCTTGAATGTGACTCGACCCAGCAAAATGAGTCGCAAGTCACCAGATATACTTTGGAGTAATAAGTCTTTTAACATTATCACACACAAAATAAATAACGGGAAACAGTCAACCCTTTTACCCAAATAATATATGTATACTATAAGATGCCAACCTCAGTGATATGCAAAAATGAAGAGCAAATGATGTGGGGGTTTTTCTGCATGTGAAAAACAAATAACTGAAAACTTGTCCTTAAGACTTATTTCAAAGGATTGGGTCACAAATAATATATAACAGCTTATTATTCACACACAGTGGCTTACTACTATTAAGAAACATATTCTCATTAAATGACTAATCATCCTGATTATTTTAAGTGGTCACATGATATAGTTACTCTGGAAATAAAATTTCTGGTGAAATATTATTAAAATATTCGTTTTTTTTGCTCAAAAATACCCCGGGACCACACAGAAAAACTGGCAACATTATTTTTTCTGATCTGTGACATATTTAGATTGAATTAAACATGGTTGCCAAGATTGTATATGAATTTTTTTTTTTTTTGCATAAGCCGATGGACTATTAGCATTATAACCGTAATCAATGTATTTATAATCAAATTATAAATATAAATATATACAGGGTTGCCTATAAAAACAACAGACAAGCATACTTCCACTATTCCGAGGCCAAAACTACCTATACCAATGGATAGAAAATCTCTCTTGAAGACAAATTATACCAAGACATCTTGATTTGGGATAGTACAAATTTAACAAATTTGTATGTTTGTTGTATCATGGAGAAAGGAAAACAGACGGTCGCTGTTTATTGTATACCATTACATATTTGTTTCGCTAACATAAAAGTGACATGAATATAAACCGGCACCGGTGTTATTCATTGCAAACATTTTTCGCAACTTGTTTTGCTCTTATTTTGGGGACTCGATTCTTATTAGCATTCACTCGAGTTAAGTCGAGTTATTTGCCTGCAGTGACCCTAGTCGAGTCATTTGTCTGCAGTGACCCTAGTCGAGTTATTTGCCTGCAGTGACCCTCGTCGAGTTATTTGCCTGCAGTGGCCCTAGTCGAGTCATTTGCCTGCAGTGACCCTAGTCGAGTCATTTGCCTGCAGTGACCCTAGTCGAGTCATTTGCCTGCAGTGGCCCTAGTCGAGTCATTTGCCTGTAGTGACACGAGTCGAGTCGAGTCGCCCAAAAATGTTTATCGAGTCCGAGTCGAGTCATTTACTCGAGTCATTACAACTCTCGTCAAAACGAAAGCTAGAAAAAAAAATCAAAAATAATGCACACTTAAAATCTGTTAATTTGTGTATGAAGTTTGTCCCAAGTTTGAGCCCTCACTGGTTTCCATGTGGTCGGTCGGGAGGCCTCGGCGTGAGCGGATCAGGAATTTGTTGTTCCTTAGCTTTCATTTGATGTAAAACTTATTCTCATTGGTTGCTCAGTTTTATCGGGAAAACAAATTAATTCACAAATAAACTACATGGAAAACTGACTATAATAGGTAAATGTGCATAATAATCTGCACAAAGAACAAAGATCAAGTGAACAAAGAAATTGGCAAGGCTGGACTCGGCTGCGACTTTTGGAATACCGAACCGGTACTCTACTAGCTGAGCTAAATTTCCAGCGCCCTCGAACATATACATATCAAGCAAGAAATGAGACGAAGATACCCTCCCCCTCTTCCCCTCTTTTTGGAGGTTATTGTGCTGGCGGAATGTTGGGGTTTCTCATGATTTTTTAAAGGTTTTTAGGGGGGGGGGGTGCGTTAGGTAACAATAGTCCAGATAGTGTATAGGTAGGGGACTAAAAGGGGAGTCCGTCAGTCCCATATCTTGCTGGGTATAAACAAAGATACTTACAATTGGAATCAAAGCACTGGTACACAGGTGACAATTTTGTGGCGGTCATTGGGTAACAAATTAAACTTAAATGAGAGATTAAAATGTATCTTTTGAGACACACAGTTTTTGCCTCAATGTAGTGGAAGTATATGCTTGCCCGCCGTTGAGACATGCTTGTCCGTTTTTTGGCCACCCTGTATAGTGAGATTGAATAAAGCAAAACCGTTTGTGTCATTGGCACTGTATTGGGTGCAAAAATTACACCATCAATTTACACTACAAAAGCAGTTCCCTTTCTTTTGCAAATTTTGGATAAAATAAGGGATGCCAATTTTTAATAGATGATACAAGTATTTACGTGACAATTTTTTTGTGTATTTCTTTTAAAGGTACTGCAATAGGTATATCAAATGTCGTTGGAAAGGAGGCTGTGGCACGCTGTTTTACCAAGAAGTACGCCACGGCCAATGGAATCACACGGATCGGCTACTCAGTCGGGCTATTCGTCTTTGCTCCCCTGGTTCAGCTTTTCTTAGACACCTACGGTTGGAGAGGAACCATGTTAATAGTGGGGGCCATCATCATGCACAGTGTCGCGAGTGGCGCCCTCACGCTGACTTGCCAGCCTGAACTTGGTCAGTCGGACATGTACCAAATGCTTCCCCAGGCCGGAGACATTGATTCGTCACCAGCACACGAGCGCGCTCATTGCGGTTCGATACGGAAGTTCATCTTCAGGAACTTGGACATGGGACTGCTCGTCAACGCGCGCTACTGGTCACTGGCCGTTATTTCTTGCTGCAGCACGTACTCGTTTATCATGTTTATCAAAGGGTTCTCCTTGGAGGAGGCGGGGTCGTTCGTCACCATCGCAGGCGTTGCCAACCTTATTGCGAAAATCGGCCAGGGACTGATCACCGATCGCGGAATCGTATCCTCGGGGACCCTGGTGACCGTTTGCCTCGTGATAAGCTCCATCTCGTACCTCGTCTCCTCCTGGGTGACTTCTTATTGGGCAATGATGACGTCAGTGGTGGTCGTTTTGTTCAGCGACGGGGTTTGTCCTGCCAGATCGACGTTCTGGTCAAGCAGGTGCTCGGAGTCAAGTTACTGGTGGGTGCTTTTGGTTGGATTAGCTTGAAGGCTTCGCTGTTAATGTTCGCTCTTGGATTTCTACCAGGTACGTAAGACCAAGGAGAAAGGTTTTTTCTCTATATCAGCCAGTCCGCAGTGCACGCCATAATGAGGTCAAATCCCGAAGTTTCTTTGCACGGCCTACGTCACGAATCGGCCGCGAGATTTGCACGCGTTTTCGCGGGAGTTCGACCGATCTCATGAAACGAACTACACCTTCTAAAAGAAGCAGTGGGCTTCCAAGATGGCGTGGTAAGTAGACGGTGCACGTTTTTCCGAGTCGAATGATATAAAATTTGTCAAGATTTAGAAGGTTTTTTGCTGTTTTTTTTTACTTGTAAGTCGAGGTATGATTTTGTAGACGGTTTGAGTTGCGATTTTATTTGCTGCGCCCTGACCCAGCTAGAAAATATTACAGAAAAAGACCACTGCAAATCGACAGAAAAAGCGATGATCTTTCGTATGGTACAAAGTTTAGCTTGTGGCGACATCGAGTTTGTTTTCTTGAGCCACTTATTCCGAGCGAGATTTCGCTTTTTCGGCGGATTTTAAATGGGGTTTCCACATTTGCGCATGCGCTATGCATATGTACATGTACGTGTACGTTTACACATGTACATGTATGCCCCATAATTGTTTACAAGTACATCCGGGTATGTGCAATACTCGCCATCCACCAATCACAAGCCTAGAAATCCATGTGCAAAGGTGGCGGTTGTACCGTTTCAGAAAACCTTGCGCCCTGACCCAGCTAGACAAAATTGTGAGTATAAAGGTACATTTTCATGTAGAATATGAAGTAACCTGTTTGTCTAGTGAAAATTTGGGCTGTGGGCACACACAAAAAAGAGAGATTTTAACGTATTTTCTATCGCGATTATTTTCTTTTTTGAACCAAAATTCGTCCCAAAATTTCTCCTTTTAATCGATACAAAATCTTATTCAAACTTCAACAGTTTGAAAGATTTACACTTCATCTGTGATTTTTATATCAACAAAGTGATCATACATGCCAAAAAAGCCGAGTATTTTCACACATTCCACAGGCTATTCCAGCTCATTAAATATGCAAGGCGAGGTCACGCACGGGATTTTATGAATACGTTGCAAAGAAAAGGAAGCACTTTCGCGTGCACTGCGGACTGACTGATATAGGCTACACCGATCTAGTAGGCCACGCCCGCCACGCCCCCTTAAAATATTTGCTCTAGAACCGCGCCTGGCGAGCCCATTTACGCGACGATATTTTAAACTTATTTAGAGATACATGTATCTCGAAAACGATTATAGGTATCTTTAAATATTTATAGAAATCTCAAATTATTTAGAAATATATCATTAAGGGAATAAATGTGTGTTCGAGAGGTTTTAATCACTCTGTTTAATACCGCTTGGAGTCTGGGTGCTAATAATTACCCTCGCCTTCGGCTCGGGTAATTATCAGCACCCAGACTCCAAGCGGTATTAAACAGAGTGATTAATACCGACCGAACACACATTTATTCCCATTCATAAATACCTTTTTTGTAAAATTCCGCCCATTCTGTGTCAAATGACATGTTTCCGCCTCTGTCGCTCTAAACAATACATGCAATAAAGCGTATTTACTATGAACCAGACTACTACTGCCATTGGCAACCTCGTTCCCAGGGTGTCGAGCTGTACGCGCTCAACACTACCCGCTCTTACTATTGGAGACAAGGTACGGTTGGAAATAAAGTGAGCCCTGGGGACAGGTATAATGCGACATCGCGTTGTTGCCAGCTGGTTTTAAACATTTCCAGCCATGTCTTTATCGTCCGTTTAATACCGGCCACGTGACGGGCTCTCGACCAATAGGAATGCCTAAACTGTGCAGAGTGTGCAGTTCCTCGATGCAGCTTTCCTCTTTGCCTAGCCTAATAAGACGCATGTAATAATTATTTTAAAAAGTATTAAAATTTTTGACGTTAAAAGTAGAATACTCCATTGGTAATTGCTTGAATTATCATGAATGGGTGGATTTGGGGGGTTATATTTTATAGTAAATATCATTCAACTGACGTGTTGGAAGGTTTACAATCATGGATGCTGAGAAAAGCGAGAAAAACGGCGTTCGTTTTCAACCGGCGTCGGGCAGTTGCTCTTATGTTGTTCTTGGGTTTTTCCTGATTTGAATTTCACCTTGTGTCAATATTTTCAGGTTTGGTTTATGATATTACCGGGAGTTAGCAGCATTTGTACTGATAGGCAGCGTGCAGGCGATACCACTGGTGCCTATGCTGATGCTACGGTATTCTCAGCATACAACTGAGAGTCGCAACACATCGTGAGTCGGAATAAACAGTACCGTGCACTAGAATGGCTGGACTGCGGCTGATGACAGTATACGTGTATTGGTTCAAGGCAGACAATCGCCAATGTTGACCTTAATGTTGCGGGTACAGAATATTGTGCTTGGATGTACTTATAGGCCTTATAGGACTTATTTGCATATCCTAATTCCTTGAGTTCATTATTAAAAATTGTCAATACGAATTTTTCCGATTACTTTGAATTATGTGCGACGCACGTCTAGCATATAAGTAACGAATTCAGCGCATCCATTGCGTATGAGGTGCGTATGAGTTGCGTATGCAGTGCGCAACACTATTTTACTCCTGCGAATAGCTGCGTATGCCGAGCGTATTCTGGACGCAACCTACTTATCCCGACCGTATGCCTAACTCACTTCCGACGAATGCCGTGCGTATTTCCGTCGCATGTCCACCGCTCGCCACGCGTTATAAAAAGGCAACGGCTTACCGCTGTTGTCAGTACCAGTGCAAAATCCATAGCGTGAACATCAACCTTTTGTCATGATGGGCCGCCGGGAAGGTGGATCAACTACTACCCGTGCTGGCCGTGGCCGTAGTTCTTCTGAAGCTGCACTCCCTGTTGGTGCTCCTGATGCTCCTGCTCCTGAAGCTGCTAGACGTGGCCGTGGTGGTCGTGGTGGCCGCGGTGGCCATGGTGGCCATGGTGGCCATGGTGCTCAACCCCCTCCTCCAGAAGAAGCTGCCCAGTCAGACCACTCTGACTCCCCTGGTGACGAACCTGAAGACGAGGGTGGTGAAGAGGTGGTGCGCTCAAGGTCGCCCTCGGTGGAGTCCCAGGCTTCTTCTGTCGCCCCCAAGAAGCAAAAGGGCCAAGAAGACCAGCTACTTCCTTGATGCTGAGGCTGAGAAGGCCTCGATGGAATGGATCAAGGAGAACCAGATCCTCTGGAACAGTAAGCTCATTTTCTTCAAGCGCACTGACATGAAAGAAGCACTCTGGACCGAGAAGTGCCAACAGCTTGAGAAGACAGTTAAGTACCTCAGGGGGTGATGGCGGTCCATCAAGAACAACTTAACCAGGCTGGACAAAAAGAAGAGCGGGAATGAGCCCAATGAGTTGAGAGGGAGGAGTGGATCCTCAACACCTGCTCTTTCTTGAGGCCACTTGTCCGCCACAAGTCACAGCCATTGAGAATTGTAAGTATTAGTATTATCTTGGAATAAGTCACCTTTGGGAGACCATTTTGCGTAATTTTACAAACGATATACAAACGATAGGAATTAACACGAACGAACGGACAAAGAACAAAGAAGACAAAACAAAACAAAACAATGGATGGGACAGTGGAGACTGAGACGGGGATACATTTCCAAAAAAGATAACAAGTTTGATCATGTAGCAATAAAGTTTATTGCTCCATGGTTTGATATAGATTTCACATTGACACCATGCAGCAGAGCAGAGCAGAGCAGAGCTAAGGAGGGAAGCTACGTTACATATTGTGACAGGAGCGTCTTTTTGTAAGACGATTTAAAACGACCCACAGACGACATTGTTCTAATGTCATTGTCAATGGAGTTCCATAAACGAGGACCATAGAAACGGAGAGTAGAAGCTGAATATAAGGTGCGGGTGAATGGAACATATAAATTGTGTCGGGATATGGTGTTATTTACGTGTATGCTTTGGACTGATGAGAAGAATGACGAGAAACTGTTGGGGAGAAGATTGCGTGTACATTTGTACATGAATATTGCTGTGTGAAATTTATTCAAGTCATTAAGAGTGAGAGTACGTAGCCTTGAAAATAAAGGTGCAGAGTGCTGCCGATAGTGTGAGTTAGTGCAAATACGAATAGCTCTTTTTTGTGTAATGTATAAAGAGTGCAGCTTATTAGTGGACGTGTTTGACCAAACAATATTACATTAGCTTAAGTAAGGGAGAATAAGTGAATTATAAAGCAAGAACAGGCATTTAGAGTGAAGAAATAAACAAAGTTTGGACAGAACACCGATATTGCGGTATTACTACATTTGTTACAGAGGAGATATGTTCGACCCAGTATAAATAAATATCATTGCCAATTTGTCCTGATGACATTCATTGCATTCATGTGCAATTATTTGCCATTTCTTCTGTTTTCTTGTTGCTAATGAATTGTTATTATTGCAGATCAGAGCAGACCTTGCGGGGCAGGAGAGTGACATCTTGGCACAGGCGGAGGCAGCGGCTTCCCAAGCTGGCCTTGCAGACATGGAGGAGGAAGATGGCTCCGCAGCGGAGACCCCTTCCACCTCGGGAACTAGCACCACCCTCACCACCTAGAAGGGCAAGATGCGCAATCAGGATGATGACCCCACGGGCCCACGCTGCAGACCCTCCAAGAGAACATGCTTCAGTCTGGTCAACTGTTGAAGCAGTTGGCTGAAGCTGCCCCCTCATCAGGAGGGCTACCTTTGCCAACTTCGTGAGGGATTCGCTACTCACCATGTCCAAGCCCAAGTACAAGGTGGCCAAGGCTGCAATTTGGGACATACTCCGCAAGCTAGACATGGATGACGACTCATCCTCTTCCGAGGATGGTGATGATCCTGCTGCTCCTGCTCCTTCTCCACTGTTCCTCGCACCTACTGCCAGCAGACATGTTAGGCCCAGCTTTACATGCAGCAGCAACAGCAGTACCAGTACCAGCAGCAGCAGCTGTCTGAGCTTGGCAACATCAACAACCTGTCTGGCATTGTTTACATTTGTCTGTCTGGCATCTTGGCGTCACCAACAAGACCTAAAACCCCGAAGTCGCCACTAGCAACCAGTGACGACAAGTAGGAGTTTTTGTGTTTGTGTATTAAACAGGGACACTTAGTAGTTTTAGAGTAGTGTAGGCCATTTCAGTGCCATTATGTACATACTCAATGTACAGCATGTACATACACAAAACTAATTTTATTGTCAGCAAACAAGGTCATAAATTTATTATACACAATGATACATGGAAATGTGTCCCTGTCACGCAAACAAACTAGATCATCCCATCTTGCCATGGTACAGAGCCTGCTTCAGAGTTGACCCAGTGTTTTAGCAGGTTCCTCTGCATCTTCCCTTCCATGGAGGCTCTGTTGGGACCAGTCACCTCGATGTTGTCCTTCAGGTTGCGACCCTGCATTCTCTGCCTGGTCCAGCTGTTTGTTCTGGAGTGATGGGTACCGGGTTGTGGAGGAGCACACAGGTTGTGACGATGAGCTTCACTGTGGAGGGGTGGTGCTGCATGGTGGTGAGCATCACCTGGAACCTGTTGGCCAGGATGCCAAAGGCATTTTCCACCACCCTCCTGGCACGCGAGAGACGGTAGTTGAAGATCCTTTCTTCTCTGGTCATGCCCCTGCGACTGTAAGACTTCATCAGGGTGATCCTCAGGGGAAAAGCATCGTCTCCAACGATGACGTAGGGAACATCTTGGGTATCGTTGGGGAGAGACTCATGATCTGGGAAGATGATGGTACCATCATCAAAACACTCCCTGAGCTCACTGTTATTGAAGACCTGGGCGTCGGATACAGACCCTAAGCCGCCAAAATCTACCCAGATGAACTTGTAGTCCGCGTCGACCATGGCAATCAGCAAGATGGAGTAAAAGCCCTTGTAGTTGTAGTAATGGAACCACTACAGGGAGGACAGCGGATGACCATGTGCTTTCCATATATGGCACCACAGGTATGGGGGAAGTTCCACTTCTGGTAGTACCTGTCGGCTACCTGGCGCCATTGCTCGGGTGTAACTTGGCAGACCATCAGCTTATCCAGGTACTCTGCTATGATGGCTTTGCAGACCTCTCGGATGACCACAGAGATGGTGTTGTGTGGTACTCGCCAAGCAAACTTCATGGACGCGTAGGTGTTCCCAGAGGCGAGGTAGCGGAGGGTCAATGCCAGCTTCAAGCCTGGTTCCATGGGGCGTCTCATGAAGGTGTATTTCTTGGTGAGTCTTCCTCCCACTCTCTCCAGCAGTTTATCATACATGGCAGGGTGCATGCGCATGAAGTTGGTGAAGGCTCTTGTGTCGGAGCTCCACCTTCAGTTGATCATGTACACCAAACTGATGTCTTCTCCCTATCCATGGCCGGACCCAGGCGATTCTTCGGCGCGCTCTTCTTCTTATTCTTCTCTCTCTTCTTTGACAAAGGAGATGGAGCTGCAGGTTCATGATGTCATGCTGATGTTGGATGACAGCAATCACTCGCCGGTGCCGGCCTAGATCTGCCATCTTCAGGTCTGTTCACCCTGAAGTATAGAGGAGCCATCATAATACCAAATCTCGAGTGTACCCTAGATGTACGGCAAGTACGCTATCTGTACGCTGTCTGTGTGTCTCTCATAAGTTACACATAAGTACAATGCGCTGCCCGATCGCAGGACCAACGGTACTAATTCGTGCAATATGTCGGCATTTACTATGCGTGCGTTGTATCAGCGCTGCAAGTACGCTATGTATACGTCCAATGTACGCGGTTCATACGCTGACGGGGTGCGTGCCGGGAGGTCAGCGTGTTACCGCGTATGAACCGCTTACCCCCCACGAACACATAGCGTATTTGTACCGCGCTCGACCGATGCGGGACCGATGCGCTGCGTATTTATAACTTATGACCTGCGTAACAGCGTACGCAGCGTAGTTGTGTGCTTGCCCAAAACTATCCGGCATACTGGGCCGTACTGTGCGCATGCCTACGTACATAAAACTTACACAAAACGATTGAGATGAATATAAGGTGCATATTGTGCGTATGAAAAAAATGTCACTGCGCAACTCATAAGGAATTAGGATACGCAAAAGTGTCACAGGGCCTTATTGACGAACCGGGAACACTGTTTCGTCTAAATTGGGCATGTTAAACATACATTTGAAAGCCATATCAGCTTTAGAGTATTGTTGTACTTTGTTGGAAAGAATTATAAGGTACATATTTTGCGACGATATGGCCTAAAATGTTATCCCCGGTGGCGCGCTTCGGACCATCGAATAGGAAAATTAGCGTGTGAGAGTTTTTAAAAATATTGTTTGTACATTGATTTCTTTAAACAAATCACCCCCGAAAAAAGCCTTTGTCAAATGTTGCTAGCATCATATCTAATTATATGAAAACTGAACAAATTGCATAACGTGAAAGAGAAATATCATAGCCCAAATTAGTTTACTCACGAAGCGGAACGTTGACACCACTGTGTACTCGGCCTCGACTCCATGGACGCGTGTGCGTTCCTTCACTAACCCCTGGCCATGAGGAATGCGTAAACGACGCTGACTGGCTATTTTGGACTGGCTATTTTGTACGTGCTGCGCGCGTATTTCTTAAACTGCACGCCCTGAATGTAATGCGTGCGCGTGTTCCTGAACGCACATCACGTATGAATTTTTTTTTTCAAGTCTGCGCCTTACCTGTACAATATGGATTTTGGAAGCCTCTCTTTGGGGGCCCAAAACCCGTTTCTAACGTTATAGATGGACGACAGAGGTACGTACATTGAATATAAATTCTTGCTAAATAAAGCGACGTCCAAAATATCATGTTTGAAAGGATTGGTTCTACAAAATAACAATTACAAAATGGTAAAGATGGCGTCGCGCGTTAAACGCATCGACTGCATCCCTAATTTAAATGTGCCAAAATATGGCACATTTAAATTTGGAGATTTAAAGTTAAGATCGCGCAAGGCATGGTGGGAAAACATGGCGCAGCAAGATGGTAGCCATGTTAACGAGGTTGCTGCGTATACTGCGTTGCAACGCGAATAGCTAGCCTCTGTAGCGCATGGATGGGCGCGTCGATATTTCACTTGATAACACACCTCTTGCTAGTGAAACACGGTCACGTGGGGTTAACTAATATAGGCTAGTTCGGCCTCGGGAAATAGGTCCCCCTTCTGGTCACTCACAGTCCCTCGGGGAATAGACGTGCTCTAGTGACCTCTTTGCCAGTCCATATGTGTATAATATGCATTGAGCGCTAAACATTTGCGCTATTGGGCGCGTGTACTTTTGGGCGCTGATTATCTTTTTCGCTGGGCGCGTTAGCATACTTGTGAGGCGAGTATGGGAAAGAGGCATTCGGCAACTCAGATCTTGTTTTGCAAGTTTATTTTGTAGAAGAGTAAAAGACGTGATGTTGATCAGTCTTCGAAAATGAACGTTATTTCTTACATGATTAAAGTGAATTAAACACAGAATAATACATATAGGCCGAGTTCGGGCGGTCTGTTCTTGACACGCGAACTCTGTTCTTACGCTCGAACGGCGGGAACGCGACCCGTGAACATTGCACTCGGAACAAGAACACACACCACCTATCCATCAGGTTTTGCAAGAACAAGTTACGCGTGTCAAGAACAGACCGCCCGAACTCGGCTATGATGTACAATGATCTGCGGCTCGCGCCAAAATCTGGGCGGCATTCGCCATCATGGAAACATTGAAATATTCTTGAGAAATTAACACATCTGGGATTTTCTCCACAATGTTCTTTAAAATTAATGGTTCGTCTTAGAAATAACCAGAGCTCCGAATCTTGAGAGTCCCTAAAAAATTAATGTTACTAACTTAACTAAGCTTTATCGGCTTAAAATATACAATAGACAAAATAATATCCAGATACATGTACAATAAGAGTGATTATCAAGGAATATGTGATGTAATATAAATGCATATAAAAATGATGGATGTTATAAAGTAAATTTACAAGAAGACAATATTACCAATAGAAAGGGTGAATACGTGATGTTGATCAGTCTTCGAGAATGAATGTTATGACAAGAGGGTGGAAGCGCGCGAACTATCAAAACTAACGTAGAGGGCGCTTCTCTAACTTAAATAATTACAAAGGTAAGTAAAGGAAGATTATAAATACCTCCAAAAAGGCACTTGGGGAGACAATCCCATAGAGATGTACACAAACCAAAAACAGTCCTAACTTGTTTACCCTAACCCTTTTCTCTAAGATCTTCGAGATTTATGCTATTTAGACCAAAATCTGCCGTTCTAGAGCAATTTTTTTTAGGATAGCTAGACACTTCTTATAGGGAGACACTAAAATGTCTTCCTAAGTGCCACTGTCTCCTTATTACCTAACAACGTACACTAATTTGTCTCTCCAAGTGCCTATTTGGAAGAATTACATAACCAGGTGCTGTATACAAAATAAACGGGGGTCTTATAACACAGCGTAAATTGTTACAACTGTCGCACTTGTATCGCTCGATTGGTCGATTTCTGTAGCTACGCTGTGGCGCGAAGTTTAAGTTGGTTGCTGCATGTAAAGCGCCGGTCACAACCCACGTACGTACTTGCAAGTGCGTGCTGTCTACTTGCAAAACGTGGGCGAAATTTGGGGATCCGTACGTGGTAGGTACCGCCTCAGTATGGATTTGGGAGCACGCAGACACGCCGTATAGCACTTTTAGTGCACGAGGAACTTTCGCTGCGTTCGGGCTATACGGATTCACCTACAGCCAATACAGCCAATTAGCGCACAACGCACTGACTCCGTGAGTCTTTTAAATTTTTCCCACGGTCAGTTGCTCTACGGACGGCGCACTTAGCACGTGCGAGTGAGTAAGGACACCGTACGTGAGCAGCACGTGTAAGTACGGCCTCCGTACGATTAAAGCACCGTACGATTAAAGCACCGGTCGCTTGAAGCGCCGGTCGCTTGAAGCGCCGGTCGCTTGAAGCGCCGGTCGCTTGAAGCGCCGGTCGCTTGAAGCGCCGGTCGCTTGAAGCGCCGGTCGCTTGAAGCGCCGGTCGCTTGAAGCGCCGGTCGCTTGAAGCGCCGGTCGCTTGAAGCGCCGGTCGCTTGAAGCGCCGGTCGCTTGAAGCGCCGGTCGCTTGAAGCGCCGGTCGCTTGAAGCGCCGGTCGCTTGAAGCGCCGGTCGCTTGAAGCGCCGGTCGCTTGAAGCGCCGGTCGCTTGAAGCGCCGGTCGCTTGAAGCGCCGGTCGCTTGAAGCGCCGGTCGCTTGAAGCGCCGGTCGCTTGAAGCGCCGGTCGCTTGAAGCGCCGGTCGCTTGAAGCGCCGGTCGCTTGAAGCGCCGGTCGCTTGAAGCGCCGGTCGCTTGAAGCGCCGGTCGCTTGAAGCGCCGGTCGCTTGAAGCGCCGGTCGCTTGAAGCGCCGGTCGCTTGAAGCGCCGGTCGCTTGAAGCGCCGGTCGCTTGAAGCGCCGGTCGCTTAAATCGCCGGTCGCTTAAATCGCCGGTCACAACCCACCGTGTGTGTTTTTAGTCCGTACGTTTTTTTTGGGGAGACCACGGCCGCCACGTTTTTCTGAAAACGTGTGGAGGGAGGGGCAAGAGCAGGGAAGAAGTACGTCAACGCACGTCACCCGCACGGTTGCGCAAGGTGTGAGTACGTGGCCGCGCGCCACGCCTGGCCGTGAGCGGTTGCGTGCATCGTACGTTGCGCAAGTGGTACGTGAGTTGTACGTGCTTACAACGTGCTTACAACGTACGATCTCCATGCGATTGCCACGTTATCGTACGGACCACACACTTATCACGTGCGCAGCACACACGTGCCAAGTGCGCCATCCGTAGAGCAACTGACCGTGGGAAAAATTTAAAAGACTCACGGAGTCAGTGCGTGCGCTCATTGAATGGAAGAGGGCACGCACGTCACCCGTACTGGGGGTGAATCCGTAGCCCGAACGCAGCGAAAGTTGCTCGTGCACTAAAACTAAGTGCGACGGCGTGTCTGCGTGCTCCCAAACCCGTGCTGAGGCGGTACTCACCACGTACAGATGCCCAAATTTTGCCCACGTTTTTGCAAGTAGACAGCACGCACTTGCAAGTACGGCGGGTTGTGACCGGCGCTTTAAGTGGCGATTAATGGAGCCGCCCGGCTCCGCCTGACTAGTTGAGTCGGAGTTGAGGATTGCACATTCCCTAATTAAGGTGCATTTTGCACCCCTCGTTTTCCTCGGAAGACGCTGAATACTAACCGGTGTAGCGGTTCGCGATATTTTTTCAGGAGCTGGGTGGTGCGTAAATGTATTATTCACGAGAAAGAGCAATGACAACTCATATACATTATAAATAACGGCTTCTTCAACCAACTCGGCAACAGCATAGTTGGTAGAGAGGAGAGATATGGATCGAAAGGTCTGTGTTTCGTTGATATTTTTCTTCGACAAATTTTCGTATGTGTTCACTCAAATATAACCATAAACAAAGTTAAAGGGAAAACCGTGTAAGGATACATACAAGTGCCTATAAAAATACAACAAGAACCGCCACACTGGTAATTTTTTAGTGGCTTCATTTTCCCGAGTCCCGCTCCTCTGGAAGCGCCGCCACAATATAATGCCAAAACTTGACCTCTGGACGTTCAAAAATATAAAATACATGTGGACTCGTGAAATCGAAGCACTCGTTACAAGTATGAAAATTGGCGGTCATTGGGTAAACACTTTAAATTAAATGAGAGACACGTATACTGTCACCAGCCGCAGTCCAACCATTCTAGTGCACGGTACTGTTTATTCCCACTCCCGATGTGTTGCGACTCTCAGTTTTATGCTGAGAATACCTTAGCATCAGCATAGGCACCAGTGGTATCGCCTGCACGCTGCCTATCAGTACAAATGCTGCTGTGTAACTCCCGGTAATATCATAAACCAAACCTGAAAATATTGACAGAAGGTAAAATTCAAATCAGGATCCATAGAAAATGACTGCGCTAGACATTCAGTAATTGTTCCGACGGCGTTCGCGGAAAAAAACCCAAGAACAACATATAGAACATTATAAGAATTGTATAAGAACAAAATTCACGATCGCTAGACAGTGATCGCGAAAAAAAGAGAACAACATATTAGGAACTACTGCACGACGCCGGTTGAGAACGAACGTCGTTGTTCTTGCTTATCTCAGCTTCCATGATTGTAAAACTTCTGACAGGTCAGTTAAATGATATTTACTATAAAATACACCCCCCCCCCCTAAAACCGCGTCTGAGGATCGCCATAGACGAATCTTGTGAGCCAATACGTTAATCCCAAGTATCGGTGCAGTTTCGTTGACGTTGACACCGCAACTAGGTATGCAGTTGCTTTAGCGGGCGTGGCCTACTGGATCGGTGTATAGGATGGAGAAAAACCTTTCTCCTTGGTCTTACGTACCTGGTAGAAATCCAAAAGCGAACATTAACAGCGAAGCCTTCAAGCTAATCCAACCGAAAGCACCCGCCAGTAACTTGACTCCGAGCACCTGCTTGACCAGCACATCGATCTGGCAGAACAAGACCCCGTCGCTGAACAAAACGACTACCGCTGACGTCATCATTGCCCAATAAGAAGTCAGCCAGGAGGAGACGAGGAACGAGACAGAGCTTATCACGAGGCAAACGGTCACCAGGGTCCCCGATGATACGATTCCGCGATCGGTGATCAGTCCCTGGCCGATTTTCGCAATAAGGTTGGCAACGCCTGCGATGGTGACGAACGACCCCGCCTCCTCCAAGGAGAACCCTTTGGACTGCGCCTGCGACACGAAATACACGATCCACATCATAAACGAGTACGTGCTGCAGCAAGAAATAACGGCCAGTGACCAGTAGCGCGCGTTGGCGAGCAGTCCCACGTCAAAGTTCCTGAAGATGAACTTCCGTATCGAACCGCATTGAGCGCGCTCGTGTGCTGGTGACGAATCAGTGTCTTCGGCCTGGGGAAGCATTTGGTACATGTCCGACTGATTAGGTTCAGGCTTGCAAGTCAGCATGAGGGCGCCACTCGCGACACTGTGCATGACGATGGCCCCCACTATTAACATGGTTCCTCTCCAACCGTAGGTGTCTAAGAAAAGCTGAACCAGGGGAGCAAAGACGAATAGCCCGACTGAGTAGCCGGTCCGTGTGATTCCACTAACCGTGGCGTACTTCTTGGTAAAACAGCGTGCCACAGCCTCCTTTCCAACGACATTCGATATACCTATTGCAGTACCTTTAAAAGAAATACACAAAGAAATAGTCACATAAATACTTGTATCGTCTATTTAAAATTGGGATCTCTTATTTTATCCAAAAATTGCCAAAGAAAGGGAACTGCTTTTGTAGTGTAAATTGATGGTGTAATTATTACACCCAGTGCAGTTCTAAGGACACATTCTTTACGGTTTTGCTTTATTCAATTTCACTATACAGGGTGGCCCAAAAAACTAGACAAGCATGTCTTAACGGCGGGCAAGCATATACTTCCACTACACTGAGGCCAAAACTGTGTGTCCCAAAAGATACATTTTAATCTCCCATTTAAGTTTAATTTGTTACCCAATGACCGCCACGAAATTGTCATCTTTGTACGAGTGCTTCGTGTTTATACCCAGCAAGATATGGGACCGACGGACTCCCCTTATAATCCTCTACCTATACACTATCTAGACTATTGTTACCTAACGCACCCTTCCCACCTAAAAACCTAAAAAGAATTCCTGAGAAACCCCAACATTCCGTCAGCACAATGACCACCACAAAGAAGGGGAAGGGGGGGGGGGGGGGGGGGGGGGGGGGGTGGGGGTATCTCCGTCTCATTTCTTGCTTCGTATGTATATTTTTTAAGGGGCGCTGGGAATTTAGCTCAGCTAGTAGAGTACCGGTTCGGTATTCCGAAAGTCGCAGCCAAGTCCAGCCTTGCCAATTTCTTTGTTCACTTTGAGATTATTATGCACATTTACCTATAGTCAGTTTCCCATGTGGTTTATTTGTGTATTAATTTGTTTTCCCGATAAAACTGAGCAACCAATGAGAATAAGTTTAACATCAAATGAAAGCTGAGGAACAACAAATTCCTGATCCGACCACATGGAAACCAGTGAGGGCTCGCGAAAGAGTCTGAGGGACGGTAAATGGGCTATTTTGGGACAAACAAAAATCGAATATGTACAGATTTTAAACAGACTTTAAGTGTGCATTATTTTGGATTTCTTTTCCAGTTTTAATTTTGACGAGAGTTTTAATGACTCGAGTCAGTGACTCGACTCGGACTCGATTAACATTTTTTGGCGACTCGACTCGACTCGTGTCACTGCAGGCAAATGACTCGACTAGGGTCACTGCAGGCAAATGACTCGACTCGACCCCCTCATTAGAATGAATCGACTCGACTCAAATCGACTCGAATCGACTGAAGGCTAATAATAATCGAGTCCCCAAAATAAGAGCAAAACAAGTTGCCAAAATTGTTTGCAATGACTTAAACCGGTACCGGTATATATTCATGTCACCTTTATGTTAGCGAAACAAATATGTAATGGTATACGATAAACAGCGACCGTCTGTTTTCCTTTCTTCATGATACAACAAACGTACACATTTGTTAAATTTGCAGGCGCGGTTTAGTTATTTCTCGGTGCAAAAGAACCCTGACTGCCTGCTTCACAAAATATAACTACATTTGTACTATCCCAAATCAACATGTCTTGGTATCATTTGTCTACTAGAGAGATTTTCTATCCGTTGGTATAGGTAGTTTTGGCCTCGGAATAGTGGAAATATGCTTGTCTGTTGTTTTTATAGGCAACCCTGTATATATTTATATTTATAATTTGATTATAAATACATTGATTACGGTTATAATGTTAATGATGTCTCATGCAATATTCACACTGCAACAACAAAATAACTCTGGATTGTAAGCTCATACACAGCCGTTAAACTTAACGCATGGTTGCCTGATGTGAGACATCATGGTACTACCACATCGGATTGTGGCGTAAGTTAATAGTTTTTAAAGGAAACTATAGCCGATAATATAGTTTTTTTCCTGTGTATACATTTTGTCCGAACTCGTTTCAAACCAAACAAAATAGAATGGTGTTTATTGGGAAGGAGCGTAATTATACATGCGGCTGATGTTTTTTTTTATTATTAGAACGATTTTCGGTCACACGGGAAGGACATTAAATTGAATGACGTGTAACGCTGGGTTGTGTTTATTGGGAAGGAGCGTAATCATACATGCGGCTTACGTTTTTGTTTTATTATTATAACTATTCTCGGTCACATGGGAAGGACATTAAATTGAAGGACGTGTAACGCTGGGTTATGTGGAATTCTTTTTTTGTGAGACTATTAGTTTTTTTAATTCAAGATGGAGTGCTTTTGCAAGAAAGTAGCAAAGAAAAACCGGTTTATGCAGGCATACTTCAATGAATGATCAGTTAATTTTGTTGTGTTTGTTTGATCAATCCTAGAGTTAGCTGCAGTGAATCAGAACTCATTCTATATGGGTGGGGGACGGTTTCAAACCAAACAAAATAGAATGGTGTTTATTGGAAAGGAGCGTAATCATACATGCGGCTGATGTTTTTTTTATTATTATAACGATTCTAGGTCACACGGGAAGGACATTAAATTGAAGGACGTGTAACGCTGGGTTGTGTTTATTGGAAAGGAGCGTAATCATACATGCGGCTTACGTTTTTGTTTTATTATTAGAACTATTCTCGGTCACATGGGAAGGACATTAAATTGAAGGACGTGTAACGCTGGGTTATGTGGAATTCTTTTTCTGTGAGACTATTCGGTTTTTTAATTCAAGATGGAGTGCTTTGGAGTGTCTGTTTGATCAATCCTAGAGTTAGCTGCAGTGAATCAGAACTCATTCTATATGGGTGGGGGACGGTGTTTAAGAGAATTGTCACAAGTCAGAACTTTTTCTCATCGTTTTCGTTATTTTTTTTTGGAGATGCTGAAACAGTTAAGCTGCGTGAAGTATCATATGATTTTAGGTTTGTGGCTGATCTGCAGAAATATATCTGCATAATTAGGATTTGCTGGTATGCCAGCAGTGTGGTTGCGTAACTATACTGCCCAGAGCGTAATTCTTAATTTTTTTCTTTTTCCCTTTAGTGATATACGCTTCATGGAAGGTCGGTTCTGGTACATGTTTTTCTGCGAGATTGCAGTCAGTAGGAATTGGGGGGGGGGGGGGGGGGGGGGGGTATTTCGTGTACAAGTTTCAAGAGAACCCCTCCGTGCTTTTCGTTATTTTTTATATATATTTTTTTTGGGGGGGGGGGGGGGGTGGGGGACGCGGAAAAGGTTCTGCTGACAAGTATCATATAGATTGTATTTGTGACTGGTCTGCAGAGATAAATCTGTAATTGTGCGTTATCTAGTGGGTATGCCAGAGAGTGGTTGTTTGACTGGCCTCCCCAGAGCGTAATTCTTAACTCTTTTTTCCTTTTTTTGTGTAAGACACGCATCTGGGGGTCCAGTTCTAGCCACATTATCTCTGAGTCCGTGGTTGGAGTTCGTGGACGGGAAAATACATCAAACGTCTGCAGGCCAATTTGGTTAGACATTCCCTAAAAGCGGGAGTTTCAAACCCAGTCTCTGGTTTTGGTGACGCGATGACTGGTTTGTGTATTGCAACAGTGGTCCTTTTGTTTTTAGTTCACTCAGTGATTGATTATTACCGGTGATAATATGCCGTCCCCTTTCCCCCCCCCCCTTTTTTGGAAGTGGAGCAGGGCATATTTTCTGTGCTATTTCATGCACCTCGTCAGTCACCATCTTTCAGTTTACTTTCCTTTTTCCTTGTTTTTATTTGTGTTTTGGTTTATATGACAAGTGGCAAGGACAAATACCGGTTTTTTGTTTTGTTGTTTGTTTGTTGTTTTTGTTTTTGTTTGGTAGATAATCACTAAGAAAAACAAATTCAATTAAGAATTACGCTCTGGGAAGTATAGTTACGCAACCACACTGCTGGCATACCAGCAAATCATAATTATACAGATTTATTTCTGCAGACCAGCCACAAACCTAAAATCCTATGATACTTCACGCAGCAGAACTGTTTCAGTATCTCCAAAACAAATTACGAAAACGACGAAAAAAGTTCTGACTTGTGACAACTCCCATAAACACCCTCCCCTTCCCATATAGAATGAGTTTTGATTCATTGAAGCTAACTCTAGAATTGATCAAACAAACACCAACAAATTAACTGATCATTCATTGAAGTTTTGCCTTGCAAAAGCACTCCATCTTGAATTAAAAAACCGAATAGTCTCATAGAAAAAGAAAAACAAATCCACATAACCCAGCGTTACACGTCCTTCAATTTAATGTCCTTCCCATGTGACCGAGAATCAGTATAATAATTAGAAAAACATAAGCCGCATGTATGATTACGCTTCTTCCCAATAAACACAAAAACAAAATAAAAGCAAAACAAGTTGCGAAAAATGTTTGCAATGACTTACACCGGTGCCGGTTAATATTCATGTCTCGAGTCACCTTTATATTAGCAAAACAAATACTGTTATGGTACACTATAAACAGCGACCGTCTGTTTTCCTTTCTCCATGATACAACAAACATACAAATTTGTTAAATTTGCAGGCGCGGTTTAGTTATTTCTCGGTGCAAAAGAACCCTGACTGCCTGCTTCACAAAATATAACTACATTTGTACTATCCCAAATCAACATGTCTTGGTATCATTTGTCTACTAGAGAGATTTTCTATCCGTTGGTATAGGTAGTTTTGGCCTCGGAATAGTGGAAATATGCTTGTCTGTTGTTTTTATAGGCAACCCTGTATATATTTATATTTATAATTTGATTATAAATACATTGATTACGGTTATAATGTTAATGATGTCTCATGCAATATTCACACTGCAACAACAAAATAACTCTGGATTGTAAGCTCATACACAGCCGTTAAACTTAACGCATGGTTGCCTGATGTGAGACATCATGGTACTACCACATCGGATTGTGGCGTAAGTTAATAGTTTTTAAAGGAAACTATAGCCGATAATATAGTTTTTTTCCTGTGTATACATTTTGTCCGAACTCGTTTCAAACCAAACAAAATAGAATGGTGTTTATTGGGAAGGAGCGTAATTATACATGCGGCTGATGTTTTTTTTTATTATTAGAACGATTTTCGGTCACACGGGAAGGACATTAAATTGAATGACGTGTAACGCTGGGTTGTGTTTATTGGGAAGGAGCGTAATCATACATGCGGCTTACGTTTTTGTTTTATTATTATAACTATTCTCGGTCACATGGGAAGGACATTAAATTGAAGGACGTGTAACGCTGGGTTATGTGGAATTCTTTTTTTGTGAGACTATTAGTTTTTTTAATTCAAGATGGAGTGCTTTTGCAAGAAAGTAGCAAAGAAAAACCGGTTTATGCAGGCATACTTCAATGAATGATCAGTTAATTTTGTTGTGTTTGTTTGATCAATCCTAGAGTTAGCTGCAGTGAATCAGAACTCATTCTATATGGGTGGGGGACGGTTTCAAACCAAACAAAATAGAATGGTGTTTATTGGAAAGGAGCGTAATCATACATGCGGCTGATGTTTTTTTTATTATTATAACGATTCTAGGTCACACGGGAAGGACATTAAATTGAAGGACGTGTAACGCTGGGTTGTGTTTATTGGAAAGGAGCGTAATCATACATGCGGCTTACGTTTTTGTTTTATTATTAGAACTATTCTCGGTCACATGGGAAGGACATTAAATTGAAGGACGTGTAACGCTGGGTTATGTGGAATTCTTTTTCTGTGAGACTATTCGGTTTTTTAATTCAAGATGGAGTGCTTTGGAGTGTCTGTTTGATCAATCCTAGAGTTAGCTGCAGTGAATCAGAACTCATTCTATATGGGTGGGGGACGGTGTTTAAGAGAATTGTCACAAGTCAGAACTTTTTCTCATCGTTTTCGTTATTTTTTTTTGGAGATGCTGAAACAGTTAAGCTGCGTGAAGTATCATAGGATTTTAGGTTTGTGGCTGATCTGCAGAAATATATCTGCATAATTAGGATTTGCTGGTATGCCAGCAGTGTGGTTGCGTAACTATACTGCCCAGAGCGTAATTCTTAATTTTTTTCTTTTTCCCTTTAGTGATATACGCTTCATGGAAGGTCGGTTCTGGTACATGTTTTTCTGCGAGATTGCAGTCAGTAGGAATTGGGGGGGGGGGGGGGGGGGGGGGGGGTATTTCGTGTACAAGTTTCAAGAGAACCCCTCCGTGCTTTTCGTTATTTTTTATATATATTTTTTTTGGGGGGGGGGGGGGGGGGGGGTGGGGGACGCGGAAAAGGTTCTGCTGACAAGTATCATATAGATTGTATTTGTGACTGGTCTGCAGAGATAAATCTGTAATTGTGCGTTATCTAGTGGGTATGCCAGAGAGTGGTTGTTTGACTGGCCTCCCCAGAGCGTAATTCTTAACTCTTTTTTCCCTTTTTTGTGTAAGACACGCATCTGGGGGTCCAGTTCTAGCCACATTATCTCTGAGTCCGTGGTTGGAGTTCGTGGACGGGAAAATACATCAAACGTCTGCAGGCCAATTTGGTTAGACATTCCCTAAAAGCGGGAGTTTCAAACCCAGTCTCTGGTTTTGGTGACGCGATGACTGGTTTGTGTATTGCAACAGTGGTCCTTTTGTTTTTAGTTCACTCAGTGATTGATTATTACCGGTGATAATATGCCGTCCCCTTTCCCCCCCCCCCCCTTTTTTGGAAGTGGAGCAGGGCATATTTTCTGTGCTATTTCATGCACCTCGTCAGTCACCATCTTTCAGTTTACTTTCCTTTTTCCTTGTTTTTATTTGTGTTTTGGTTTATATGACAAGTGGCAAGGACAAATACCGGTTTTTTGTTTTGTTGTTTGTTTGTTGTTTTTGTTTTTGTTTGGTAGATAATCACTAAGAAAAACAAATTCAATTAAGAATTACGCTCTGGGAAGTATAGTTACGCAACCACACTGCTGGCATACCAGCAAATCATAATTATACAGATTTATTTCTGCAGACCAGCCACAAACCTAAAATCCTATGATACTTCACGCAGCAGAACTGTTTCAGTATCTCCAAAACAAATTACGAAAACGACGAAAAAAGTTCTGACTTGTGACAACTCCCATAAACACCCTCCCCTTCCCATATAGAATGAGTTTTGATTCATTGAAGCTAACTCTAGAATTGATCAAACAAACACCAACAAATTAACTGATCATTCATTGAAGTTTTGCCTTGCAAAAGCACTCCATCTTGAATTAAAAAACCGAATAGTCTCATAGAAAAAGAAAAACAAATCCACATAACCCAGCGTTACACGTCCTTCAATTTAATGTCCTTCCCATGTGACCGAGAATCAGTATAATAATTAGAAAAACATAAGCCGCATGTATGATTACGCTTCTTCCCAATAAACACAAAAACAAAATAAAAGCAAAACAAGTTGCGAAAAATGTTTGCAATGACTTACACCGGTGCCGGTTAATATTCATGTCTCGAGTCACCTTTATATTAGCAAAACAAATACTGTTATGGTACACTATAAACAGCGACCGTCTGTTTTCCTTTCTCCATGATACAACAAACATACAAATTTGTTAAATTTGCAGGCGCGGTTGAGTTATTTCTCCGTGCAAAAGGACCCCTAACTGCCTGCTTCACAAAATACAACTACTATCCCAAATCAAGATATCTTGGTAGCATTTGTCTTTTAGAGAGAATCTCTATCAATTGGTATTGGTAGTTTTGACCTCGGAATAGTGAAAGTATGCTTGTCTGTATAGTTTTTTTCAACACTCGTTTCAGACCAAACAAAATCGAATCGGTGGAAACAAAATTGCAATCTACCCACGATGTCGTTAAGCGAAATTGGAGTATACTTGCGATATAATTATTTCGTTTGGTAAGAAAATTATAAAAGCTAAAATGTATTTTATAAATGTATTTTCAATTTCGAATAAACCTGCTAGTAGAGTATATAGCAACGCCAGTTGGAGGGCGGTCTGGGCAAACGATCCGGCAATGGCCGCTGCACCCATCATCGCGCCACACATCATCATGACGTAACCGGCCCCAAAGCGTCTGCTCAGTAAACCTGCAAAAGGAGCTGGGGACAACACACACATATGATCATTTAGAGTTGAGCAAAACACAAATACAAGTTCTCTTAACTTCAGCTATATTACTAAAACATACTTCTTTTAGTAAACTATAGTACGCACTACACTGACCTAACGTAGTACAGGTTACATTTAACAACACTTTGCGAGTGCAACAAAATAAAAACAAAATAGGAATAACCGAAACAAATCTCGGACGTGTACATGATGTTTTCGGCACAACGGAAAATGTCCTAGTAAATTTATTATGAAAAAATAAACTTGGGTAATAATTAAATTATGCTGCGACTGTCTGGATACAGTGACCTAGTTGAGAAAGAATATTATTATATATATATTACTCCCAGTTATAGTCTTCTTTGTTAGTTCTTCCCTTTAATCTTTACCCTGGACACTTTCCTTGTGGTTTCACCTCTTTCCGTGTTTGTTCCCCACCCAGGTTTACACCCCTTTACCCGCTTGGTCTGTCTTTGATCCTACCCACTCTGACCTCATCTTTTATTCCCTTAGTTCTTCCAAGTTCCACTCCACTCTGTTGTTTCTCTTTTTTGTTTCTCCTTCCAACCACGTTATACATTGTGTGCCTCTTTTATATTCGGAAGTTTATATCAACACGTTGTCTTTCAACATTTTGTTTTTAGAATAATTTTCGCGTGATAAAGCTGTTTGTAAATACCATCAACATAAAACATCATGATTTCAAATGCTTTTTTAAAATTTGTTTGTTTTATTTTGTATCGGGATTTTTTTCTCTCGTCTTTTCTGTACGCCGCCATTTTACAACACGGTGCAGGTGCATTGCGCGTGCGTAGTCAATCTAATAATGCTTTGCGACGAGTGTCTAACCGCAGTATTCTTACGACCGCGGCATGGAAGGCTCAGTCTTTGATATTAGGTCGTTCAAACTCCTTCTAGTCCTTTCCCATGGTTTTATGTACACAGCCATTTTGCCTCTGAAGGTCAGTCCCAGATTCAGGTTAAAAAAAATGCATTGATTGACCTTTATTGAGATGATATGATATAATTATGAAGACAAAAACCAGCGTCAGGTTTCAACATTCTTTCCCAATAAGGGAACTGAACTGCAGGCACAATTGGTACATAAACTTGAAAGAGAAAAGTGTGGTTTTTACCTACGAATCCACTGATTGCGGTGGTCAACGCCGCTACCCAGCCAATAATCCACATTTGCGTGGTCAGCTGGTGTTGCAAAACCGGCAGCAATATTCCGAGACCTTTGGTGATGCCGATCTCCATGAGGTTTCGGGTCCAAAGCGCGAGGACAGCCACCCAGCCGGGTCGACCGCCGTCTGGCGCGCCGTCTGGCCCCTCTGGTCTGTTACTACTATCCACCGGAACCGTCCCGCTCATAGTCCGTGGATTTTGAAGGAACAGCGATAGCAACTTCTCTCGCTCAAAATATGTTCATCAGTTAGTGGTTGTTAACATCCAGGGAAATTACTGTCTATTTGTTTCTACGGTCCGCAGTTTTCTTTGTAAATGTACTGAATATTCCTAATTCATTGGGGTGCTATTACTTTTTATTAGCTTTACTGTCGATGTTAGATTTCCATAGACAACCTATAGAACCGAACCATTTACATTTTCTTGTCACGGTTCACAACGTATCGTATACCGTATACCATTTTCGTCAATATTGAGCATATCATTTGAACTTAGCAACACTTAAAGTGCTCAAAATAATAAAGAAAGTGCTTTAATATACCCTAATACAGTTTTATCCGTGAATGATCCGAGAATACATCTTTACAACCATTTAAAATGTTAACAGTATTTTTGGTTGGTTACTTTTGGGATGTCTATGTTGGATGTCTATATTATTGTAAAGTGATTAGTTGGCATGTTTTAAAACTAGTCTTGATTCAAGACTTTGTTTGTTGCACGTAGGCCCCTTTTATTAGTTGAAGGTAGAGGGAGCTATCGGCAAGTTGTGTTACACAAGTTGTATGCCTCTAACAATTTACCTGTGACGTAGAAGTTAATCCTCAAAAAAATAGATGCCTATGATCTCCACAGATGGTCTTTGCCAAAGACGAATGCGTTCGATTGATCGTGTACATCGCGTATTCTTTTCACGCAGTGCGTCCGCTAACGACACGGTTATAGACCAGCTCCCTCGCTCACGCATAATAAAAATAATAATAATAATAATATAATAATAATAATAATAATAATAATAATTACTCATAAAGTGTCTTCCATCTTAATTAAAAGGCCTCAAAGCCCTGTACATAAACAACTAAACATATTAAATAAAATGTCAGAAAAATACAATATTGATTAGCATGATAAAATATTTTTTTGCTAAACATTTGGTAGTTAAAATCGAACGCTTAAAAGATGATAAATAATAGATGAGAAGGGTGGGGGGGGGGGGGGGGGGGGGGAGGGGGGGGGGGGGGGGGGGGTCCTTCCACTTTGTAAATATTGTGTTTGTCGTTAGAAAATATTTTTTCTTATTACTAGAGAAAGTCTTTTAGCATGATCGGTATCACACGGCTGTTTTAACTACATAGCGCGCACGTAATAAAGCCCCCGAATTGCCTTGTTTGAAATTTGTTTACCTCGGTAATACTAACTACGACATGACCGTCTGAACGGCGCCGTTTGTACTGGGCCTAACGTGGAATTCCCTGTTTATTTTACGAAAGCGTAAAACCAGACAAAAAATTGTGTTGTGTGTGTGTGTAAAGTTACTTACATTAGTTACTTACTCTTCAAAACAACATTTTATTTTCCGATTTATCGTGTCTGTGTGTACTATCGGTGTACAAGGGTTTATAATATATTTCGTATATCATAATCTAGAAGAACTTGATGTGGTAACCTTGATGTCGGTTATACATGGTCATGTGTATATATTAGATTAAACTACTTGGGACAAATGGCTTCGTTTCTACCGAATTATACCGCCTTATTATTTTAAAGGTATAGGTATTGTTGACAACTGAAGTAACGGTATAATTACATGTATTAACCTTGTCGATCTTTAAAACCAGTTCGCGCCGAAGGGCGTATATACACGCAAGGTTTTCTCCAGATTCAAAACGGATGACACATAAACACGTCACGAGCAAGGCCGAAAATGTCTGTCAGCCGCGAGCAAGTCCGGAAGTGCGTTGGTGTGCTTCCCGGTACCATCGGCCTGAACCCGCCTCGGATCGAGTTTCGTTAAAAATAATCCCGCGCCTCGGCTCGGTGATGTTAAAATAATTCCGGCGCGAACTGGTTAATAAGGCTACATAAAACAAATTGATTGTTTCTCATCAGCGGCCGGGCAAATTTTTTGTGCCGGGTGGATATTTTTTTATATTTTATATTCAAAATATAAATGTACCGGACGCCCGAAAATTCCGAGATTTTTAATTTTTTTATTTTGTATATGCTGTAAAAACACGCTGTTGAAAGCAATAACAATAACAATAACTCACGTTGGAGATGTTCGGCAACCTGACCGAAGTACAGCGGGCCAAGGAAATGTTTTTAGTGGCCATACATGTGCCAGAAGCAAGCCGGGAAAATCTAAATCGACGGACAGGAGATCGGAGAAGCCGAGTATAGTTTTAGTAGTGAGAACGGTGTCTGTGTGCCTCTTTCATTAAAAAAACAGGGGTGCTCAAAATTATATGGGAAAATAAATGGACTTACTATATTTTTGTGTTTCTACCAACATTATTTGAGCTTTTATTCTATATGAAATGTGTGCATTGGTCAGTTTTGGAAAGTAAATCAACGAAAACAATTTGTAATTTAGAAAAAGAATGCCATGTCCCAACGAAGTTTTTGTCAACTAGCGCTTTCGCCCCCGCATACTACGCGAGCGCGCGCACCGCGGCGCCCATACTATAACTGGGCGCTGGAAAACGCCTGACGAGCTTCATAGATTTCTGTGTAGGAAAACGCACGGCATTCTGGGTAGCGTATATGGTTGCCGCGCAGCTGAGCCACGGAAGTAGTAACCTACGTTCACAGGTCGCAACAAAAATTATCCAATCAGAGCTGAATGCACATCAGCGCTTACCACCGCCGCCCAGTTGATCAACATGTACATGTAGTATGTATATGCGGTGGGCACGAACGAAACCAGCGCGCCTGTAGTTGTATAGTCAGATACCGGTTTCAAAGAATCAGCGATATTGTTGTTTGAACATCGGAACTAGACCGGGGCAGTCGCTTGCTATAGCTACGGTGACCAGCTATCGCGACGGTACAATCTAGTGTACAAACTCTGTCACACACAGCTTGTACCCAAAGCATGGTACCGTAGCTATAGCGCACGTTACCATAGCGGGATGACGGATAGCGTTGTGTTTGGTAATACATGATGTACATGTACTACGTTGGGTTTGCGCACGTGCACGCGGGACTATAAAATATAAAATATAAAATGCCCTGACGGACCATTTTTCCAAAAGGGTTCTGATGAGAAACAATTAATTTTTGTTATGTAGCCTAATTGATCATTTGTATCCAACAAATTATGCAGTCTGTACCACTTGCTATATGTGTTATAACGTTTACATAGGGTAGGTGCAGGTAATATGGGCCCATTAAGCTCATTTGCATAATTTGCATAAAGATAGATAAAATCATTCTAAAGAAACATTGGTTATTGGAATCAGTAACAACTACCCTTCCTTTTGATGATATAATTTAAACCATGTTGTATCCATTTATGACAGTTACATTCAAATTATGACGTCAACACCAAAGGTCCCATATTACCTGCAGTGCAGGTAATATGGGACGTATGGTAATTTGTATATGATAATATAATTTTCAAATGCAATTTCATTCCGCTCTATCACATCTATCGCGTCCCATATTACCTGCACCTTGTTGCGCTCCCGGAGCTCCCATTAAATGCATAATAAATCCTAAAACAATTATACACAGGACCCCACACCTTCAATACAATCAAAACACTTCATAAGCATCCTAAATATGTCAAGAATTCAGCTCACCCTCTGGTCAGTTTTTAATATCAGTACATTCCATGAAATATCTATTTTTAGATCAGAGCAAAAAAAATACTGTCAACTTAACATACATTGTCAAATTTTGATTATTTCTTCACCGAGATCTCCGTTCCCGAACAAATTAGCCATGTTGGCAGCGATGGCAATGAGTTATCGCAACTATTGAGAGCGCTATTTCTTGTCTCTGAAGCTTTATAGTTAAATAGGCGCCGAATTTAATTCATGCGTCCCATATTACCTGCAGTTCCATATTACCTGCACGTACCCACTCATAATACCTCACCCACCGATTCTGTGTCTTGATCGGCCAAGAGCTAGTCACATAGAATTTCTCTTTTTACTATCTTTCTGTGCACGGCCAAAGTGGGTGCAAACGTATGCCCATGTGGTGGTTTAGAAAAGAGCAAAGTCATTTTCCACCAATTTTGTATTGACATCGAAGTTCATTTTAAATGTAGGCCTATTTAGATTTAAATAAATTAACAATTTTAAAACAAAGCGTAACTTGTGGGTGGGGTGTTATAAAACAAATATCAAATGCGTTATCTTGTGGTGTAGTACAACTAGCCTCACTCGACAATTCGTGGGGCGTTTCATTTTGCCTCAGAAAAACGGAATTCTCTATGGATCACCTGTTCACCTCGGAGGCTAGTTTTACCATAGACCAAGTAAAGGAACAGAATGAAGTTTGCGCCAGCTGTGATCGTAAACTTCTTTGAATAAGATTAAAACTGCTTCAAACTGCTTACTGGCTGGAATGACCTGAAATATACAAATCAAATAAGTTAAGAGGGCCTAATATTTCGATCTTAACAAGATCTTCTTCAGACACATAATGGCTGTGTAGGGCGACATACAGCATGATGCGCATCATGGTTGGCAGGAGAAACACAAAAGAAATAGCACAGAGTCCAGTGGAACAATCAACAAAAGGAGGATTAGGCTGAGGGATTAAAAGGGAGAGGTCAGTGTCGGTAGGATCAAAGAAAGAAAACTTCTTTTGTTCAATGTGATTTATTGCAGTTTTACAGGTACCCCGAAAAATAAACTCGTTCACAGTTCGGGGGCTAACGGGTATATCAGTGATTTCCTGTACCCGGTCGCGAATATATTTTCCCCAAACCTAACTGGCAGATTATTCAGTAGTTTGGATGAGAAGTTATGTTTATTCATCGGAATAAAACATGACGTCACAGCATAGTTGTTATTTAGTTAACTTGTTACATTAAATTACTTTAAAGAACAGCTGTTGTCGAGCTGCTATACGTAGTGTAGTGGATAGTGGGATGGGCTATGGATCAAAGATCCCTGGTTCGAATCCTGCTGTAGGTCACTTCGCTTTTCCATTAAGGAAATTTTTAATTTAAGGAAAAAAAGACCTAGAACCTAAGTGTTGTACAGTGATCATTGCAACAACTGAATAATTCATGAAATCTGCCAGTTAGGTATGGGAAAAATATATTCGCTACCCGGTCGGTAGGTTAACGAAGGTGTCGTTGCCGTCAAGAAAACTAGTGATTGCCTTAGTTTGTTGGGGTTTCAGAGCACTTGAAATCCCGAGTTTTCGCAACCCATGGTCATTGGAACCTATATTTCTTTCGGTGCTTCACTCCAAAACCTCCATTTTGACGTTGAACACGAAGAAATCAGAACAAATGCGATGAAACGATCGAGAGTATATTGTAAAAACGAAAATATCAATAATCAGGCGTGTGTGCATGAGAGCAGTAGTTTCTATAGCGCATCGGCTGAAAGATGTATCATGAAATTTCAGATATCATGGTTATTAACCAGTCAGACTGCTCCGTCCAATTCTGGTGTACCCAGCACGATATGTGGCAGAGGGGTACCCCCCCCCCCCCTCTTATTTCTATACCATATACACGCTCAACACTATTGTTACCTAACACATCCCCCCCTTGAAACCTAAAAAGAATTCCTGAGATTCCGGGAACACAATGGTCAACACAAAAAAGAGGGGGGGGGGGGGGGAGAAGTTTCTCTACCACATTCGTGCTTCATATGACAGAATGGCCATATCTCCTAGCTATTGTGCCTGCCACACCTTAAACAGGCTGCTGCGCGGGGCCGGGTACGGGGTCACTGTACAGTCAGTTGCTATTCAGTTCGAGAGTTCTTCTTTTTTCCTACAGGGGCTCTTTAGTAGCAGGTACAGTTACACAATGTGGGTAGCAGAGCGGATGAGAATGCAAATACAAAAGCTTGTTCTTTAGGAAATACCAGTTGCTTCGCCATCCGTTCCCCAGTTCAGTATTATAGCTTCAATGGTGTCGAGATTGAAGTTTGCATAGTCGTAGGTTGCTACGCTACTTCAATTTTTCGTCTGTGCGGGCCTATGCTTTCGTCGCCGAAGTGAGGCAGGTTTTGGGCAGTGGTTTACAGCTAATAGGTGAGCTACACAATATGTTTATACCTGACGGTTCCTTTTATTTTTAGATTTTGTTTCTTGCTAGCCTTGATCAAGGCTGCAAGCTTGTCCCCAGAACAAGCAAGTGGCCGCTATTGGATTATATATGCTTTGTGGTGCAATCTGGGGCGATTCCTGGCCAGTTTTTGTGCAAAAATGTAAAATATATCTTTTTGGCGACAGTTTTGCTATAGGCCTATATATATTCTCGCATGTTCCAGTTTTGGGTGTGGCCCACATTCATATATAAACTTATATGTATTATATATTTATAATATATTTATAATATCCATAATTCTCCATTTTATCTCCATATAATCCTGAAAACGTTTGCTAAAGAAATAAGAGGAAAGAGGCCAGGAATCGCCTCAGATTGCACCACAAAGCATATAGATTCCAACAATTTCGGGGCCCTTAAGCGGGTCCCAGACTCCACGCTTCGCGCTCGCATTTTCCAGTTTCGGGTGTGCCCCCTGTCTAAAATACATCCTAGATCCGCACCTGCAAAGGAAGCGGGGGATGACTGGCATCATGATCAAAATGTGATAAACATCAAGACATCATCGCCTATTAAACAGTTCACTGCAAAATCGCCTACTTTTATCAATTCACTGTAGTTTACACATCGTACATGCCTATTTCACCAATCAAGGTTACAATTTCAGATTTATAGTTCTGTGGAAACTTTGAACTTTCAGTGACCTGCCTATAGTCTCTTAAGTTTTACAATAACTTAGGGTCAAATGGGGTCAATATACACCTGACGATAGACGATGAATAAAGTATGGTGGAGAATTGTTAAAGAGGGCTTTTGTGTAATATTTCCCTCGGTCGGCATTTAGAGCCTCGATTAGACTTGATGACAAGTCGTTAGACTGTCGTGGTTTTTGTCGGCCAGCCACCGCCGCCAAATATCGCCATGCATAGAAAATCTGCATGCCGCCATTCGTGCAACGTTCGTATATCTAGCGCGACATCCGTTCATGCAACAGTCGATTAGCGCACGATGTCCCGGTTCTAACGACTTGACTCAAACGTACGTGACCGAACATTCATATATGCAGCTACTTTGCATATGCAACACGTTTCCATAGAGAGGACCAATGGTAGTGCATCTGACTTCTTAGGAATGATTCATTATAAGTATAGGGGTATTTGCATTACGATCAAGTTAAGCTTTGGTTTGGTCTGGCAGTTTTGTTTCTCAGTCAAACCTGCCTTTGCGGCCACCTTGATACAGCGGCCACCTGCCTTCACTGGCCACCTGCCTTCACTGGCCACCTTTGCTTGGTCCCAGTTTGATTCTTGCATAAACGTACCTAACCACGTCTTGCTAATGCGGCCACTGCGTAACGCGGCCAGCGGCCAACCTTTAATAGCCCACAGAAAATAAAATGTGTACAATTGCATTGCCGTAAAACCTGTGTACTCCGGCCGCAGAAATGAAGTGCGCCCTCTGTTGACTTTAGAATTTCCCCTGTTGTTTAGTTCCTGGACTTCATACTCGTGTTTTACAAAAACGGTACCGAGCGCACAGACTAAAATAGTTTTTGTCGTCGCGACACATGTAAACGTACGTGTTCATGGTTTTATTAAACGTCAGATCGTGGGTGCTTAGTTTTATTTCATCATTTTGAAGTGTGAATTGCCTATCCATGTGCCTTGAGATTAAAATAAATAAATACAATTGGACAAACAATAAACACAAAGGAGAACAAAGGAAACAAAAGCCCCTCGGTCGGCGGTATGAATGGAAAAATTCGGTCCTCGATCGACGGTGCAAGCGCAAAGCAATGGGGATTGGGTATAGTAAAGGAATAAAGGAAAACACAATATCGAGCCTCGATCGTTATGTGGTTCACGACTGCATGCGTTTGTTTATGGTGTAAATGGAGAACACATACCTGGTGACACGAAGGTGAATTGGGGTTATGGTTAGAATCGAGGACGACCTCGATTGAGATTCGTGTACAAAACCAATGAGAGCCGTCGGAAAACGTTAGAGTACAAACAAAGGAAATATTCGAGAGGAACAAAGGAAACTCCTCGATTTACACCATAAACAAACGTACACGTGTACGTCTTGCTATAGTGGCCACTTGCGTATAGTGGCCACGAAAACCGGCACCGTCGATGGCCGCTATATCAAGGTTCGACTGTAATATAATATAATTACAACATTGTGGAAAATGTTAGTACTGATTGTTCTTTGAATACAAAAGATCAATACTTAGTTATTGAAATTAAAACCTCTAAGAATAATGTTGAACTTCTTTTGAATAAGATTAAAACTGCCTCAAACTGCTTACAGTGGCTGGAATTACCTGAAATATACAAATCAAGTCTAAGCCTCTGTCGGCAAATAGGCCACCAAATTATTAATTTGGTGTCCCATTTTGTCGACTGAGTTGTTGTGGTCAAGTTGCCGACTGAGGTGACCACCCCCACTCCCTCCTCCCCCTCCTCCCCCTCCC
This sequence comes from Crossaster papposus, assembly GCA_037893245.1. NCBI lineage: Eukaryota > Metazoa > Echinodermata > Asteroidea > Velatida > Solasteridae > Crossaster > Crossaster papposus. The sequence goes on from JBAIAA010000628.1 coordinate 519,880, forward strand.
CAGTACCCACTTCCCTCCTCCCCACCCTACCCTCCAGTCGCTACGCCTCTGACTTAACCGAATCGGGTAATGTTGGTTTAATTTGTTTAGGAAGAAATATTACCCCTTTATTCAAACTAGCTTTTCTGGTCGGAAGGTACTGAAAATAAACCATTCAGTTTTGTTGACAACCCTGTATAGCAAAAGTCCCATTGAAATTGGGCGATTTGGAACTTTTATGGGTTAAAGGACATATGTCTATGAGCTATGAGTCTATGTATTCGAGGGCAAATTAAAAAGCATGGTTCCATAAAAATCCCACTAAAATAAAAACTACTGGACCGAAGCTACGGAACAATTCAGGCTGTTTTTTCAACTTTGAAAGTTAACCAAACAAATTATGTTTTCTTTGATACACTTCTATAGTACAAAATGACTTCTAGTTCTAACCGCATTATGGTCTTTAACAATTTTTGTGTGTGGGCATCCATCTCTGTCATTCAAACACAAAGTGTCGGCTGCTGGTGCCTGGGGATAAATCCATCAAATAACAGAGAATCCAATATGTTTTGACTGAATTTCAGATCGACAGGACCCCTACACAGCCCGCCTCTTGGTGTGCTGTTTAGGTTGTTTTGTTTTTTAAGAGTGTCCCGAATCGTAAATGACACCAGTTTAATCTTATTTGCAAGATCGGAAAAAACCGAGTAAAAACAGTGAGTAAAAATATTATACCATTATATTTTCACTGTTGTAACACGTTAATTAACCCCCTAGTGGTTCTCCAGGACGTGACTGCTAAATACAACAGTCTAACAGTGACTCGTAGTGCGGCAGATACGTGAAATAATTGTGCATTTTGTGGTAAAAGCACCAAATTTGGTACAAACATTGCTTAATATATAATTAACAAATTTAGATATTGTGCCAAGCTCAATTTTTTTCCTGGGGACCACAAATAGCAAATCCAAGATGGCCGCCATCCGATTCCGAATATCTTAAAAATGCCCCAAAATCTTGGGGACAAAATATTTTGCAAACATGAATAAAGTGTCGTTTTTCATATTTCCATGTGTGCTGAATGCATTCCAACCAAAAACGAGTTGATAAAATGCACCAATTTGCGTAAATCCAAGATGGCCGCCGTGCAAAATCGGCCAAATGGGAAATCGGCAATAACTTTTGACAGAATCAAGATGGGGAGATGATTTTGGTGTCTACACATAGGTTTTCACATGCGAGGAGCACAATGGAGGTATCCAAAATTATGTAGGATATTGTTAAAGCAACAGTAATCCAAGATGGCCACCAAAAAAATGTCATATCTTTGTGACAAAATGTCGTTGAAACATGAATAAAGTGTTGTTTTCTATGTTTTCATACGCGCTGAATCCAATTGAATTGATCAAATGCACCAAAACTAATGAAATGGTCAATTGTATGATTAAATCCAACATTACAAGTGTCCATAGTAGTTCCCATCCTCGGGATGGGTTTTTTTTCACCCCCAAGACTCTGGTGAGTGTATGGCAGAACCTCAACAGAAACCAGTGTTGACCTTGCAAGAAAACATATCTTTGCTGTCAAAGGCAGGTCCATCGATGCCATACCACCAACTCGTGCAGCCCTGCTGCAACACACAAAACGGGCCATACATCAGGGTGGATATGTGTGGGGACAGGCGCGTATCTGTTATATCTGTTATATATCCCCAGATATTCCGATTTTGCACGGCGGCCATCTTGGATTTACGCAAATTGGTGCATTTTATCAACTCGTTTTTGGTTGGAATGCATTCAGCACACATGGAAATATGGAAAACGACACTTTATTCATGTTTGCAAGATATTTTGTCCCCGAGATTTTGGGGCATTTTGCAGATATTCCGGAATCGGATGGCGGCCATCTTGGATTTGCTATTTGTGGACCCCAGGAAAAAATTGAGCTTGGCACAATATCTAAATTTGTTAATTATATATTAAGCAATGTCTGTACCAAATTTGGTGCTTTTACCACAAAATGCACAATCCTTCTGATATTATACACATAGCTGCCGCACTATCGTGACTTTACTGCTCAATTCAACACAGTCCAGCTCGCAAAGTTTTACCTTAACATATAAAATTTACTAGCCTGCCTAATCCAACATGGGTTCAATTGGTTTGTTTGTTCGCTGTTGGATTCAACTTGGCGTTATCTACCATGCAGTAACCAAACAGAATGCAATTCTGAAGTGCATTTCAGAATAAAATAACTAGTTGCTTGTTGAATCCAACAGGGCCCAACAGAATTGTCGACTGGTTGAATCCTGTTGGATTCGGCAGGGTTTTATTAGGGCTAAAACTGCCCATGTTGTTTCCTTACAGATGTCGTTGACAATGGAGGTTAAAAAACCCAAGCACGAGCTTGCTACCGAAGACGAAGATGTACTAGAGTGCGGCTACTTCTCCGTCAGTCCACCGTTTCTTCGACGCTTTGCACGGCCGGCCTTCTTCGTTGTCATTGCCAGCATGTTCTTTTTCGCCGATGGTTTTGGTGGCGGGGTGTTGCAGGGGTCGTTTACCACCCTTGAACGCCGCTATCAGTTCAGCGTCAGTCAGCTGGCGCTGTTGTTGGCAGTCTATTGCGTGGGCGGCATTATTGGAAGCGCGTGTCTGATCTTGTTCTTCAGCAAGCCGGATACCCATCGACCTCATGTGCTGGGAGTCGCCACCCTGTTGGGCGGCCTTTCGCTTGTTATCCCAATCATCCCGCAGTTAATTCAAGGTCCATACGTTCCAGAAGGTTTCGAGACCAGCAACGACACATCCGATGCGTTTCAGCAGGTGGAGAAGCTGTGCATAGAATCGAAATCGGAATCAGAACTCTGCTCCGAGAACGAGATAACGGAAACCGTGTCTCCCAATCAGGTTGCTTTCTACATTCTCCTTTTAGGCACAGTACTTCAAGGTGCATGCATCATGGTCGTCTTTCCAACAGCGCAAACATACATCTCAGAAAATACATCTCTACAAAATACAGCCTTATACATAGGTATGTTTGAATTTCACAAATATTTAAATTTGACATCGATTTAGACTAATTGGGCACCACTCGATTCATATCCTGGACAAGTTCCAGACATAAACGCAGTTGTTGAGCGTCGGGGTGGGAGTTGTTGAGCGTCGGGGTGAGAGTTGTTGAGCGTCGGGGTGAGAGTTGTTGAGCGTCGGGGTGAGAGTTGTTGAGCGTCGGGGTGAGAGTTGTTGAGCGTCGGGGTGAGAGTTGTTGAGCGTCGGGGTGAGAGTTGTTGAGCGTCGGGGTGAGAGTTGTTGAGCGTCGGGGTGAGAGTTGTTGAGCGTCGGGGTGAGAGTTGTTGAGCGTCGGGGTGAGAGTTGTTGAGCGTCGGGGTGAGAGTTGTTGAGCGTCGGGGTGAGAGTTGTTGAGCGTCGGGGTGAGAGTTGTTGAGCGTCGGGGTGAGAGTTGTTGAGCGTCGGGGTGAGAGTTGTTGAGCGTCGGGGTGAGAGTTGTTGGCGTCTTAACAACTCTTACCACGCCTAACAACTCTTACCACGCCCGACGCCAAACAACTCTTACCACGCCCGACGCCTAACAACTCTTACCACGCCCGACGCCAAACAACTCTTACCACGCCCGACGCCAAACAACTCTTACCACGCCCGACGCCAAACAACTCTTACCACGCCCGACGCCAAACAACTCTTACCACGCCCGACGCCAAACAACTCTTACCACGCCCGACGCCAAACAACTCTTACCACGCCCGACGCCAAACAACTCTTACCACGCCCGACGCCAAACAACTCTTACCACGCCCGACGCCAAACAACTCTTACCACGCCCGACGCCGAACAACTCTTACCACGCCCGACGCCGAACAACTCTAACCGCGACGCCGAACAACTCTTACCACGCCGAACAACTCTTACCACGCCGAACAACTCTTACCACGCCGAACAACTCTTACCGTGACGCCGACCAACTCTTACCACGCCGACCAACTCTTACCACGCCGACCAACTCTAACCACGCACGACGCCGAACAGCTCTTACCACGCACGACGACGCCGAACAACTCTTACCACGCACGGCGCCGAACAAGTTACGACGCCGAACAACTCTTACCGCGACGCCAAACAACCCTTACCACGCACGACGCCGAATAACTCTTACCACGCCGAACAATTCCTACCACGCACGACGCCGAACAACTCTTACCACGCCGACCAACTATTACCACGCACGACGACGCCGAACAACTCTTACGACGCCGAACAACTCTTACCACGCACGGTGCCGAACAAGTTACCACGACAATTTAGCGACCCGAATAGTGCACCATAGCAACTGGTTTGTTTTGCGGTAAACCCATTAATAACGAATATAATTATTTTCCTGAGATTATTGCTTTCTGTATTTTACTTCAATCTCCATTCCTCTTCTATCAGGTATCTGGGCTGCTGTGACTGGCCTGTCGCCCGCGATAGGCATTTTTGTCACTGCGGCAGTGCTTGGTCTGTGGGTAGACTTCTACAGAATTCCCTCATCATTCGTCCCCGTGTCACCCAGTGACAGGGTGTGGGTAGGAGCCTGGTGGCTAGGCTACCTTATTACTGGGATCTTATATCTGTTGCCAGCGGTTCTTGTCTATGGATTTCCAAGGGTGTTGAGAAAGTCCCGTACCAACGCCGAAGACACGAAACGTGGAGATGAGGATGACCGCCAAAACGAGTGTACGTCCCGTCTGAATTCCCCCCAAAGACAGACTACAAGAGGTAGTGTACCCTTTTCACATTCTAATGACTAAATATGGCAGGTGGCTGTTGGCAAAATTCGTTATCTTTTAACTATCTGATGATCGATGGCAAAGGTTACAGTCCGAGTAATGGGATTGCCTATATTATGGAATATTATTATGTACACACTATTAACACCATTTTTTTGTCTGCGGTGACGATGTAGTCCATGGCGTTTTGTAGGTCCAAGAGCTTCCGATGTACTATCAACATTATTTTATTGCTCCATGTATATGTATTAATTGTCTAGCTTTGAGTCGTGTTAACAAGTAACAGTATGCAAATTGATATTTCATGAAGTTCATAAAGGGTGAATTTGTTTGTTTCTACCCCCCCCCCCCAAAAAAAAACACACCCCCACACACCGTCAGTAGAATGATTCATTTCGTGATTGTATCCCCAAACAGGTAGTTTGTTGACGTTTTGGAAGGTGTTGAAAAACCGTGACTGCATGCTGACGTGCCTGTCCCAAGCAAGCGCCATCGTCGTTGTGTATGGATACGGCCTCTTCGTTCCTAAGTACCTGGAAGTTCAGTTTGAGGTGGAAACTCAACTAGCCGACCTTCTGACGGGTAAACTCAATGAAGTGAATGTAATATGTACATACGTTGATATATCTTGCACTGTAAACACAATAGTTCGACAATTGCATTTTGCCCAAGGTTGCTCATGGTATTGTCGACACTCCCGGGCAAATTATTCCCGATAGTTGATAAATTGTTACCAACATTGAGGTAACTTCATATCAATGTTGGGCAGATAATATTGCCCAACAGTGTTTTTCCCAACAATTTGTATTCGGTCTTGGAAAATAGGGGTCGTGCATGGTAGACATCACTCGGCTAAAGATCACGGTTGTGTGTTGTTTAACACATTTTGCGCCAAAGCCGCTAATGTAAAACTAAAAACTATAAACTAAATAGTTGTGGTGTTTGTTAAGTTTAACACTATATGTTTGAGTACAGCTTTGCATATTTCAATGTCCAAACGAGGAACATTTTGTTGTCATTCAATCCATCTACTACAGGTTGTCTTCTGGCTCCCGCATTCGCCATTGGTAGTATGCTGGCTGGTTCCCTGGTCAAACGATTCAACATTCAATACAGAGGGTTAGTCTCCCTCTCGTGCGCCGGACTGCTTTTTGGCATCGTTGGCTTCACGGCGAATCTGTTCATTGGCTGCCCTAATGAAAACATTGTCGGCGTTTTCACGCCATACGCTGGACTAGGGTATGTTGGACAAGTCTAGTTGCACATTTGCCCTTAGGTGTTTTGTTAGGGTAGAATAGGTCAGAATGAACGCGGCACAATGTGCGCAAACCTTTACCAATTGGGCGTAAAGATGGTATGTATTTGCTTCTGCTGTAATTTGTAAAAAAAAATAGATGGATTAGTTGTTGTTTGTATGCTTGAAAAATCAAGAACAAAAATGTTATCTTTGTAGTCTGGTTCATTGACCCTACTTCAGACAACACAGAGCATTTATCAGGTTAGGGAACCGGACTATTGCTGGCTTAATCGTATCCGTTCACGTATGTGTAACCATATTGCAAAGACGATGTGGACTAACTTAATTAATTGGTCGGGGTCGGGGTGGTATCATTTAAAAATAGACGAAGTTTTTTTTAACGATGTTCGACCGAGTTTAGGTTTGACGATTTTTTTCGTTCTATACGAACGATACAATCTTGTGCTTATTTTGTAGCCAACTTGGTTTAAAGGCGCCCTGCAACTCGGACTGTGCATGCTCTTTGTCTGTGTACTCGCCTGTCTGCGATGGCAATGGAACTACATTTTTCTCAGCGTGCCACGCAGGATGTCAACGAGCTTCTGAGCAGGTACGCGTAGATTCTGTCTTCCACATTGAATAAAGAGGAAAAGAACCAGCGCGAATCATTACTCTGCCAAATCTGTTGGAGTAATAAGGTCAAAGTTCAAATTGTATTACGCAGAGGTGAAATAAAATAAGTTATATCTTCGAAGCTAGGCTAAGGATTTAAAACGGTCCTTAACCTTAACTCCCCGAGTATGTACAAAATCATATTGAAATTGCAGGATTCATGACTGCTGGGGTTAATCTGATGTCCATTTACCCCGCTTCACCATTTTGATCTCACTGTCAGTCTCATAACGACGGACTTGACATACTGCCCGAAACGTCGAGTTCCCTCCAGTTTTTTCCAGTACCACACAACTCGTAACAGAGAATTTAGCACATTGTGCTACGTACCGCAAACAACTTGACTTATCTCAGTCCATTCACCCACAGGAATATGGAGACTGTTCATGCTTATCAGCCGCTGGACAGCCAACCAACACAACGATGGACCCTGATACATATGGACCACTTCTGGACGTAAATGAGGGCGCTTGTGGCAGTCACTGCATATCCTATGCACCATACCTAGCCGTGCTGACCGTGGTTTTGTTGATTGCTCAATTTGCACAGCTTTTGCGTTTGAATATTGTCATTCGGTAACTATTTTCCCAATCACATTTTCTTGTAAGTCTTATGGCAAGCTCATCACGCAAGGTTATGTTCTTGTTCAACTCTAACCGTATTAATGCAAATGCATGTCGTCTGCAGTCAGTTTTCCCGCCATACATTATATAATTTTGTGTCGGTGTCTATAACTCTTATTAATAAATACCTATGAGAGTTGAAGGCTTCTAATTGATCTAATTGATTATTTTGTAGTGACCGGCTTCCAAAAAGAAGCGAATAAATGTCCCCCGAACCAGCATTAATCAAGCATCATGTAAGCCAATGATTGGCCGAATGCAACAGTTCTACGGTAACTTGTAACAAGGACGAGTCAAATCTTGACAATACGCGCTATAAATGTACGCGTAAAATGTTTGTATCTATACACGCTAGCGCGTTGCTATGCACGGTGGGCATCAGTAGTGAGTTAGTCTGGTCTCGAGGTATAGGTAATAACACATATTGAAGAGACGGGGTACCCATGATGCATAAGCCTAAATATGGCCCCTGAACATGGAAACTAAACACTGCAAATATCGTCGAAAGAAAAGTCACGAAATTTGGAGCATTTTCACTATTTTTCTCGTTAAAAAAAAAGTAGTTATTAAAGGGAATAACAGTGCGAGGGCTCGGTTATTTCTGCGTGATAATGACCGGGTTGGGGGATGACCGCTGGTAAAGGACTTCGGCTCGGTTCATTACCAGCGGTCATCCCCCAACCCGGTCATTATCACGCAGTAATGACCGGGTCCTCGCACTGCTATTCCCTAATTAATCCCAATGAGTTGGACCAATACGCGTGTAGGTCAAAGGTCAACGTCATTATGGTTAACACAAATGGTTGGACCGCCATAACTTAAACAAAGACTCGCATTCAAACTTGTATGTGGGTCGGACGTGATGTCATCTGTCAGTATGTCATTATAGACAGTATGTCATTATAGACAGTACAGTATTGTCTAAGCTTGACGAAACTGACCAACTGCCTGCAATCTTGGGCAAAATCTAACCAACATTGGTAGGAAGTTACTGAATGTTGACCAAATGTTTGGAAGAATTTGCCCAACATGTTATGAGTTGGTATTTTGACCAACGTGCTTTGGGCATTATACGCTGGCAGGGCATATTTGTGTTTATAAACACATGTTTTTGTCTTGGTTTTCAGATGCGTCCCAGCAGAAGACAGGCCTGTAGCTTTGGCGATGCATTATGTAACGGGACTAATCGGTGAGTACGCATACATTTTATATTAGGTGTTTGCATAAGGAGGGTGTGTGTTAATTCAAGGCAGGCACCAGTGTATTCTGGTACTTGCAGGATTATACATTTTATATTAAAAATTACGTTTATAATATAAAATTATTACATTTGTTTGAAACTTGTACTGTAGTTGGGTGTAGTGTAACATTATTTTGCTTTGGCCCCGATGTGGTACATGTTCAAAACTTCATCGTATGGTGCAAAAATACGGTTTTCTGAAGTGAAAAAAACAGCTCAGTAAATTCTGTCTCCTCGTTTTGTATTAGTTATTGTGCCGGCGTCTAATATGTTTGGCGCTATCATCGACTCGGCCTGCGTGGTGTGGCAACAAACGTGTTATGGCCAAGGAGCATGTCTTCTGTACGACAAAGTCTGGTACCGCTACATCTTCAACGGTGTTGCGTTGGCGATTGGGACACTAAGCTTTGGCCTCATGCTCATTGTTTGGAAGTTTCCTTCGTACACCGATAAAGAGACATATGCTGCCGTAAAAGAGGAGGAAGATAGCATCTAAGAAAACATTTGACAAGAACCCAAATAAATAAAATCTTGGGAAACAGACACAGTGGGTGTATTCGAAACCCTGTGTTCTTGGTGTTCTTGGGTTGCCGATTGCGAACACTAAAGTGCGTGTGAAATATATCATTCAAGATGGCAGCCCCGAATTAAAACTCCTAATAAAAATAAAATCAAATAAACTATTTTACCAAAATAATTTACATCTACAAATAGCAGTAAACACTGACAAATATCAATTTAATTATGATCACGTACAATTAAATTTGTATCATTTTTACTGCTCGTGCACTGAATAAATACTTCCAATTGTTATGCACAACAATTAAGGGGCAGTTCCGGAGAGGTCTAGGTCCGCCATCTTTGTTCTGGACGTTATTAATCGGCTGCTTCCCCACTAACTGAGCGGGGATTAGAAATCCTGTCCTCGAACACCGTTCGCGTGTTGGTCCTTGTCATTTGGAACTCTGTTCGCGTGTTCATTCAACACGAGAACAGGGTTTCGAATACGCCCACTGTGTCCACATCACGGTTATCTCAATCGTCTTTATACTGTTGTAAGTTGTAAAATATGACGATCTTTGACACTATTTAGTCTGTTTGACAAAGATATAGAATTTAGCAACTTGTGATATATTGCAAGAACTGGGTCACTAACGTTATGGTATTTTATGTATTTTGGTATTTTTCATCTTTATTAACCTTTTTGGATAATAATAATAATAATAATAATACTAATAATAATACAAACTTATACAGCGCTGGTATCTAGAAAAATCTTTTCACTGCGTCTTTGCAAATTGCTTCTAGCGGTTTAACTTTGTCCTTTATTCTCCGCAGGCTTTCCTTGGAAGCCAAACAGCGATCGCATCAGGACCGCATAATAATAATAATAATAATAATAATAACAATAATTACTCATAAAGTGTCTTCCATCTTAATTAAAAGGCCTCAAAGCGCTGTACATAAACAACTAAACATATTAAATAAAATGTCAGAAAAATACATTATTGATTAGCATGATAAAATATTTTTTTGCTAAACATTTGGTAGTTAAAATCGAATGCTTAAAAGATGATAAATAATAGATGAGAAGGGTGGGGGGGGGGGGGGGGGGGGTCCTTCAACTTTGTAAATATTGTGTTTGTCGTTAGAAAATATTTTTTCTTATTACTAGAGAAAGTCTTTTAGCATGATCGGTATCACACGGCTGTTTTAACTACATAGCGCGCACGTAATAAAGCCCCCAAATTGCCTTGTTTGAAATTTGTTTACCTCGGTGATACTAACTACGACATGACCGTGTGAACGGCGCCGTTTGTATGGGCCTAAAGTGGAATTCCCTGTTTATTTTACGAAAGCGTAAAACCAGACAAAAAATTGTGTTGTGTGTGTGTAAAGTTACTTACATTAGTTACTTACTCTTCAAAACAACATTTTATTTTCCGATTTATCGGGTCTGTGTGTACTATCGGTGTACAAGGGTTTATAATATATTTCGTATATCATAATCTAGAAGAACTTGATGTGGTAACCTTGATGTCGGTTATACATGGTCATGTGTATATATTAGATTAAACTACTTGGGACAAATGGCTTCGTTTCTACCGAATTATACCGCCTTATTATTTTAAAGGTATAGGTATTGCTGACAACTGAAGTAACGGTATAATTACATGTATTAACGTTGTCGATCTTTAAAACCAGTTCGCGCCGAAGGGCGTATATACACGCAAGGTTTTCTCCAGATTCAAAACGGATGACACATAAACACGTCACGAGCAAGGCCGGAAATGTCTGCCAGCCGCGAGCAAGTCCGGAAGTGCGTTGGTGTGCTACCCGGTACCATCGGCCTGAACCCGCCTCGGATCGAGTTTCGTTAAAAATAATCCCGCGCCTCGGCTCGGTGATGTTAAAATAATTCCGGCGCGAACTGGTTAATAATTGATCATTTGTATCCAACAAATTATGCAGTCTGTACCACTTGCTATATGGGTTATAACGTTTACATAGGCTACTCTTTATTATAATACCTCACCCACCGATTCTGTGTCTTGATCGGCCAAGAGCTAGTCACATAGAATTTCTCTTTTTACTATCTTTCTGTGCACGGCCAAAGTGGGTGCAAACGTATGCCCATGTGGTGGTTTAGAAAAGAGCAAAGTCATTTTCCACCAATTTTGTATTGACATCGAAGTTCATTTTAAATGTAGGCCTATTTAGATTTAAATAAATTAACAATTTTAAAACAAAGCATAACTTTTGGGTGGGGTGTTATAAAACAAAAATCAAATGCGTTATCTTGTGGTGTAGTACAACTAGCCTCACTCGACAATTCATGGGGCGTTTCATTTTGCCTTTGAAAAACGGAATTCTCTATGGATCACCTGTTCACCTCGGAGGCTAGTTTTACCATAGACCAAGTAAAGGAACAGAATGAAGTTTGCGCCAGCTGTGATCGTAAACTTCTTTGAATAAGATTAAAACTGCTTCAAACTGCTTACTGGCTGGAATGACCTGAAATATACAAATCAAATAAGTTAAGAGGGCCTAATATTTCGATCTTAACAAGATCTTCTTCAGAGACATAATGGCTGTGTAGGGCAACATACAGCATGATGCGCATCATGGTTGGCAGGAGAAACACAAAAGAAATAGCACAGAGTCCAGTCGAAGAATCAACAAAAGGAGGATTAGGCTGAGGGATTAAAAGGGAGAGGTCAGTGTCGGTAGGATCAAAGAAAGAAAACTTCTTTTGTTCAATGTGATATATCGCAGTTTTACAGGTACCCCGAAAAATAAACTTGTTCACAGTTCGGGGGCTAACGGGTATATCAGTGATTTCCTGTACCCGGTCGCGAATATATTTTTCCCAAACCTAACTGGCAGATTATTCAGTAGTTTGGATGAGAAGTTATGTTTATTCATCGGAATAAAACATGACGTCACAGCATAGTTGTTATTTAGTTAACTTGTTACATTAAATTACTTTAAAGAACAGCTGTTGTCGAGCTGCTATACGTAGTGTAGTGGATAGTGGGATGGGCTATGGATCAAAGATCCCTGGTTCGAATCCTGCTGTAGGTCACTTCGCTTTTCCATTAAGGAAATTTTTAATTTAAGGAAAAAAAGACCTAGAACCTAAGTGTTGTACAGTGATCATTGCAACTACTGAATAATTCATGAAATCTGCCAGTTAGGTATGGGAAAAATATATTCGCTACCCGGTCGGAAGGTTAACGAAGGTGTCGTTGCCGTCAAGAAAACTAGTGATTGCCTTAGTTTGTTGGGGTTTCAGAGCACTTGAAATCCCGAGTTTTCGCAACCCATGGTCATTGGAACCTATATTTCTTTCGGTGCTTCACTCCAAAACCTCCATTTTGACGTTGAACACGAAGAAATCAGAACAAATGCGATGAAACGATCGAGAGTATATTGTAAAAACGAAAATATCAATATTCAGGCGTGTGTGCATGAGAGCAGTAGTTTCTATAGCGCATCGGCTGAAAGATGTATCATGAAATTTCAGATATCATGGTTATTAACCAGTCAGACTGCTCCGTCCAATTCTGGTGTACCCACCACGATATGTGGCAGAGGGGTACCCCCCCCCCCTCTTATTTCTATACCATATACACGCTCAACACTATTGTTACCTAACACATCCCCCCTTGAAACCTAAAAAGAATTCCTGAGATTCCGGGAACACAATGGTCAACACAAAAAAGAGGGGGGGGGGGGGGGGAGAAGTTTCTCTACCACATTCGTGCTTCATATGACAGAATGGCCATATCTCCTAGCTATTGTGCCTGCCACACCTTAAACAGGCTGCTGCGCGGGGCGCGCTTTTTCTTTCCGTACCACTAACGTGTCAATTTGCCCGTTTCATTGGAATGGGGCGACTTGAATGGAGACTTTTATAACTTTTTCTATAAGACCCTATCTAGATGAGATTATTAACCAATAATTTGGGTTAATAGAAAAAGGTATAAAAGTCGTGTATACGAAAAACTAGGGACTGTATACAATTAACTAGGGACTGTATCCATTAATTTTGGTGAATTATGGCTGTCAACGTCGTTGGTCTTCATACGTTCCGCCCGTATCCAAATCGATTCGTATTGTTGAAGCGCGCGCTTTGGTCTCCATTCAAGTCGCCCCATTCGAATGAAACGGGCAAATTGACGCGTTAGTGGTACGGAAAAAAAAAATCGCGCGCGGGGCCGGGTACGGGGTCACTGTACAGTCAGTTGCTATTCAGTTTGAGAGTTCTTCTTTTTTCCTACAGGGGCTCTTTAGTAGCAGGTACAGTTACACAATGTGGGTAGCAGAGCGGATGAGAATGCAAATACAAAAGCTTGTTCTTTAGGAAATACCAGTTGCTTCGCCATCCGTTCCCCAGTTCAGTATTATAGCTTCAATGGTGTCGAGATTGAAGTTTGCATAGTCGTAAGTTGCTACGCTACTTCAATTTTTCGTCTGTGCGGGCCTATGCTTTCGTCGCCGAAGTGAGGCAGGTTTTGGGCAGTGGTTTACAGCTAATAGGTGAGCTACACAATATGTTTATACCTGACGGTTCCTTTTATTTTTAGATTTTGTTTCTTGCTAGCCTTGATCAAGGCTGCAAGCTTGTCCCCAGAACAAGCAAGTGGCCGCTATTGGATTATATATGCTTTGTGGTGCAATCTGGGGCGATTCCTGGCCAGTTTTTGTGCAAAAATGTAAAAATATATCTTTTTGGCGACAGTTTTGCTATAGGCCTATATATATTCTCGCATGTTCCAGTTTTGGGTGTGGCCCACATTCATATATAAACTTATATGTATTATATATTTATAATATATTTATAATATTCATAATTCTCCATTTTATCTCCATATAATCCTGAAAACGTTTGCTAAAGAAATAAGAGGAAAGAGGCCAGGAATCGCCTCAGATTGCACCACAAAGCATATAGATTCCAACAATTTCGGGGCCCTTAAGCGGGTCCCAGACTCCACGCTTCGCGCTCGCATTTTCCAGTTTCGGGTGTGCCCCCTGTCTAAAATACATCCTAGATCCGCACCTGCAAAGGGAGCGGGGGATGACTGGCATCATGATCAAAATGTGATAAACATCAAGACATCATCGCCTATTAAACAGTTCACTGCAAAATCGCCTACTTTTATCAATTCACTGTAGTTTACACATCGTACATGCCTATTTCACCAATCAAGGTTACAATTTCAGATTTATACAGCCAGTCCGCAGTGCACGCGAAAGTGCTTCCTTTTCTTTGCAACGTATTCATAAAATCCCGTGCGTGACCTCGCCTTGCATATTTAATGAGCTGGAATAGCCTGTGGAATGTGTGAAAATACTCGGCTTTTTTGGCATGTATGATCACTTTGTTGATATAAAAATCACAGATGAAGTGTATATCTTTCAAACTGTTGAAGTTTGAATAAGATTTTGTATCGATTAAAAGGAGAAATTTTGGGACGTATTTTGGTTCAAAAAAGAAAATAATCGCGATAGAAAATACGTTAAAATCTCTCTTTTTGTGTGTGCCCACAGCCCAAATTTTCACTAGACAAACAGGTTACTTCATATTCTACATGAAAATGTACCTTTATACTCACAATTTTGTCTAGCTGGGTCAGGGCGCAAGGTTTCCGCCACAAACTACCGGCAGACTGAAACGGTACAACCGCCACCTTTGCACATGTATTTCTAGGCTTGTGATTGGTGGATGGCGAGTATTGCACATACCCGGATGTACTTGTAAACAATTATGGGGCATACATGTACATGTGTAAACGCGTTTGTTTATGGTGTAAATGGAGGACACATACCTGGTGACACGAAGGTGAATTGGGGTTAGGGTTAGAATCGAGGACGACCTCGATTGAGATTCGTGTACAAAACCAATGAGAGCCGTCGGAAAACGTTAGAGTACAAACAAAGGAAATTTTCGAGAGGAACAAAGGAAACTCCTCGATTTACACCATAAATAAACGTACACGTGTACGTCTTGCTATAGTGGCCACTTGCGTATAGTGGCCACGAAAACCGGCACCGTCGATGGCCGCTATATCAAGGTTTGACTGTAATATAATATAATTACAACATTGTGGAAAATGTTAGTACTGATTGTCCTTTGAATACAAAAGATCAATACTTAGTTATTGAAATTAAAACTTCTAAGAATAATGTTGAACTTCTTTTGAATAAGATTAAAACTGCCTCAAACTGCTTACAGTGGCTGGAATTACCTGAAATATACAAATCAAGTCTAAGCCTCTGTCGGCAAATAGGCCACCAAATTATTAATTTGGTGTCCCATTTTGTCGACTGAGTTGTTGTGGTCAAGTTGCCGACTGAGGTGACCACCCCCACTCCCTCCTCCCCCTCCCCAGTACCCACTTCCCCCCTCCCCACCCTACCCTCCAGTCGCTACGCCTCTGACTTAACCGAATCGGGTAATGTTGGTTTAATTTGTTGAGGAAGAAATATTACCCCTTTATTCAAACTAGCTTTTCTGGTCGGAAGGTACTGAAAATAAACCATTCAGTTTTGTTGACAATCCTGTATAGCAAAAGTCCCATTGAAATTGGGCGATTTGGAACTTTTATGGGTTAAAGGACATATGTCTATGAGCATAGTATGAGTCTATGTATTCGAGGGCAAATTAAAAAGCATGGTTCCATAAAAAGCCCACTAAAATAAAAACTACTGGACCGAAGCTACGGAACAATTCAGGCTGTTTTTTCAACTTTGAAGGTTAACCAAAAAATTATGTTTTCTTTGATACACTTCTATAGTACAAAATGACTTCTAGTTCTAACCGCATTATGGTCTTTAACAATTTTTGTGTGTGGGCATCCATCTCTGTAGTTAAAACACAAAGTGTCGGCTGCTGGTGCCATGGGAGATAAATCCATCAAATAACAGAGAATCTAATTTTTCGTGACTGAATTTCAGATCGACAGGACCCCTACACAGCCCGCCTCTTGGTGTGCTGTTTAGGTTGTTTTGTTTTTTAAGAGTGTCCCGAATCGTAAATGACACCAGTTTAATCTTATTTGCAAGATCGGAAAAAACCGAGTAAAAACAGTGAGTACAAATATTATACCATTATATTTTCACTGTTGTAACACGTTAATTAACCCCCTAGTGGTTCTCCAGGACGTGACTGCTAAATACAACAGTCTAACAGTGACTCGTAGTGCGGCAGATACGTGAAATAATTGTGCATTTTGTGGTAAAAGCACCAAATTTGGTACAGACATTGCTTAATATATAATTAACAAATTTAGATATTGTGCCAAGCTCAATTTTTTTCCTGGGGACCACAAATAGCAAATCCAAGATGGCCGCCATCCGATTCCGAATATCTTAAAAATGCCCCAAAATCTTGGGGACAAAATATTTTGCAAACATGAATAAAGTGTCGTTTTTCATATTTCCATGTGTGCTGAATGCATTCCAACCAAAAACGAGTTGATAAAATGCACCAATTTGCGTAAAACCAAGATGGCCGCCGTGCAAAATCGGCCAAATGGGAAATCGGCAATAACTTAAATTTGACAGAATCAAGATGGGGAGATGATTTTGGTGTCTACACATAGGTTTTCACATGCGAGGAACACAATGGAGGTATCCAAAATTATGTAGGATATTGTTAAAGCAACAGTAATCCAAGATGGCCACCAAAAAAATGTCATATCTTTGTGACAAAATGTCGTTGAAACATGAATAAAGTGTTGTTTTCTATGTTTTCATACGCGCTGAATCCAATTGAATTGATTAAATGCACCAAAACTAATGAAATGGTCAATTGTATGATTAAATCCAACATTACAAGTGTCCATAGTGGTTCCCATCCTCGGGATGGTTTTTTTTTCACCCCCAAGACTCTGGTGAGTGTATGGCAGAACCTCAACAGAAACCAGTGTTGACCTTGCAAGAAAACATATCTTTGCTGTCAAAGGCAGGTCCATCGATGCCATACCACCAACTCGTGCAGCCCTGCTGCAACACACAAAACGGGCCATACATCAGGGTGGATATGTGTGGGGACAGGCGCGTATCTGTTATATCTGTTATATATCCCCAGATATTCCGATTTTGCACGGCGGCCATCTTGGATTTACGCAAATTGGTGCATTTTATCAACTCGTTTTTGGTTGGAATGCATTCAGCACACATGGAAATATGGAAAACGACACTTTATTCATGTTTGCAAGATATTTTGTCCCCGAGATTTTGGGGCATTTTGCAGATATTCCGGAATCGGATGGCGGCCATCTTGGAAATGCTATTTGTGGTCCCCAGGAAAAAATTGAGCTTGGCACAATATCTAAATTTGTTAATTATATATTAAGCAATGTCTGTACCAAATTTGGTGCTTTTACCACAAAATGCACAATCCTTCTGATATTATACACATAGCTGCCGCACTATCGTGACTTTACTGCTCAATTCAACACAGTCCAGCTCGCAAAGTTTTACCTTAACATATACAATTTACTAGCCTGCCTAATCCAACATGGGTTCAATTGGTTTGTTTGTTCGCTGTTGGATTCAACTTGGCGTTATCTACCATGCAGTAACCAAACAGAATGCAATTCTGAAGTGCATTTCAGAATAAAATAACTAGTTGCTTGCTGAATCCAACAGGGCCCAACAGAATTGTCGACTGGTTGAATCCTGTTGGATTCGGCAGGGTTTTATTAGGGCTAAAACTGCCCATGTTGTTTCCTTACAGATGTCGTTGACAATGGAGGTTAAAAAACCCAAGCACGAGCTTGCTACCGAAGACGAAGATGTACTAGAGTGCGGCTACTTCTCCGTCAGTCCACCGTTTCTTCGACGCTTTGCACGGCCGGCCTTCTTCGTTGTCATTGCCAGCATGTTCTTTTTCGCCGATGGTTTTGGTGGCGGGGTGTTGCAGGGGTCGTTTACCACCCTTGAACGCCGCTATCAGTTCAGCGTCAGTCAGCTGGCGCTGTTGTTGGCAGTCTATTGCGTGGGCGGCATTATTGGAAGCGCGTGTCTGATCTTGTTCTTCAGCAAGCCGGATACCCATCGACCTCATGTGCTGGGAGTCGCCACCCTGTTGGGCGGCCTTTCGCTTGTTATCCCAATCATCCCGCAGTTAATTCAAGGTCCATACGTTCCAGAAGGTTTCGAGACCAGCAACGACACATCCGATGCGTTTCAGCAGGTGGAGAAGCTGTGCATAGAATCGAAATCGGAATCAGAACTCTGCTCCGAGAACGAGATAACGGAAACCGTGTCTCCCAATCAGGTTGCTTTCTACATTCTCCTTTTAGGCACAGTACTTCAAGGTGCATGCATCATGGTCGTCTTTCCAACAGCGCAAACATACATCTCGGAAAATACATCTCTACAAAATACAGCCTTATACATAGGTATGTTTGAATTTCACAAATATTTAAATTTGACATCGATTTAGACTAATTAGGCACCACTCGATTCATATCCTGGACAAGTTCCAGACATAAACGCAGTTGTTGAGCGTCGGGGTGGGAGTTGTTGAGCGTCGGGGTGAGAGTTGTTGAGCGTCGGGGTGAGAGTTGTTGAGCGTCGGGGTGAGAGTTGTTGAGCGTCGGGGTGAGAGTTGTTGAGCGTCGGGGTGAGAGTTGTTGAGCGTCGGGGTGAGAGTTGTTCGGCGTCGTGCGTGGTAAGAGTTGTTTAGTGTCGGAGTGAGAGTTGTTGAGCGTCGGGGTGAGAGTTGTTGGCGTCTTAACAACTCTTACCACGCCTAACAACTCTTACCACGCCCGACGCCAAACAACTCTTACCACGCCCGACGCCAAACAACTCTTACCACGCCCGACGCCAAACAACTCTTACCACGCCCGACGCCGAACAACTCTAACCGCGACGCCGAACAACTTTTACCACGCCGAACAACTCTTACCACGCCGAACAACTCTTACCGTGACGCCGACCAACTCTTACCACGCCGACCAACTCTAACCACGCACGACGCCGAACAGCTCTTACCACGCACGACGACGCCGACCAACTCTTACCACGCCGACCAACTCTAACCACGCACGACGCCGAACAGCTCTTACCACGCACGACGACGCCGAACAACTCTTACCACGCACGACGACGCCGAACAACTCTTACCACGCACGGCGCCGAACAAGTTACGACGCCGAACAACTCTTACCGCGACGCCGAACAACTCTTACCGCGACGCCGAACAACCCTTACCACGCACGACGCCGAATAACTCTTACCACGCCGAACAATTCCTACCACGCACGACGCCGAACAACTCTTACCACGCCGACCAACTATTACCACGCACGACGACGCCGAACAACTCTTACGACGCCGAACAACTCTTACCACGCACGGCGCCGAACAAGTTACCACGACAATTTAGCGACCCGAATAGTGCACCATAGCAACTGGTTTGTTTTGCGGTAAACCCATTAATAACGAATATAATTATTTTCCCGAGATTATTGCTTTCTGTATTTTACTTCAATCTCCATTCCTCTTCTATCAGGTATCTGGGCTGCTGTGACTGGCCTGTCGCCCGCGATAGGCATTTTTGTCACTGCGGCAGTGCTTGGTCTGTGGGTAGACTTCTACAGAATTCCCTCATCATTCGTCCCCGTGTCACCCAGTGACCGGGTGTGGGTAGGAGCCTGGTGGCTAGGCTACCTTATTACTGGGATCTTATATCTGTTGCCAGCGGTTCTTTTCTATGGATTTCCAAGGGTGTTGAGAAAGTCCCGTACCAACGCCGAAGACACGAAACGTGGAGATGAGGATGACCGCCAAAACGAGTGTACGTCCCGTCTGAATTCCCCCCAAAGACAGACTACAAGAGGTAGTGTACCCTTTTCACATTCTAATGACTAAATATGGCAGGTGGCTGTTGGCAAAATTCGTTATCTTTTAACTATCTGATGATCGATGGCAAAGGTTACAGTCCGAGTAATGGGATTGCCTATATTATGGAATATTATTATGTACACACTATTAACACTATTTTGTTGTCTGCGGTGACGATGTAGTCCATGGCGTTTTGTAGGTCCAAGAGCTTCCGATGTACTATCAACATTATTTTATTGCTCCATGTATATGTATTAATTGTCTAGCTTTGAGTCGTGTTAACAAGTAACAGTATGCAAATTGATATTTCATGAAGTTCGTAAAGGGTGAATTTGTTTGTTTCTACCCCCCCCAAAAAGAAAAACCCCAAACACCCCCACACACCGTCAGTAGAGTGATTCATTTCGTGATTGTATCCCCAAACAGGTAGTTTGTTGACGTTTTGGAAGGTGTTGAAAAACCGTGACTGCATGCTGACGTGCCTGTCCCAAGCAAGCGCCATCGTCGTTGTGTATGGATACGGCCTCTTCGTTCCTAAGTACCTGGAAGTTCAGTTTGAGGTGGAAACTCAACTAGCCGACCTTCTGACGGGTAAACTCAATGAAGTGAATGTAATATGTACATACGTTGGTAGATCTGGCACTGTAAACACAATAGTTCGACAATTGCATTTTGCGCAAGGTCGCTCATGGTATTGCCGACACTCCCGGGCAAACTATTCCCGATAGTTGATAAATTGTTACCAACATTGAGGTAACTTCATATCAATGTTGGGCAGATAATATTGCCCAACAGTGTTTTTCCCAACAATTTGTATTCGGTCTTGGAAAATATGGGTCGTGCATGGTAGACATCACTCGGCTAAAGATCACGGTTGTGTGTTGTTTAACACATTTTGCGCCAAAGCCGCTAATGTAAAACTAAAAACTATAAACTAAATAGTTGTGGTGTTTGTTAAGTTTAACACTATATGTTTGAGTACAGCTTTGCATATTTCAATGTCCAAACGAGGAACATTTTGTTGTCATTCAATCCATCTACTACAGGTTGTCTTCTGGCTCCCGCATTCGCCATTGGTAGTATGCTGGCTGGTTCCCTGGTCAAACGATTCAACATTCAATACAGAGGGTTAGTCTCCCTCTCGTGCGCCGGACTGCTTTTTGGCATCGTTGGCTTCACGGCGAATCTGTTCATTGGCTGCCCTAATGAAAACATTGTCGGCGTTTTCACGCCATACGCTGGACTAGGGTATGTTGGACAAGTCTAGTTGCACATTTGCCCTTAGGTGTTTTGTTAGGGTAGAATAGGTCAGAATGAACGCGGCACAATGTGCGCAAACCTTTACCAATTGGGCGTAAAGATGGTATGTATTTGCTTCTGCTGTAATTTGTAAAAAAAAATAGATGGATTAGTTGTTGTTTGTATGCTTGAAAAATCAAGAACAAAAATGTTATCTTTGTAGTCTGGTTCATTGACCCTACTTCAGACAACACAGAGCATTTATCAGGTTAGGGAACCGGACTATTGCTGGCTTAATCGAATCCGTTCACGTATGTGTAACCATATTGCAAAGACAATGTGGACTAACTTAATTAATTGGTCGGGGTCGGGGTGGTATCATTTAAAAATAGACGAAGTTTTTTTTAACGATGTTCGACCGAGTTTAGGTTTGACGATTTTTTTCGTTCTATACGAACGATACAATCTTGTGCTTATTTTGTAGCCAACTTGGTTTAAAGGCGCCCTGCAACTCGGACTGTGCATGCTCTTTGTCTGTGTACTCGCCTGTCTGCGATGGCAATGGAACTACATTTTTCTCAGCGTGCCACGCAGGATGTCAACGAGCTTCTGAGCAGGTACGCGTAGATTCTGTCTTCCACATTGAATAAAGAGGAAAAGAACCAGCGCGAATCATTACTCTGCCAAATCTGTTGGACTAATAAGGTCAAAGTTCAAATTGTATTACGCAGAGGTGAAATAAAATAAGTTATATCTTCGAAGCTAGGCTAAGGATTTAAAACGGTCATTAACCTTAACTCCCCGAGTATGTACAAAATCATATTGAAATTGCAGGATTCATGACTGCTGGGGTTAATCTGATGTCCATTTACCCCGCTTCACCATTTTGATCTCACTGTCAGTCTCATAACGACGGACTTGACATACTGCCCGAAACGTCGAGTTCCCTCCAGTTTTTTCCAGTACCACACAACTCGTAACAGAGAATTTAGCACATTGTGCTACGTACCGCAAACAACTTGACTTATCTCAGTCCATTCACCCACAGGAATATGGAGACTGTTCATGCTTATCAGCCGCTGGACAGCCAACCAACACAACGATGGACCCTGATACATATGGACCACTTCTGGACGTAAATGAGGGCGCTTGTGGCAGTCACTGCATATCCTATGCACCATACCTAGCCGTGCTGACCGTGGTTTTGTTGATTGCTCAATTTGCACAGCTTTTGCGTTTGAATATTGTCATTCGGTAACTATTTTCCCAATCACATTTTCTTGTAAGTCTTATGGCAAGCTCATCACGCAAGGTTATGTTCTTGTTCAACTCTAACCGTATTAATGCAAATGCATGTCGTCTGCAGTCAGTTTTCCCGCCATACATTATATAATTTTGTGTCGGTGTCTATAACTCTTATTAATAAATACCTATGAGAGTTGAAGGCTTCTAATTGATCTAATTGATTATTTTGTAGTGACCGGCTTCCAAAAAGAAGCGAATAAATGTCCCCCGAACCAGCATTAATCAAGCATCATGTAAGCCAATGATTGGCCGAATGCAACAGTTCTACGGTAACTTGTAACAAGGACGAGTCAAATCTTGACAATACGCGCTATAAATGTACGCGTAGAATGTTTGTATATATACACGCTAGCGCGTTGCTATGCACGGTGGGCATCAGTAGTGAGTTAGTCTGGTCTCGAGGTATAGGTAATAACACATATTGAAGAGACGGGGTACCCATGATGCATAAGCCTAAATATGGCGCCTGACATGGAAACTAAACACTGCAAATATCGTCGAAAGAAAAGTCACGAAATTTGGAGCATTTTCACTATTTTTCTCGTTAAAAAAAGTAGTTATTAAAGGGAATAACAGTGCGAGGGCTCGGTTATTTCTGCGTGATAATGACCGGGTTGGGGGATGACCGCTGGTAAAGGACTTCGGCTCGGTTCATTACCAGCGGTCATCCCCCAACCCGGTCATTATCACGCAGTAATGACCGGGTCCTCGCACTGCTATTCCCTAATTAATCCCAATGAGTTGGACCAATACGCGTGTAGGTCAAAGGTCAACGTCATTATGGTTAACACAAATGGTTGGACCGCCATAACTTAAACAAAGACTCGCATTCAAACTTGTATGTGGGTCGGACGTGATGTCATCTGTCAGTATGTCATTATAGACAGTATGTCATTATAGACAGTACAGTATTGTCTAAGCTTGACGAAACTGACCAACTGCCTGGGCAAAATCTAACCAACATTGGTAGGAAGTTACTGAATGTTGACCAAATGTTTGGAAGAATTTGCCCAACATGTTATGAGTTGGTATTTTGACCAACGTGCTTTGGGCATTATACGCTGGCAGGGCATATTTGTGTTTATAAACACATGTTTTTGTCTTGGTTTTCAGATGCGTCCCAGCAGAAGACAGGCCTGTAGCTTTGGCGATGCATTATGCAACGGGACTAATCGGTGAGTACGCATATATTTTATATTAGGTGTTTGCATAAGAATGGTGTATTCTGGTACTTGCAGGATTATACATTTTATATTAAAAATTACGTTTATAATATAAAATTATTACATTTGTTTGAAACTTGTACTGTAGTTGGGTGTAGTGTAACATTATTTTGATTTGGCCCCGATGTGGTACATGTTCAAAACTTCATCGTATGGTGCAAAAATACGACATGTCCTGCCTTAACGAGGGTTTTTGAATTTGGTTTTCTGAAGTGAAAAAAACAGCTCAGTAAATTCTGTCTCCTCGTTTTGTATTAGTTATTGTGCCGGCGTCTAATATGTTTGGCGCTATCATCGACTCGGCCTGCGTGGTGTGGCAACAAACGTGTTATGGCCAAGGAGCATGTCTTATGTACGACAAAGTCTGGTACCGCTACATCTTCAACGGTGTTGCGTTGGCGATTGGGACACTAAGCTTTGGCCTCATGCTCATTGTTTGGAAGTTTCCTTCGTACACCGATAAAGAGACATATGCTGCCGTAAAAGAGGAGGAAGATAGCATCTAAGAAAACATTTGACAAGAACCCAAATAAATAAAATCTTGGGAAACAGACACAGTGGGTGTATTCGAAACCCTGTGTTCTTGGTGTTCTTGGGTTGCCGATTGCGAACACTAAAGTGCGTGTGAAATATATCATTCAAGATGGCAGCCCCGAATTAAAACTCCTAATAAAAATAAAATCAAATGAACTATTTTACCAAAATAATTTACATCTACAAATAGCAGTAAAAACTGACAAATATCAATATAATTATGATCACGTACAATTAAATTTGTATCATTTTTACTGCTCGTGCACTGAATAAATACTTCCAATTGTTATGCACAACAATTAAGGGGCAGTTCCGGAGAGGTCTAGGTCCGCCATCTTTGTTCTGGACGTTATTAATCGGCTGCTTCCCCACTAACTGAGCGGGGATTAGAAATCCTGTCCTCGAACACCGTTCGCGTGTTGGTCCTTGTCATTTGGAACTCTGTTCGCGTGTTCATTCAACACGAGAACAGGGTTTCGAATACGCCCACTGTGTCCACATCACGGTTATCTCAATCGTCTTTATACTGTTGTAAGTTGTAAAATATGACGATCTTTGACACTATTTAGTCTGTTTGACAAAGATATAGAATTTAGCAACTTGTGATATATTGCAAGAACTGGGTCACTAACGTTATGGTATTTTATGTATTTTGGTATTTTTCATCTTTATTAACCTTTTTGGATAATAATAATAATAATAATAATAATACTAATAATAATAAAAACTTATACAGCGCTGGTATCTAGAAAAATCTTTTCACTGCGTCTTTGCAAATTGCTTCTAGCGGTTTAACTTTGTCCTTTATTCTCCGCAGGCTTTCCTTGGAAGCCAAACAGCGATCGCATCAGGACCGCATAATAATAATAATAACAATAATAATAATAATAATAATTACTCATAAAGTGTCTTCCATCTTAATTAAAAGGCCTCAAAGCGCTGTACATAAACAACTAAACATATTAAATAAAATGTCAGAAAAATACATTATTGATTAGCATGATAAAATATTTTTTTGCTAAACATTTGGTAGTTAAAATCGAATGCTTAAAAGATGATAAATATTAGATGAGAATTTGTAAATATTGTGTTTGTCGTTAGAAAATATTGTTTCTTATTACTAGAGAAAGTCTTTTAGCATGATCGGTATCACACGGCTGTTTTAACTACATAGCGCGCACGTAATAAAGCCCCCAAATTGCCTTGTTTGAAATTTGTTTACCTCGGTGATACTAACTACGACATGACCGTGTGAACGGCGCCGTTTGTATACTGGGCCTAAAGTGGAATTCCCTGTTTATTTTACGAAAGCGTAAAACCAGACAACAAATTGTGTTGTGTGTGTGTAAAGTTACTTACATTAGTTACTTACTCTTCAAAACAACATTTTATTTTCCGATTTATCGGGTCTGTGTGTACTATCGGTGTACAAGGGTTTATAATATATTTCGTATATCATAATCTAGAAGAACTTGATGTGGTAACCTTGATGTCGGTTATACATGGTCATGTGTATATATTAGATTAAACTACTTGGGACAAATGGCTTCGTTTCTACCGAATTATACCGCCTTATTATTTTAAAGGTATAGGTATTGTTGACAACTGAAGTAACGGTATAATTACATGTATTAACCTTGTCGATCTTTAAAACCAGTTCGCGCCGAAGGGCGTATATACACGCAAGGTTTTCTCCAGATTCAAAACGGATGACACATAAACACGTCACGAGCAAGGCCGGAAATGTCTGTCAGCCGCGAGCAAGTCCGGAAGTGCGTTGGTGTGCTTTCCGGTACCATCGGCCTGAACCCGCCTCGGATCGAGTTTCGTTAAAAATAATCCCGCGCCTCGGCTCGGTGATGTTAAAATAATTCCGGCGCGAACTGGTTAATAATTGATCATTTCTATCCAACAAATTATGCAGTCTGTACCACTTGCTATATGTGTTATAACGTTTACATAGGGTAGGTGCAGGTAATATGGGCCCATTAAGCTCATTTGCATAATTTGCATAAAGATAGATAAAATCATTCTAAAGAAACATTGGTTATTGGAATCAGTAACAACTACCCTTCCTTTTGATGATGATAATTTAAACCATGTTGTATCCATTTATGACAGTTACATTCAAATTATGACGTCATCACCAAAGGTCCCATATTACCTGCAGTGCAGGTAATATGGGACGTATGGTAATTTGTATATGATAATATAATTTTCAAATGCAATTTCATTCCGCTCTATCACATCTATCGCGTCCCATATTACCTGCACCTTGTTGCGCTCCCGGAGCTCCCATTAAATGCATAATAAATCCTAAAACAATTATACACAGGACCCCACACCTTCAATACAATCAAAACACTTCATAAGCATCCTAAATATGTCAAGAATTCAGCTCACCCTCTGGTCAGTTTGTAATATCAGTACATTCCATGAAATATCTATTTTTAGATCAGAGCAAAAACAATACTGTCAACTTAACATACATTGTCAAATTTTGATTATTTCTTCACCGAGATCTCCGTTCCCGAACAAATTAGCCATGTTGGCAGCGATGGCAATGAGTTATCGCAACTATTGAGAGCGCTATTTCTTGTCTCTGAAGCTTTATAGTTAAATAGGCGCCGAATTTAATTCATGCGTCCCATATTACCTGCAGTCTCATATTACCTGCACGTACCCTACACCTCTTTATTATAATACCTCACCCACCGATTCTGTGTCTTGATCGGCCAAGAGCTAGTCACATAGAATTTCTCTTTTTACTATCTTTCTGTGCACGGCCAAAGTGGGTGCAAACGTATGCCCATGTGGTGGTTTAGAAAAGAGCAAAGTCATTTTCCACCAATTTTGTATTGACATCGAAGTTCATTTTAAATGTAGGCCTATTTAGATTTAAATCAATTAACAATTTTAAAAGAAAGCATAACTTGTGGGTGGGGTGTTATAAAACAAAAATCAAATGCGTTATCTTGTGGTGTAGTACAACTAGCCTCACTCGACAATTCGTGGGGCGTTCCATTTTGCCTCAGAAAAACGGAATTCTCTATGGATCACCTGTTCACCTCGGAGGCTAGTTTTACCATAGACCAAGTAAAGGAACAGAATGAAGTTTGCGCCAGCTGTGATCGTAAACTTCTTTGAATAAGATTAAAACTGCTTCAAACTGCTTACTGGCTGGAATGACCTGAAATATACAAATCAAATAAGTTAAGAGGGCCTAATATTTCGATCTTAACAAGATCTTCTTCAGAGACATAATGGCTGTGTAGGGCAACATATTAGGCTGAGGGATTAAAAGGGAGAGGTCAGTGTCGGTAGGATCAAAGAAAAAAATAATATTTTGTTCAATGTGATTTATCGCAGTTTTACTGGTACCCCGAAAAATAAACTCGTTCACAGTTCGGGGGCTAACGGGTATATCAGTGATTTCCTGTACCCGGTCGCGAATATATTTTTCCCAAACCTAACTGGCAGATTATTCAGTAGTTTGGATGAGAAGTTATGTTTATTCATCGGAATAAAACATGACGTCACAGCATAGTTGTTATTTAGTTAACTTGTTACATTAAATCACTTTAAAGAACAGCTGTTGTCGAGCTGCTATACGTAGTGTAGTGGATAGTGGGATGGGCTATGGATCAAAGATTCCTGGTTCGAATCCTGCTGTAGGTCACTTCGCTTTTCCATTAAGGAAATTTTTAATTTAAGGAAAAAAAGACCTAGAACCTAAGTGTTGTACAGTTAGGTATGGGAAAAATATATTCGCTACCCGGTCGGTAGGTATATGCCCCTATTCCACACAGACCACAAATCCCACGAACCGCCAAGAATTGATACATTTTAGGATTCGTAATTGAATCGTAATCAGTTCGTGAAGTTCTTAACTGATTCGTATTTATCCGTAGTCAGTTCTTTCAATTCTTAAGTGATCTGGAATTCGTGGCAAAAGTTTTGAGCCGTTCAAAATGTTGGCCACGAACTCCCGATTCAAAACAATCGTAGTTAATTCGTAACAAATTCGTAGTGCATACTTAGGCATCGTACCTGAATCGTAATATATTCGTGGGCATTCGTAGGTATTCTTAACTCATTCGGGGATTCGTGAATTCGTGGCTTGACCACGAATCAGCTACGAATCTGTCACGAGTCCCACGAATACACACCGAAGCAGGTACGTTGAACATCCATTTTGGAACTGATGCCCAAGCAGGGATGAGAGCCTTTGTATACCTATCTTGAGGAAAAATCCCACGAATTGTCAAGACTAGTCACGAATTCAATTTTAATCGTACCTGATTCGTAGATGCATTCGGCATATTCTTAACTGATTCGTAACTGATTCCTTACGTTCGTGAAGTATTCGTAATCTATTCTTGTAAATCGTAGCGACTCCTTGACAATATTTGAGCGATTCGAGCCGAATCCCACGAATATTCGTAACTCTATCGTACCTGTATCGTAACAGAATCTTAGAGCGTCACGATTTGGACAACAAATGTTCAATATTCGAGGAATCCTTACGAATCCTACAATTTATCAATTCGTGGCAGTTCGTGGGATTCGTGGTCTGTGTGGAATAGGGGCATAACGAAGGTGTCGTTGCCGTCAAGAAAACTAGTGATTGCCTTAGTTTGTTGGGGTTTCAGAGCACTTGAAATCCCGAGTTTTCGCAACCCATGGTCATTGGAACCTATATTTCTTTCGGTGCTTCACTCCAAAACCTCCATTTTGACGTTGAACACGAAGAAATCAGAACAAATGCGATGAAACGATCGAGGGTATATTGTAAAAACGAAAATATCAATAATCAGGCGTGTGTGCATGAGAGCAGTAGTTTCTATAGCGCATCGGCTGAAAGATGTATCATGAAATTTCAGATATCATGGTTATTAACCAGTCAGACTGCTCCGTCCAATTCTGGTGTACCCAGCACGATATGTGGCAGAGGGGTACCCCCCCCCTCTTATTTCTATACCATATACACGCTCAACACTATTGTTACCTAACACATCCCCCCTTGAAACCTAAAAAGAATTCCTGAGATTCCGGGAACACAATGGTCAACACAAAAAAGAGGGGGGAGGGGGGTGGGGGGGGGGCGGGGGGGGGTGGGGGGGGGGGCGGGGGGGGGGGGGGGGCGGGGGGGGGGGGGGGGGGGGGGGGCGGGGGGGGGGGGGGGGGGGCGGGGGGGGGGGGGGGGGGGGGGGGGGCGGGGGGGGGGGGGGGGGCGGGGGGGGGGGGGGGCGGGGGGGTGGGGGGGGCGGGGGCTGGGGGGGTGGGGGCTGGGGGGGTGGGGGGGCGGGGGAAGTTTCTCTACCACATTCGTGCTTCATATGACAGAATGGCCATATCTCCTAGCTATTGTGCCTGCCACACCTTAAACAGGCTGCTGCGCGGGGCCGGGTACGGGGTCACTGTACAGTCAGTTGCTATTCAGTTCGAGAGTTCTTCTTTTTTCCTACAGGGGCTCTTTAGTAGCAGGTACAGTTACACAATGTGGGTAGCAGAGCGGATGAGAATGCAAATACAAAAGCTTGTTCTTTAGGAAATACCAGTTGCTTCGCCATCCGTTCCCCAGTTCAGTATTATAGCTTCAATGGTGTCGAGATTGAAGTTTGCAT
Organism: Crossaster papposus; assembly: GCA_037893245.1. Classification (NCBI taxonomy): domain Eukaryota; kingdom Metazoa; phylum Echinodermata; class Asteroidea; order Velatida; family Solasteridae; genus Crossaster; species Crossaster papposus. Next base: position 549,709 of record JBAIAA010000628.1, read on the forward strand.
AGTCGTAGGTTGCTACGCTACTTCAATTTTTCGTCTGTGCGGGCCTATGCTTTCGTCGCCGAAGTGAGGCAGGTTTTGGGCAGTGGTTTACAGCTAATAGGTGAGCTACACAATATGTTTATACCTGACGGTTCCTTTTATTTTTAGATTTTGTTTCTTGCTAGCCTTGATCAAGGCTGCAAGCTTGTCCCCAGAACAAGCAAGTGGCCGCTATTGGATTATATATGCTTTGTGGTGCAATCTGGGGCGATTCCTGGCCAGTTTTTGTGCAAAAATGTAAAATATATCTTTTTGGCGACAGTTTTGCTATAGGCCTATATATATTCTCGCATGTTCCAGTTTTGGGTGTGGCCCACATTCATATATAAACTTATATGTATTATATATTTATAATATATTTATAATATCCATAATTCTCCATTTTATCTCCATATAATCCTGAAAACGTTTGCTAAAGAAATAAGAGGAAAGAGGCCAGGAATCGCCTCAGATTGCACCACAAAGCATATAGATTCCAACAATTTCGGGGCCCTTAAGCGGGTCCCAGACTCCACGCTTCGCGCTCGCATTTTCCAGTTTCGGGTGTGCCCCCTGTCTAAAATACATCCTAGATCCGCACCTGCAAAGGGAGCGGGGGATGACTGGCATCATGTTCAAAATGTGATAAACATCAAGACATCATCGCCTATTAAACAGTTCACTGCAAAATCGCCTACTTTTATCAATTCACTGTAGTTTACACATCGTACATGCCTATTTCACCAATCAAGGTTACAATTTCAGATGTATAGTTCTGTGGAAACTTTGAACTTTCAGTGACCTGCCTATAGTCTCTTAAGTTTTACAATAACTTAGGGTCAAATGGGGTCAATGTACACCTGACGATAGACGATGAATAAAGTATGGTGGAGAATTGTTAAAGAGGGCTTTTGTGTAATATTTCCCTCGGTCGGCATTTAGAGCCTCGATTAGACTTGATGACAAGTCGTTAGACTGTCGTGGTTTTTGTCGGCCAGCCACCGCCGCCAAATATCGCCATGCATAGAAAATCTGCATGCCGCCATTCGTGCAACGTTCGTATATCTAGCGCGACATCCGTTCATGCAACAGTCGATTAGCGCACGATGTCCCGGTTCTAACGACTTGACTCAAACGTACGTGACCGAACATTCATATATGCAGCTACTTTGCATATGCAACACGTTTCCATAGAGAGGACCAATGGTAGTGCATCTGACTTCTTAGGAATGATTCATTATAAGTATAGGGGTATTTGCATTACGATCAAGTTAAGCTTTGGTTTGGTCTGGCAGTTTTGTTTCTCAGTCAAACCTGCCTTTGCGGCCACCTTGATACAGCGGCCACCTGCCTTCACTGGCCACCTTTGCTTGGTCCCAGTTTGATTCTTGCATAAACGTACCTAACCACGTCTTGCTAATGCGGCCACTGCGTAACGCGGCCAGCGGCCAACCTTTAATAGCCCACAGAAAATAAAATGTGTACAATTGCATTGCCGTAAAACCTGTGTACTCCGGCCGCAGAAATGAAGTGCGCCCTCTGTTGACTTTAGAATTTCCCCTGTTGTTTAGTTCCTGGACTTCATACTCGTGTTTTACAAAAACGGTACCGAGCGCACAGACTAAAATAGTTTTTGTCGTCGCGACACATGTAAACGTACGTGTTCATGGTTTTATTAAACGTCAGATCGTGGGTGCTTAGTTTTATTTCATCATTTTGAAGTGTGAATTGCCTATCCATGTGCCTTGAGATTAAAATAAATAAATACAATTGGACAAACAATAAACACAAAGGAGAACAAAGGAAACAAAAGCCCCTCGGTCGGCGGTATGAATGGAAAAATTCGGTCCTCGATCGACGGTGCAAGCGCAAAGCAATGGGGATTGGGTATAGTAAAGGAATAAAGGAAAACACAATATCGAGCCTCGATCGTTATGTGGTTCACGACTGCATGCGTTTGTTTATGGTGTAAATGGAGAACACATACCTGGTGACACGAAGGTGAATTGGGGTTATGGTTAGAATCGAGGACGACCTCGATTGAGATTCGTGTACAAAACCAATGAGAGCCGTCGGAAAACGTTAGAGTACAAACAAAGGAAATATTCGAGAGGAACAAAGGAAACTCCTCGATTTACACCATAAACAAACGTACACGTGTACGTCTTGCTATAGTGGCCACTTGCGTATAGTGGCCACGAAAACCGGCACCGTCGATGGCCGCTATATCAAGGTTCGACTGTAATATAATATAATTACAACATTGTGGAAAATGTTAGTACTGATTGTCCTTTGAATACAAAAGATCAATACTTAGTTATTGAAATTAAAACCTCTAAGAATAATGTTGAACTTCTTTTGAATAAGATTAAAACTGCCTCAAACTGCTTACAGTGGCTGGAATTACCTGAAATATACAAATCAAGTCTAAGCCTCTGTCGGCAAATAGGCCACCAAATTATTAATTTGGTGTCCCATTTTGTCGACTGAGTTGTTGTGGTCAAGTTGCCGACTGAGGTGACCACCCCCACTCCCTCCTCCCCCTCCTCCCCCTCCCCAGTACCCACTTCCCTCCTCCCCACCCTACCCTCCAGTCGCTACGCCTCTGACTTAACCGAATCGGGTAATGTTGGTTTAATTTGTTTAGGAAGAAATATTACCCCTTTATTCAAACTAGCTTTTCTGGTCGGAAGGTACTGAAAATAAACCATTCAGTTTTGTTGACAACCCTGTATAGCAAAAGTCCCATTGAAATTGGGCGATTTGGAACTTTTATGGGTTAAAGGACATATGTCTATGAGCTATGAGTCTATGTATTCGAGGGCAAATTAAAAAGCATGGTTCCATAAAAAGCCCACTAAAATAAAAACTACTGGACCGAAGCTACGGAACAATTCAGGCTGTTTTTTCAACTTTGAAAGTTAACCAAACAAATTATGTTTTCTTTGATACACTTCTATAGTACAAAATGACTTCTAGTTCTAACCGCATTATGGTCTTTAACAATTTTTGTGTGTGGGCATCCATCTCTGTCATTCAAACACAAAGTGTCGGCTGCTGGTGCCTGGGGATAAATCCATCAAATAACAGAGAATCCAATATGTTTTGACTGAATTTCAGATCGACAGGACCCCTACACAGCCCGCCTCTTGGTGTGCTGTTTAGGTTGTTTTGTTTTTTAAGAGTGTCCCGAATCGTAAATGACACCAGTTTAATCTTATTTGCAAGATCGGAAAAAACCGAGTAAAAACAGTGAGTAAAAATATTATACCATTATATTTTTACTGTTGTAACACGTTAATTAACCCCCTAGTGGTTCTCCAGGACGTGACTGCTAAATACAACAGTCTAACAGTGACTCGTAGTGCGGCAGATACGTGAAATAATTGTGCATTTTGTGGTAAAAGCACCAAATTTGGTACAAACATTGCTTAATATATAATTAACAAATTTAGATATTGTGCCAAGCTCAATTTTTTTCCTGGGGACCACAAATAGCAAATCCAAGATGGCCGCCATCCGATTCCGAATATCTTAAAAATGCCCCAAAATCTTGGGGACAAAATATTTTGCAAACATGAATAAAGTGTCGTTTTTCATATTTCCATGTGTGCTGAATGCATTCCAACCAAAAACGAGTTGATAAAATGCACCAATTTGCGTAAATCCAAGATGGCCGCCGTGCAAAATCGGCCAAATGGGAAATCGGCAATAACTTTTGACAGAATCAAGATGGGGAGATGATTTTGGTGTCTACACATAGGTTTTCACATGCGAGGAACACAATGGAGGTATCCAAAATTATGTAGGATATTGTTAAAGCAACAGTAATCCAAGATGGCCACCAAAAAAATGTCATATCTTTGTGACAAAATGTCGTTGAAACATGAATAAAGTGTTGTTTTCTACGTTTTCATACGCGCTGAATCCAATTGAATTGATCAAATGCACCAAAACTAATGAAATGGTCAATTGTATGATTAAATCCAACATTACAAGTGTCCATAGTGGTTCCCATCCTCGGGATGGGTTTTTTTTCACCCCCAAGACTCTGGTGAGTGTATGGCAGAACCTCAACAGAAACCAGTGTTGACCTTGCAAGAAAACATATCTTTGCTGTCAAAGGCAGGTCCATCGATGCCATACCACCAACTTGTGCAGCCCTGCTGCAACACACAAAACGGGCCATACATCAGGGTGGATATGTGTGGTGACAGGCGCGTATCTGTTATATCTGTTATATCTGTTATATATCCCCAGATATTCCGATTTTGCACGGCGGCCATCTTGGATTTACGCAAATTGGTGCATTTTATCAACTCGTTTTTGGTTGGAATGCATTCAGCACACATGGAAATATGGAAAACGACACTTTATTCATGTTTGCAAGATATTTTGTCCCCGAGATTTTGGGGCATTTTGCAGATATTCCGGAATCGGATGGCGGCCATCTTGGATTTGCTATTTGTGGACCCCAGGAAAAAATTGAGCTTGGCACAATATCTAAATTTGTTAATTATATATTAAGCAATGTCTGTACCAAATTTGGTGCTTTTACCACAAAATGCACAATCCTTCTGATATTATACACATAGCTGCCGCACTATCGTGACTTTACTGCTCAATTCAACACAGTCCAGCTCGCAAAGTTTTACCTTAACATATACAATTTACTAGCCTGCCTAATCCAACATGGGTTCAATTGGTTTGTTTGTTCGCTGTTGGATTCAACTTGGCGTTATCTACCATGCAGTAACCAAACAGAATGCAATTCTGAAGTGCATTTCAGAATAAAATAACTAGTTGCTTGCTGAATCCAACAGGGCCCAACAGAATTGTCGACTGGTTGAATCCTGTTGGATTCGGCAGGGTTTTATTAGGGCTAAAACTGCCCATGTTGTTTCCTTACAGATGTCGTTGACAATGGAGGTTAAAAAACCCAAGCACGAGCTTGCTACCGAAGACGAAGATGTACTAGAGTGCGGCTACTTCTCCGTCAGTCCACCGTTTCTTCGACGCTTTGCACGGCCGGCCTTCTTCGTTGTCATTGCCAGCATGTTCTTTTTCGCCGATGGTTTTGGTGGCGGGGTGTTGCAGGGGTCGTTTACCACCCTTGAACGCCGCTATCAGTTCAGCGTCAGTCAGCTGGCGCTGTTGTTGGCAGTCTATTGCGTGGGCGGCATTATTGGAAGCGCGTGTCTGATCTTGTTCTTCAGCAAGCCGGATACCCATCGACCTCATGTGCTGGGAGTCGCCACCCTGTTGGGCGGCCTTTCGCTTGTTATCCCAATCATCCCGCAGTTAATTCAAGGTCCATACGTTCCAGAAGGTTTCGAGACCAGCAACGACACATCCGATGCGTTTCAGCAGGTGGAGAAGCTGTGCATAGAATCGAAATCGGAATCAGAACTCTGCTCCGAGAACGAGATAACGGAAACCGTGTCTCCCAATCAGGTTGCTTTCTACATTCTCCTTTTAGGCACAGTACTTCAAGGTGCATGCATCATGGTCGTCTTTCCAACAGCGCAAACATACATCTCAGAAAATACATCTCTACAAAATACAGCCTTATACATAGGTATGTTTGAATTTCACAAATATTTAAATTTGACATCGATTTAGACTAATTGGGCACCACTCGATTCATATCCTGGACAAGTTCCAGACATAAACGCAGTTGTTGAGCGTCGGGGTGGGAGTTGTTGAGCGTCGGGGTGGGAGTTGTTGAGCGTCGGGGTGAGAGTTGTTGAGCGTCGGGGTGAGAGTTGTTGAGCGTCGGGGTGAGAGTTGTTGAGCGTCGGGGTGAGAGTTGTTGAGCGTCGGGGTGAGAGTTGTTGAGCGTCGGGGTGAGAGTTGTTGAGCGTCGGGGTGAGAGTTGTTGAGCGTCGGGGTGAGAGTTGTTGAGCGTCGGGGTGAGAGTTGTTGAGCGTCGGGGTGAGAGTTGTTGAGCGTCGGGGTGAGAGTTGTTGAGCGTCGGGGTGAGAGTTGTTGAGCGTCGGGGTGAGAGTTGTTGAGCGTCGGGGTGAGAGTTGTTGAGCGTCGGGGTGAGAGTTGTTGAGCGTCGGGGTGAGAGTTGTTGAGCGTCGGGGTGAGAGTTGTTGAGCGTCGGGGTGAGAGTTGTTGAGCGTCGGGGTGAGAGTTGTTCGGCGTCGTGCGTGGTAAGAGTTGTTTAGTGTCGGAGTGAGAGTTGTTGAGCGTCGGGGTGAGAGTTGTTGGCGTCTTAACAACTCTTACCACGCCTAACAACTCTTACCACGCCCGACGCCAAACAACTCTTACCACGCCCGACGCCAAACAACTCTTACCACGCCCGACGCCGAACAACTTTTACCACGCCGAACAACTCTTACCACGCCGAACAACTCTTACCGTGACGCCGACCAACTCTTACCACGCCGACCAACTCTAACCACGCACGACGCCGAACAGCTCTTACCACGCACGACGACGCCGAACAACTCTTACCACGCACGACGACGCCGAACAACTCTTACCACGCACGACGACGCCGAACAACTCTTACCACGCACGGCGCCGAACAAGTTACGACGCCGAACAACTCTTACCGCGACGCCAAACAACCCTTACCACGCACGACGCCGAATAACTCTTACCACGCCGAACAATTCCTACCACGCACGACGCCGAACAACTCTTACCACGCCGACCAACTATTACCACGCACGACGACGCCGAACAACTCTTACGACGCCGAACAACTCTTACCACGCACGGCGCCGAACAAGTTACCACGACAATTTAGCGACCCGAATAGTGCACCATAGCAACTGGTTTGTTTTGCGGTAAACCCATTAATAACGAATATAATTATTTTTCCCGAGATTATTGCTTTCTGTATTTTACTTCAATCTCCATTCCTCTTCTATCAGGTATCTGGGCTGCTGTGACTGGCCTGTCGCCCGCGATAGGCATTTTCGTCACTGCGGCAGTGCTTGGTCTGTGGGTAGACTTCTACAGAATTCCCTCATCATTCGTCCCCGTGTCACCCAGTGACCGGGTGTGGGTAGGAGCCTGGTGGCTAGGCTACCTTATTACTGGGATCTTATATCTGTTGCCAGCGGTTCTTTTCTATGGATTTCCAAGGGTGTTGAGAAAGTCCCGTACCAACGCCGAAGACACGAAACGTGGAGATGAGGATGACCGCCAAAACGAGTGTACGTCCCGTCTGAATTCCCCCCAAAGACAGACTACAAGAGGTAGTGTACCTTTTCACATTCTAATGACTAAATATGGCAGGTGGCTGTTTGCAAAATTTGTTATCTTTTAACTATCTGATGATCGATGGCAAAGGTTACAGTCCGAGTAATGGGATTGCCTATATTATGGAATATTATTATGTACACACTATTAACACCATTTTTTTTGTCTGCGGTGACGATGTAGTCCATGGCGTTTTGTAGGTCCAAGAGCTTCCGATGTACTATCAACATTATTTTATTGCTCCATGTATATGTATTAATTGTCTAGCTTTGAGTCGTGTTAACAAGTAACAGTATGCAAATTGATATTTCATGAAGTTCATAAAGGGTGAATTTGTTTGTTTCTACCCCCCCCCCCCCCAAAAAAAAAAAAACCCACCCCCACACACCGTCAGTAGAATGATTCATTTCGTGATTGTATCCCCAAACAGGTAGTTTGTTGACGTTTTGGAAGGTGTTGAAAAACCGTGACTGCATGCTGACGTGCCTGTCCCAAGCAAGCGCCATCGTCGTTGTGTATGGATACGGCCTCTTCGTTCCTAAGTACCTGGAAGTTCAGTTTGAGGTGGAAACTCAACTAGCCGACCTTCTGACGGGTAAACTCGATGAAGTGAATGTAATATGTACATACGTTGATATATCTTGCACTGTAAACACAATAGTTCGACAATTGCATTTTGCCCAAGGTTGCTCATGGTATTGCCGACACTCCCGGGCAAATTATTCCCGATAGTTGATAAATTGTTACCAACATTGAGGTAACTTCATATCAATGTTGGGCAGATAATATTGCCCAACAGTGTTTTTCCCAACAATTTGTATTCGGTCTTGGAAAATATGGGTCGTGCATGGTAGACATCACTCGGCTAAAGATCACGGTTGTGTGTTGTTTAACACATTTTGCGCCAAAGCCGCTAATGTAAAACTAAAAACTATAAACTAAATAGTTGTGGTGTTTGTTAAGTTTAACACTATATGTTTGAGTACAGCTTTGCATATTTCAATGTCCAAACGAGGAACATTTTGTTGTCATTCAATCCATCTACTACAGGTTGTCTTCTGGCTCCCGCATTTGCCATTGGTAGTATGCTGGCTGGTTCCCTGGTCAAACGATTCAACATTCAATACAGAGGGTTAGTCTCCCTCTCGTGCGCCGGACTGCTTTTTGGCATCGTTGGCTTCACGGCGAATCTGTTCATTGGCTGCCCTAATGAAAACATTGTCGGCGTTTTCACGCCATACGCTGGACTAGGGTATGTTGGACAAGTCTAGTTGCACATTTGCCCTTAGGTGTTTTGTTAGGGTAGAATAGGTCAGAATGAACGCGGCACAATGTGCGCAAACCTTTACCAATTGGGCGTAAAGATGGTATGTATTTGCTTCTGCTGTAATGTGTAAAAAAAAAATAGATGGATTAGTTGTTGTGTTTGTATGCTTGAAAAATCAAGAACAAAAATGTTATCTTTGTAGTCTGGTTCATTGACCCTACTTCAGACAACACAGAGCATTTATCAGGTTAGGGAACCGGACTATTGCTGGCTTAATCGTATCCGTTCACGTATGTGTAACCATATTGCAAAGACAATGTGGACTAACTTAATTAATTGGTCGGGGTCGGGGTGGTATCATTTAAAAATAGTCGAAGTTTTTTTAACGATGTTCGACCGAGTTTAGGTTTGACGATTTTTGTTCGTTCTATACGAACGATACAATCTTCTGCTTATTTTGTAGCCAACTTGGTTTAAAGGCGCCCTGCAACTCGGACTGTGCATGCTCTTTGTCTGTGTACTCGCCTGTCTGCGATGGCAATGGAACTACCTTTTTCTCAGCGTGCCACGCAGGATGTCAACGAGCTTCTGAGCAGGTACGCGTAGATTCTGTTTCCCACATTGAATAAAGAGGAAAAGAACCAGCGCAAATCATTACTCTGCCAAATCTGTTGGACTAATAAGGTCAACGTTCAAATTGTATTACGCAGAGGTGAAATAAAATAAGTTATATCTTCGAAGCTAGGCTAAGGATTTAAAACGGTCATTAACCTTAACTCCCCGAGTATGTATAAAATCATATTGAAATTGCAGGATTCATGACTGCTGGGGTTAATCTGATGTTCATTTACCCCGCTTCACCATTTTGATCTCACTGTCAGTCTCATAACGACGGACTTGACATACTGCCCGAAACGTCGAGTTCCCTCCAGTTTGTTTCCAGTACCACACAACTCGTAACAGAGAATTTAGCACATTGTGCTACGTACCGCAAACAACTTGACTTATCTCAGTCCATTCACCCACAGGAATATGGAGACTGTTCATGCTTATCAGCCGCTGGACAGCCAACCAACACAACGGTGGACCCTGATACATATGGACCACTTCTGGACGTAAATGAGGGCGCTTGTGGCAGTCACTGCATATCCTATGCACCATACCTAGCCGTGCTGACCGTGGTTTTGTTGATTGCTCAATTTGCACAGCTTTTGCGTTTGAATATTGTCATTCGGTAACTATTTTCCCAATCACATTTTCTTGTAAGTCTTATGGCAAGCTCATCACGCAAGGTTATGTTCTTGTTCAACTCTAGCCGTATTAATGCATTGATATTTTTATGCCCAGCCGACAAAGCTAAAGTGCATGTCGTCTGCAGTCAGTTTTCCCGCCATACATTATATAATTTTGTGTCGGTGTCTATAACTCTTATTAATAAATACCTATGAGAGTTGATGGCTTATAATTGATCTAATTGATTATTTTGTAGTGACCGGCTTCCAAAAAGAAGCGAATAAATGTCCCCCGAACCAGCATTAATCAAGCATCATGTAAGCCAATGATTGGCCGAATGCAACAGTTCTACGGTAACTTGTAACAAGGACGAGTCAAATCTTGACAATACGCGCTATAAATGTACGCGTAGAATGTTTGTATATATACACGCTAGCGCGTTGCTATGCACGGTGGGCATCAGTAGTGAGTTAGTCTGGTCTCGAGGTATAGGTAATAACACATATTGAAGAGACGGGGTACCCATGATGCATAAGCCTAAATATGGCGCCTGACATGGAAACTAAACACTGCAAATATCGTCGAAAGAAAAGTCACGAAATTTGGAGCATTTTCACTATTTTTCTCGTTAAAAAAAGTAGTTATTAAAGGGAATAACAGTGCGAGGGCTCGGTTATTTCTGCGTGATAATGACCGGGTTGGGGGATGACCGCTGGTAAAGGACTTCGGCTCGGTTCATTACCAGCGGTCATCCCCCAACCCGGTCATTATCACGCAGTAATGACCGGGTCCTCGCACTGCTATTCCCTAATTAATCCCAATGAGTTGGACCAATACGCGTGTAGGTCAAAGGTCAACGTCATTATGGTTAACACAAATGGTTGGACCGCCATAACTTAAACAAAGACTCGCATTCAAACTTGTATGTGGGTCGGACGTGATGTCATCTGTCAGTATGTCATTATAGACAGTATGTCATTATAGACAGTACAGTATTGTCTAAGCTTGACGAAACTGACCAACTGCCTGGGCAAAATCTAACCAACATTGGTAGGAAGTTACTGAATGTTGACCAAATGTTTGGAAGAATTTGCCCAACATGTTATGAGTTGGTATTTTGACCAACGTGCTTTGGGCATTATACGCTGGCAGGGCATATTTGTGTTTATAAACACATGTTTTTGTCTTGGTTTTCAGATGCGTCCCAGCAGAAGACAGGCCTGTAGCTTTGGCGATGCATTATGCAACGGGACTAATCGGTGAGTACGCATATATTTTATATTAGGTGTTTGCATAAGAATGGTGTATTCTGGTACTTGCAGGATTATACATTTTATATTAAAAATTACGTTTATAATATAAAATTATTACATTTGTTTGAAACTTGTACTGTAGTTGGGTGTAGTGTAACATTATTTTGATTTGGCCCCGATGTGGTACATGTTCAAAACTTCATCGTATGGTGCAAAAATACGACATGTCCTGCCTTAACGAGGGTTTTTGAATTTGGTTTTCTGAAGTGAAAAAAACAGCTCAGTAAATTCTGTCTCCTCGTTTTGTATTAGTTATTGTGCCGGCGTCTAATATGTTTGGCGCTATCATCGACTCGGCCTGCGTGGTGTGGCAACAAACGTGTTATGGCCAAGGAGCATGTCTTATGTACGACAAAGTCTGGTACCGCTACATCTTCAACGGTGTTGCGTTGGCGATTGGGACACTAAGCTTTGGCCTCATGCTCATTGTTTGGAAGTTTCCTTCGTACACCGATAAAGAGACATATGCTGCCGTAAAAGAGGAGGAAGATAGCATCTAAGAAAACATTTGACAAGAACCCAAATAAATAAAATCTTGGGAAACAGACACAGTGGGTGTATTCGAAACCCTGTGTTCTTGGTGTTCTTGGGTTGCCGATTGCGAACACTAAAGTGCGTGTGAAATATATCATTCAAGATGGCAGCCCCGAATTAAAACTCCTAATAAAAATAAAATCAAATGAACTATTTTACCAAAATAATTTACATCTACAAATAGCAGTAAAAACTGACAAATATCAATATAATTATGATCACGTACAATTAAATTTGTATCATTTTTACTGCTCGTGCACTGAATAAATACTTCCAATTGTTATGCACAACAATTAAGGGGCAGTTCCGGAGAGGTCTAGGTCCGCCATCTTTGTTCTGGACGTTATTAATCGGCTGCTTCCCCACTAACTGAGCGGGGATTAGAAATCCTGTCCTCGAACACCGTTCGCGTGTTGGTCCTTGTCATTTGGAACTCTGTTCGCGTGTTCATTCAACACGAAAACAGGGTTTCGAATACGCCCACTGTGTCCACATCACGGTTATCTCAATCGTCTTTATACTGTTGTAAGTTGTAAAATATGACGATCTTTGACACTATTTAGTCTGTTTGACAAAGATATAGAATTTAGCAACTTGTGATATATTGCAAGAACTGGGTCACTAACGTTATGGTATTTTATGTATTTTGGTATTTTTCATCTTTATTAACCTTTTTGGATAATAATAATAATAATAATAATACTAATAATAATAAAAACTTATACAGCGCTGGTATCTAGAAAAATCTTTTCACTGCGTCTTTGCAAATTGCTTCTAGCGGTTTAACTTTGTCCTTTATTCTCCGCAGGCTTTCCTTGGAAGCCAAACAGCGATCGCATCAGGACCGCATAATAATAATAATAACAATAATAATAATAATAATAATTACTCATAAAGTGTCTTCCATCTTAATTAAAAGGCCTCAAAGCGCTGTACATAAACAACTAAACATATTAAATAAAATGTCAGAAAAATACATTATTGATTAGCATGATAACATATTTTTTTGCTAAACATTTGGTAGTTAAAATCGAATGCTTAAAAGATGATAAATATTAGATGAGAATTTGTAAATATTGTGTTTGTCGTTAGAAAATATTGTTTCTTATTACTAGAGAAAGTCTTTTAGCATGATCGGTATCACACGGCTGTTTTAACTACATAGCGCGCACGTAATAAAGCCCCCAAATTGCCTTGTTTGAAATTTGTTTACCTCGGTGATACTAACTACGACATGACCGTGTGAACGGCGCCGTTTGTATACTGGGCCTAAAGTGGAATTCCCTGTTTATTTTACGAAAGCGTAAAACCAGACAACAAATTGTGTTGTGTGTGTGTAAAGTTACTTACATTAGTTACTTACTCTTCAAAACAACATTTTATTTTCCGATTTATCGGGTCTGTGTGTACTATCGGTGTACAAGGGTTTATAATATATTTCGTATATCATAATCTAGAAGAACTTGATGTGGTAACCTTGATGTCGGTTATACATGGTCATGTGTATATATTAGATTAAACTACTTGGGACAAATGGCTTCGTTTCTACCGAATTATACCGCCTTATTATTTTAAAGGTATAGGTATTGTTGACAACTGAAGTAACGGTATAATTACATGTATTAACCTTGTCGATCTTTAAAACCAGTTCGCGCCGAAGGGCGTATATACACGCAAGGTTTTCTCCAGATTCAAAACGGATGACACATAAACACGTCACGAGCAAGGCCGGAAATGTCTGTCAGCCGCGAGCAAGTCCGGAAGTGCGTTGGTGTGCTTTCCGGTACCATCGGCCTGAACCCGCCTCGGATCGAGTTTCGTTAAAAATAATCCCGCGCCTCGGCTCGGTGATGTTAAAATAATTCCGGCGCGAACTGGTTAATAATTGATCATTTCTATCCAACAAATTATGCAGTCTGTACCACTTGCTATATGTGTTATAACGTTTACATAGGGTAGGTGCAGGTAATATGGGCCCATTAAGCTCATTTGCATAATTTGCATAAAGATAGATAAAATCATTCTAAAGAAACATTGGTTATTGGAATCAGTAACAACTACCCTTCCTTTTGATGATGATAATTTAAACCATGTTGTATCCATTTATGACAGTTACATTCAAATTATGACGTCATCACCAAAGGTCCCATATTACCTGCAGTGCAGGTAATATGGGACGTATGGTAATTTGTATATGATAATATAATTTTCAAATGCAATTTCATTCCGCTCTATCACATCTATCGCGTCCCATATTACCTGCACCTTGTTGCGCTCCCGGAGCTCCCATTAAATGCATAATAAATCCTAAAACAATTATACACAGGACCCCACACCTTCAATACAATCAAAACACTTCATAAGCATCCTAAATATGTCAAGAATTCAGCTCACCCTCTGGTCAGTTTTTAATATCAGTACATTCCATGAAATATCTATTTTTAGATCAGAGCAAAAACAATACTGTCAACTTAACATACATTGTCAAATTTTGATTATTTCTTCACCGAGATCTCCGTTCCCGAACAAATTAGCCATGTTGGCAGCGATGGCAATGAGTTATCGCAACTATTGAGAGCGCTATTTCTTGTCTCTGAAGCTTTATAGTTAAATAGGCGCCGAATTTAATTCATGCGTCCCATATTACCTGCAGTCTCATATTACCTGCACGTACCCTACACCTCTTTATTATAATACCTCACCCACCGATTCTGTGTCTTGATCGGCCAAGAGCTAGTCACATAGAATTTCTCTTTTTACTATCTTTCTGTGCACGGCCAAAGTGGGTGCAAACGTATGCCCATGTGGTGGTTTAGAAAAGAGCAAAGTCATTTTCCACCAATTTTGTATTGACATCGAAGTTCATTTTAAATGTAGGCCTATTTAGATTTAAATCAATTAACAATTTTAAAAGAAAGCATAACTTGTGGGTGGGGTGTTATAAAACAAAAATCAAATGCGTTATCTTGTGGTGTAGTACAACTAGCCTCACTCGACAATTCGTGGGGCGTTCCATTTTGCCTCAGAAAAACGGAATTCTCTATGGATCACCTGTTCACCTCGGAGGCTAGTTTTACCATAGACCAAGTAAAGGAACAGAATGAAGTTTGCGCCAGCTGTGATCGTAAACTTCTTTGAATAAGATTAAAACTGCTTCAAACTGCTTACTGGCTGGAATGACCTGAAATATACAAATCAAATAAGTTAAGAGGGCCTAATATTTCGATCTTAACAAGATCTTCTTCAGAGACATAATGGCTGTGTAGGGCAACATATTAGGCTGAGGGATTAAAAGGGAGAGGTCAGTGTCGGTAGGATCAAAGAAAAAAATAATATTTTGTTCAATGTGATTTATCGCAGTTTTACTGGTACCCCGAAAAATAAACTCGTTCACAGTTCGGGGGCTAACGGGTATATCAGTGATTTCCTGTACCCGGTCGCGAATATATTTTTCCCAAACCTAACTGGCAGATTATTCAGTAGTTTGGATGAGAAGTTATGTTTATTCATCGGAATAAAACATGACGTCACAGCATAGTTGTTATTTAGTTAACTTGTTACATTAAATCACTTTAAAGAACAGCTGTTGTCGAGCTGCTATACGTAGTGTAGTGGATAGTGGGATGGGCTATGGATCAAAGATTCCTGGTTCGAATCCTGCTGTAGGTCACTTCGCTTTTCCATTAAGGAAATTTTTAATTTAAGGAAAAAAAGACCTAGAACCTAAGTGTTGTACAGTTAGGTATGGGAAAAATATATTCGCTACCCGGTCGGTAGGTATATGCCCCTATTCCACACAGACCACAAATCCCACGAACCGCCAAGAATTGATACATTTTAGGATTCGTAATTGAATCGTAATCAGTTCGTGAAGTTCTTAACTGATTCGTATTTATCCGTAGTCAGTTCTTTCAATTCTTAAGTGATCTGGAATTCGTGGCAAAAGTTTTGAGCCGTTCAAAATGTTGGCCACGAACTCCCGATTCAAAACAATCGTAGTTAATTCGTAACAAATTCGTAGTGCATACTTAGGCATCGTACCTGAATCGTAATATATTCGTGGGCATTCGTAGGTATTCTTAACTCATTCGGGGATTCGTGAATTCGTGGCTTGACCACGAATCAGCTACGAATCTGTCACGAGTCCCACGAATACACACCGAAGCAGGTACGTTGAACATCCATTTTGGAACTGATGCCCAAGCAGGGATGAGAGCCTTTGTATACCTATCTTGAGGAAAAATCCCACGAATTGTCAAGACTAGTCACGAATTCAATTTTAATCGTACCTGATTCGTAGATGCATTCGGCATATTCTTAACTGATTCGTAACTGATTCCTTACGTTCGTGAAGTATTCGTAATCTATTCTTGTAAATCGTAGCGACTCCTTGACAATATTTGAGCGATTCGAGCCGAATCCCACGAATATTCGTAACTCTATCGTACCTGTATCGTAACAGAATCTTAGAGCGTCACGATTTGGACAACAAATGTTCAATATTCGAGGAATCCTTACGAATCCTACAATTTATCAATTCGTGGCAGTTCGTGGGATTCGTGGTCTGTGTGGAATAGGGGCATAACGAAGGTGTCGTTGCCGTCAAGAAAACTAGTGATTGCCTTAGTTTGTTGGGGTTTCAGAGCACTTGAAATCCCGAGTTTTCGCAACCCATGGTCATTGGAACCTATATTTCTTTCGGTGCTTCACTCCAAAACCTCCATTTTGACGTTGAACACGAAGAAATCAGAACAAATGCGATGAAACGATCGAGGGTATATTGTAAAAACGAAAATATCAATAATCAGGCGTGTGTGCATGAGAGCAGTAGTTTCTATAGCGCATCGGCTGAAAGATGTATCATGAAATTTCAGATATCATGGTTATTAACCAGTCAGACTGCTCCGTCCAATTCTGGTGTACCCAGCACGATATGTGGCAGAGGGGTACCCCCCCCCTCTTATTTCTATACCATATACACGCTCAACACTATTGTTACCTAACACATCCCCCCTTGAAACCTAAAAAGAATTCCTGAGATTCCGGGAACACAATGGTCAACACAAAAAAGAGGGGGGAGGGGGGTGGGGGGGGGGCGGGGGGGGGGGGGGGGGGGGGGGGGGGGGGGGGGGGGGGGGGGGGCGGGGGGGGGGGGGGGGGGGGGGGGGGGGGGGGGGGGGGGGGGGTGGGGGGGTGGGGGGGTGGGGGGGCGGGGGGGTGGGGGGGGCGGGGGGGTGGGGGGGCGGGGGGGTGGGGGGGCGGGGGCTGGGGGGGTGGGGGGGCTGGGGGGGTGGGGGGGCGGGGGAAGTTTCTCTACCACATTCGTGCTTCATATGACAGAATGGCCATATCTCCTAGCTATTGTGCCTGCCACACCTTAAACAGGCTGCTGCGCGGGGCCGGGTACGGGGTCACTGTACAGTCAGTTGCTATTCAGTTCGAGAGTTCTTCTTTTTTCCTACAGGGGCTCTTTAGTAGCAGGTACAGTTACACAATGTGGGTAGCAGAGCGGATGAGAATGCAAATACAAAAGCTTGTTCTTTAGGAAATACCAGTTGCTTCGCCATCCGTTCCCCAGTTCAGTATTATAGCTTCAAATGGTGTCGAGATTGAAGTTTGCATAGTCGTAGGTTGCTACGCTACTTCAATTTTTCGTCTGTGCGGGCCTATGCTTTCGTCGCCGAAGTGAGGCAGGTTTTGGGCAGTGGTTTACAGCTAATAGGTGAGCTACACAATATGTTTATACCTGACGGTTCCTTTTATTTTTAGATTTTGTTTCTTGCTAGCCTTGATCAAGGCTGCAAGCTTGTCCCCAGAACAAGCAAGTGGCCGCTATTGGATTATATATGCTTTGTGGTGCAATCTGGGGCGATTCCTGGCCAGTTTTTGTGCAAAAATGAAAAAATATATCTTTTTGGCGACAGTTTTGCTATAGG